>CM044448.1:64697202-64711240 GCA_024363595.1 Xenopus borealis
CTAAAAACGCCAGGCGACAGAATCTCCCCGAATCTCCCTGTCTGTCCCTACCCTTAGTTACCTGTTGTGATTTGTTATACTATTCTATACAGTGTATATCTGTCCTAATGGATATTTGATATAATGTTGCAACAATTTGATAATTTACCTGTTTCCTTGAATGATCGGCTAAATACAAATGTTTCTGTGGTTCTGCTATTTGATTCTTTTAACCTTTTACCTTTACCGCTATATGTTGTTTATATATACGTCTTTCTGACACAGGCCGACTTCTTCTTGTTTGAAGTATACAGGAACAGGTTTTATGCTGGGGATTGGATTCCACTCTGTCGTTTCATTCACATGACTACATTTGCTGCACACAATTGGTTGAGTGTCTTTACACTTGGTTTATTAAGGTGTTCATTTTAAAACAGTTATGGTCTTCGATGTAGACTGAAACGTTGGCCTGTTTTTGAATTAACTTAAATGAAATGATGTTTTCAGCAACATCTTGTGGAAAGGCTCCTGGTATCCACTCGGACTACCCACAATGATATCAATTACTTTTTCAGTGAGTAGCACCTGGGTCAATTACTATATACAGTGAAGTGCGGAAAAACATTGTATTATATATGTATATATATATATATATATATATATATATATATATATATATATATATATATATATATATATATATATATATATATATATATATATATATATATACATACACATGTATAATGTGTGCTCACCTGATTGGAGCTCCATTTTTATCATTTTCACAATCTGTCTATATGGTAGAATGAGTGATCCCAGGCATAGTAACCAAGGATCAGATACGTACATTACAAGGCTAGATGTTTATGGATGTTTTAATATTACATTAATATTTTAATATTGTTTTAATTCTCTCTCATCCTTTTCCAATAATCCTAACAACCCGGGACTCCAATAATTCAAAACCCAAAATACACCTAAATGGATGACCAGTATTTTTTCTGAATTCATGTCATTATAAATTAGCTAGAAAATAATGTATTTCCCTTACCCACCACTGGTAATCTGATTCCACCTAAACTTTAACTTGCTTGTACGGCTCTATTTCAGTTCTCTTATGCAAAAAACATGGCCAAGCCACAGATAAATACATAGACTCTAAGCTTTGTGCCTGCTGAATGAGGAAAGGATACATTAATCAAGTTCAGCATTTCCTGCAGACTGTTGTTTCTAATGTCCATGCAAGTCTAGTCAAGTGCATTCTTAGCGGAGTGGTTAAAATCACTGGGAAACCGCTTTCAGAAACATTTTTTGCCTCCAAATCAGGTAAGACAGTAGGTCACTAAATCACATAAAATACTTTCCATGCAGAAATGAAGAACTGATTGTACTTGGTGAACAGAGAGGAGGCAGCTATCTATTCTAGGTTTGCTTTGATAGGGCCTCCATTGAGCATCTGCATTAGAGAATGTCTCCATTGTATGAAGAGGAAGTGACTCGTTAAATTTATTCTTTCAAAATCGTGAAAAAAATTTTTATTTATGAAATACATTTTTTTGCAATTTTTTTTTAGGAAATTGGTATATTATTCTAAGCAGGGCGCCATCTGTGGGTGGACATCCTAGAATATTGTAGGGCACTTGGGTTTTTTTTATGTAGAAATATATGGGTCCCTGTTTCTGGCAGCAATCGCAATATCCAGGCTCCTTTGGGGCTTACAAAGGTCCAGTGCGGGTGGTGGTCTTTGCCTTTATATTATATTGGGTTCCCAAGATTCTACTGATGGTTCTGATTTTAATGAATGAAATTTCTGTTTTACTTAATTTCTGAAGACAAGGACCTGTCCCTGGACCAAATTGGAACAGGTCAGTTTTTTCGACCCTTTTTACACCCACAACATCTTTGCTTCCATTAATGCGGTTACTGTCTCTGTGCAACCAAACCAAATAAGGTGACTGTTTATAAGGAACCAAAGCTACAAGTATGAAACTGTGTTAGGGCTTCATAAGAAAACCTTTTATTGGGGGCTCTGTTTCTTTTAGGCCATTGGCACACAGAGCAGTAGCTCCACTGCTCTCAGCCTTGATTTTTTTTTTCCATTCTGAGAGAATTGGATCCACTCTGTGCACCATCTCAATTAATTTGAATTAATTCTGCCTGCGTGTGCTCACATGCATCAGACTGGAAGCTGAGGTCAACCCAGGAGGCATCTTCAGACATAACTCAGACAGAGCTGATGTAGCAGGGACCTGATGCAAATCTGCCTCTCCCAGCCTGTAAAAATGTGCAGGCTGAGAGCAGTGGAGCCAAGGCCTTATGTGTATGGCAGATGGGATATTTTCTCACCTATACTTAATCTAATTTAAATCGCTGAAGGTAAAACATATTCTTAATGCAGTAGCATGAGGTTGCTTCTCAAGGCAACTTTGGTCTACTATGTGATGCATATGTAATGCGTTTATTTTAGCACTGGCAATAAAAATAAATCACAATTTTTGTTGTCTGCATTGAAAGAGATAAAGCACAGGCAACAAAAAGTTTCATCTTCAGTCTATGGAAGTCCTTTTTAGTTTGTTGCGTCTCCCGCTCAAAGGACACAAAGAACAGAATAAGAATATTAGAGGAAAATGAATGAATGTATCCTTGTTTCCCTTAAATGTAGGAAACGTTTTTAACAGGAAATAGGCTGTGTTAGCTTTGGAAATGTTTAGCCTCTTAGCCCCATTGCTTCTGTTCCTTATCACAAGATATGATGGGTTTTCAGGTTTGTCTATTACATCAATCAGACTTTCCCACAGTGTGAAAATCCACAGGTGGGAGGGAACCTAATAACTTTAATGCTCTTTTACAAGTGTAAAGACAATTGGGAACAACAAAGTGACATCCCTGTGTCTCCTGTTAATGCAATTAGGCTTTTGTGATTTATTTGTAAAGTTACACATATACTCAGAGTAATGACAAGCAAGAAGGAGGCCAAAAATGCATCGCCCAAAACAGTGCCGGTACCTGATGTTGCCTGAAAAAGCATCAAGGATACTTCTTTAGGCGATTGTCTCCAGACAGGGGCTGGTTAGGTGACTGCGATATTACTCTATGGATGTTACTTAAATAGGTGACTCCTGAAGACCAATACTATATCCAAAGGAACAGTAACACCAAAAAATGAAAGTGTTTCAAAGAAAAGACAATATAATGTAGTGTTGCCCTGCATTGGCAAAACTGGAGTGTTCGCTTCAGAAACACAACTAGTTTATATAAACGTGCTGCTGTATAGCCATGGGGGAAAAAGGAGAAAAGGCTCAGGATACTCAGCAGATAACAGATAAGCTCTGTAGAATACAATGGGATTCTTCAGAAAGTATCTGTTATCTAATGTGTATCCTGTGCTTAAATGGCAGCCCCCATGTCTACACAGCAGCTTGTTTATATAAACTATAGTTGTTTTTCTGAAGCAAGCACACCAGTTTTTTACTAGTGCACGGAAACACTACATTATATTCTTTACCATAAAACATTTTCTGGTGTTAGGGCATGGACACATTTTTCGGCGCAGTTCAAGCCAAGGTTTTTAAAAAAGCTGACCTCCACATAAATACGCTAGAGTAATGTGCCATTGCCTAAGCTTGAAACTGCTTACTGTATTTACACAGAGGATGGCTTTTTGAAAACGCACCGAAAAACAGAAAAATCGTATTTGTGTGTCCATCCCCTTACTGTTTCTTTAAGCTGATAAAGAGGTTTAATGCAGTGAACTGACCATTGAATTATAGGTGTCCCTCACCTGCAGTCACCTCCAACTGCAGTGAATGGAAATATTCACTAATATAACAGTGGTTCTCTTCTGAAAGTGCACATAGGAAAATGGCACATACATTTCAAGTAAATGGGAGGTGACTTCAGCCATGTCACAACAGTCCGAAGTTGAGATTAAAATGTCATTTGTGCTATAACCCAGCTAATTTCCTTCTGAATAAACAGGGACCCAGAAATATGCAATCTATACTGCTTCACTCTTTGCATGATAAAATTGCCCCTACTGAGTATGAATGTGAGCGAGGCCTTAGGGTAAGGTCACACGGGCAGATCCGGGGAGATTTAGTAGCCTGTCGACTAATTGCCTCTTCTTTTGGCCAACAATCTCCCCGAACTGCTTTCCGCCTGCTATAATGAGAAAACGCCAGCACAATCGACTCGCAGCGATTCGATTTCCGAAGTCGCCCAAAGTTTCCTCATCAGGCAACTTTGGGAGACTTCAGAAATCGAAGTGCCGCAAGTGCATTGCCGCAGGAGATTTTTCTTTTTAGCAGGGGGAAGGCAGTTCAGGGAGGTTACCACCCCAAAGAAGAGGAGAGTAGTCGCCAGGCAACTAAATCTCCCCTAATCTGCCTGTGTGCCCCTGCCCCTTAGACTGTAAGCTCCACTGGGGCAAGGACATATGAATGATGTACAAACTCTATAAAGCCCTTTAGAAGTAAAGGATAATAATATGGTGATCTTTATTTTATTTTGTCAGATATTTTACTTTATTACATATACAGTTAAGCCCATAAATATTTGGACAGAGTAAAGGCCTGGCAGAGCATTAAAAAGGAGGAAACCCAGAATCCGGTGATGTCCATGAGTTCAAGATTTCAGGCTGTCATTGCCAGCGAAGTGTTTTCAACCATTTATTAGAACATTTTATTTTCAGTTTTTATATTTGTCCAATTACTTTTGAGCCCCTGAAACAAAGAGATTTTGTTACAAAAAGACTTTAGTTCCTCACATTTTTATGCAATCTTTTTGTTCAACCCACTGAATTAAAGCTGAAAGTCTGCAGTTCAACTGCACCTCAGTTGTTTCATTTGAAATTCATTGTGGTAATGTACAGAACCAAAATTAGAGAAAAAGTTGTCTCTGTCCAAATATTTATGGACCTAACTGTAATAATGCAGTAAAACAAAATATGCAGGTACACACATACGCATACATACAGGGATGGAATCTACTAGCTGGAATATTCGCTGTTATTTTCTAGATATGGGGTCTGTAATTTCTGTACTTTAATACCTCTTAGAATATTATTTATTGATAAAAATGCACACACCCTCAGATTTATTAGAAAGATTTATTTATTGTACAAGCATAATTGTTATAAATAATTTTTCTGTTTCCAAATATTTTCCCAAGCACAAAGTGAATTGTGAAGCAGGGAGCATTTCCAAGCAGGTGTATTTATTTATGACAATATTACACAAGCCGAGAGCGTGGAACTTTCTTTGCTTTCCTTCATCTCACACAGAACATACTTGACTGACAGCAAGGTTTTTTGTGCCGACAGAGAAGGGCTCCCCCCAGAACTAATTTTAAAATATAAAAAGACATTCATCTAACCTAATCAGGAGAACTCATGTTTAAACAGCACAGTGTATGGTTAATCTGCATTTTTTTCCCCGGGAGCTTGGAAAGTTTGCAGAATATAATCAAACGCTAACCCCCCCCCTTCCACCCCCCCAATCACAGAGGAGGGGAGGGCAAAGGCAGCTGAGGGGAGGGGCTCTGAGATGAGGGCTTGGAAGTGAAAAAGAGCAAGTGCTGTCTGAGACTGGTTACAGACTCCTGCACTGGGAGAGGGAGAACAAGGGGCACTTTCACTGGACTCCTGGCAGAGGTGAATGGCTAGCCCTATGGATTTGTCTTGTTGATTTTGACAAATGGTTGATTGCTTTCAGATAGACAGCACTGAAGGACTTTTAATGGATTTTTATCTAATTCTGCACTTTTAAATTACCTGGGTAATTTTTAATATTGTATTGGATGGGACTAAAGGTAAACGTAACTCCTTGCTTTTGATTTACCCTAAAACTATAAGGTAGGGGGAGTTTTAGTTGATTTGCATGTGCCCAGATCTTCCCTGTAATTCCAGGTGACCTGCATCCCCCCATAGTAAGCCTACACATACAGGTGTTAGCTTGGGCAGAATAACAATGTCCCCGAAAAGGAACATGGATACATTCCAGCTACTGGTTATACCTGGGCTGTTGCTTCTCTTATTACCTAACGCTTTCTGTGCATCTTGTGAACCTGTGCGGATTCCCATGTGCAAATCTATGCCATGGAACATGACTAAGATGCCCAACCATCTCCACCACAGCACTCAAGCCAATGCCATCCTGGCAATTGAACAGTTTGAAGGTTTGCTGACAACTGAATGTAGCCAGGACCTTCTGTTCTTTCTGTGTGCCATGTATGCCCCCATTTGTACCATTGATTTCCAGCATGAGCCAATTAAGCCTTGCAAGTCTGTGTGTGAAAGGGCCAGGGCTGGCTGTGAGCCCATTCTCATCAAGTACCGCCACACTTGGCCAGAGAGCCTGGCATGTGAGGAGCTGCCCGTATATGATAGAGGAGTCTGCATCTCCCCAGAGGCTATCGTCACAGTGGAACAAGGAACCGGTAGGTACCTCTAATGAAGAATCATTTTTGTGATGTGAAATTAGACTTCTTTGTGAAATCAGATAGATCCAGTTTGCATAGTCTGGCAAGTACTCGTTGCTTAACATTTTTTATTGAAGTATTTAGCCTAATACGCAATTTTAGCCAAGAGCCTTTGTCACTAGCCCAAAAGTTCTATTATAAAAGGAAAGAAGAATAGGAAGGATGAATTTATTTGTCTGTTACCTATTTGTTACTAGTTGACGGGCAACTAGTATCTATCTATCTCCAGCTATCTATTTATCCATCTATAATCTATCATCTATTTACCCATCAACCTATTTATTCATCTATCTATCTATCTATCTATCTATCTATCTATCTATCTATCTATCTATCTATCTATCTATCTATCATCTATCTATCTATCTATCTATCTATCTATCTATCTATCTATCAATGCATACTATGAAGTTAGTTAGAATTGCATCCTTTCATTATGCAAACAATTGGAGAATTTTTTTCATCTGGTTTCCAAAAGACCACCCTAAGAGCCTTCAAAAGACAAAAGAGTTTGGACAGAACTTTTATTTCTAGATATTCTAGTGTTGCTTCATTCATGAATTGAAAAAAAAAAAGCATTTTGTCATTTATAATTATATATGGATATTATTTCATCTCAGAACTCAGAATGGCCCTATCTGCTGAAATTATCTTCTGTGGCAAGCTATCCAGAGATTCTAGCCAATGCCCTGAAATAGAGAACAACTTTAAGTGGCCAATGATCTTAACAGGAATGTCTGTCTAAAATTAGGACTTGCGCTGCTCCAATTGGTGGGAATCTCCCAACATTCCCCAACAGCTTTAGATGCAGACACTGACAGTCCCAAGCATTTAGCTAAGCCTATACACTCTTGCATTTGCATGTCTTTAGACATTCAGAAAATAACCTTCATTGACCTTATTGCTGTGGCAATACAATAAAGCTTATGGAGATGGCATTGAGGTTTTCTCTATCAATAATGACTTGTCAAGGCAGAAATGCTGAAAAGACTTTGCGAGTCATCTGGTTATAGGCAGATCTGGTTATTGGCTAGGAAAGCAATGAATTGTTTTATGCTGGGGAATTTAATCAATTGAAAAGGGTTTGTATGATTGAAGACATGTGTATATTGTTATGGCCTACTGCTTTTTCAAAAGGTATGAAGGAGACCACTGACATCTGCAGTACTGTGCTGCAACTTTTTATTTCAAATGCACATAGTGAATGTCTGCGGATGTCTGTGGCCTCCTTCATACATTTTGAATATTGGAAACTTTTGGTCTTCACTGTGTGACCCAATTTAGAAGGTGAGCTCACATTTAACAAAGGAAAGGGACGTGCTGGGAAAATTGTATAGGCCTACTGCTTATATCATGGGCTCTGAATACATAACTCCTATGCAACCTATCCTAACCTTTTAAAATACCTTAATAATAAATATTAAAAGATTGTCTGGAATTTTGTTAATATAAACTGAACAGCACTTATATCAGTTTCCAAAAAATTAGGTATGGGCCAGACATTCAGGAGTATAACACTCACCAAACCCACAGCCGTAGCTAGAGTTACATTTATCTTACCAATTGCATCTGAGGAGTATAGAAAGATACCATGCACATCTGGCACACCTTACTATACAATACCACCTGTACATGTATTTGTTGGTCAGTATATACACCTTTCAGACTAAAACATGAACAGTAACTATTCTGCAGAAGAACAAAAACCAAGCGATAAAGCAAATACTCTATATAATGCATATTCCATTAAACAGAGAGACATGTCCATGATTTAGGGAATTATAACACAAAGCAAGACTGGCTAAAGATCTAAAGAGTTGTATTTTATTGCTGGTCAGACCAGGACTTTGAAGCTAGTAGATGAATTATTCTTTGTCTAGTATTTCTGCATCTGCTTGTAGCTGTTACCTTCAAATATATATTATTGTACTGAAAACATTCATAAAGCTGTAATTTTTCACATATATCCCCTGCTATGTGGCATTGCCCCTCAAAGCTAAAAAATGAAGATATGAAGCCATCAATTAATTGTCGGTGCAGACACAAACAACTCAATGGTATCTGATGGTAAAGTCAAAAATATAGGACTTTCTTACTTAGTAGCCTCTTGTTCATTCTTAGAGTTGTATTGGGTATAGCACTTGGACAGTAGATTATATAGCGCAATCAGAAAGACTAAAGTGAGGCTTTGTTTTGCTAGCATTAGGGCATTTTGGTCAGTAGAAGCAGTGTTGGACTGGCAAACCAGGATACAAGGAAAACTACTAGCTGGCCGTTCTGCTTACCCAACCATTTTGCTCTGTGTGCCTATATCATTGCCATTCATTTGTTCTGTAAGAAAACAAAGAAAAATTGGAGAGAAGGCTAAATGATAGATGGTAAAGAGAAAAGACTAGAAGCATAAGATGCTGATTATGGAGAAATGGAAAATGATGTGGAGAGTGGGCCTATGGTCTAAGGCAGTGATCCCCAACCTGTAGCTCGTGAGAAACATGTTGCTCTCCAACCTTTTGGATGTTGCTCCCAGTGGCCTCAAAGCAGGACCTTATTTTTGAATTCCAGGCTTGGAGGCAAGTTTTGGTTGTAGAAAAACCAGGTGCACTGCCAAATAGAGCCTCAGTGTAAGTTGACAATATACATAGGGGCTACCAAATGGCCAATCACAGCACTTATTTGGCAACCCAAGAACATTTTTCATGCTTGTGTTGCTCCCCAACTTCATTTTCTTGTGAATGTTGATCATGGGTTCAAAAGGTTGGGGATCTCTGGTCTAAGGTTATGTGGGAGCTCCTGACATCCCAGTTAATCTCCCCAGTGTTATACCTGAAACATTAATTTCTCAGGATTCCTTCTGCTTTCATACAAATGAAGAGAAGGGTTTTTGAGCCCAGTACTCTTCAAGCAATTTACTAGTCTGCTAACTACCACTTCAATTTAACATAAGTAAATTTACCCTGCACAGGTGATTGTTGTTCAGAAACACGCATAGCACAGGCTGCAGCAGTGAATTTAAATATATTAAATATATTTTTAAAATATGCTTTTTTTTATATAAGTTTAGATGCTAAATTGATTTTATGCATTTTAAGATTCAATGCCAGACTTCTCCATGGATTCAAACAATGGAAACTGTGGAAGCCCTGCTGGTGGTAAGTACATTTTATTTATTTCCCAGCAATGTTATGTGTCAAAATATCATCTTCCTCTGCTTGAGTGATTTACATCTGAAATTCCTTTATAATACCCCCCACACATAAGTCCTGCAGTTTGTTTGAACACTGATATATTTAGGTAAATATTTATGGAGGATATACTGCAGCTCATCCTTCACATGTGCTACAAAGGAGCATTCATTTAGTTGAATAACTGCACCTGCTTTATCATGATCTGATTAGCAAGCTACAGATACGTTTGCAGCTCTGTTATTGCTGTTTTTTTCAAAGAAGAGAGATGGATTTTTTTACCTTTGCATTGATATCCATGTACTGACTAGTAAATGGGTCAATAGAATTTACTAATGGACAGAATGAGGATGATGCAGTTATTAATATCACCCCTAATAAGATAATTTCCTGCTTTATCAGGGAACATGGAGGTGGATTGTCCAGTATGAATAAACACCAAACAAAAGATAAACAAAAAACAAAAGAAAACAGCACATTGTGCTGGGTTTGTAATCCAAAACCCTAATGGTTTAATATAAAAAAAATACTAACTTGGCCCAGGTCTAATAACCCAAAGCAACCAATCAGGTACTTGCTTTCAAACAGATGACCAATAAATGTAACATTTGTCGCTTTTGTTACATTACCTTATTAAACAGCTCATTTGTGAAAGCAAATATGTACAGTTGTTTTCAGAATAATAGTAGTCTGACATCACTAACCTAATCAAGCAATCCTATTTCTACATGACAAATAATTTATTAGTAGGGGTAGTAGAATAAAGAACCAACAGACCCAGCAGTCAGGACATGTATGCTGCTGATTTGTGTAATTGAATCATTAACTGAGGCTTGTTCCAAATGATCGCAGTGAGTGAAATCGTTCATTCTTTGAAAAAACAGGTGTCAATTGCAGCAGCTATTTAAGGAAAGGAGGCAGCAAATGTTGTGCATGCTGGTTATAGTGCAGTTATCACTGTAAATGGGTAAGTAAAATGGGTTGTTCCAGACATTGTTCAGAAGAACAGAGTACTTGATTGGAGAGGGGAAAACATAAAGAA
Source organism: Xenopus borealis (assembly GCA_024363595.1). Lineage (NCBI taxonomy): Eukaryota > Metazoa > Chordata > Amphibia > Anura > Pipidae > Xenopus > Xenopus borealis. The sequence goes on from CM044448.1 coordinate 64,707,886, forward strand.
GTGCAGAAAAGTATTGGCTGCTCAGTTAAAACAATCTCAGATTATTTAAAATGGCAACCAAACCTGGAAGATGGGGAAGAAAATGGAAAACTGCCATTCAAATGCATAGAATAGCCAAAATGGAAAAGACTCCGGCAATGATCAAAGAAGGCCTAACGTTAACTGTGATTACTGTTACAATTAGATGACACCTATGTGAAGCCAAGAAGTCCCAGCAAAAGTCCAATTGTTGTAAAAAAGATGTGCCGAAGAGGTTACAATATGCTAAAGAACTCATTGACTGGCCTAAAGAGAAAGGGGGCAACATTTTGTGGACTGAGGAAAGCAAGATTTTTTTTGGGTCTAGGGATGGCAGACAATCCCCAAACACTGAATTCAAGTCATGGTACAATGTGAAGACAGTGAAGCATGGTGGCACAAGCATCATTATATGGTGATGTTTCTCATACTATGGTTTTGGGCCTTTCTATCGCATACCAGGGATCATGGATCAGTATCAATGCATCAAATACATCAAAATATTTGAAGAGGTCATGTTGCCTTATGCCAAAGTGGAAATACTCTTGGGTGTTTCAACAAGACAACAACCCCAAACACACTAGTAATTGAGCAACATCTTCATTCCAGACCAACAAGATTGAAGTTATGAAGTGGCATGCCCAATCCCGGCACCTTAATCCAATAGAAAGCTTGTGGGTGACATAACAAAATGCTTTTTCTGAAGAAAAACCAATAAACGCAGAAGAATTGTGGAATGTAACAGGTGCCAGAAGTTGGTGGACTCCATGCAACACAGATGTGCAGCAGTTCTCAGAAACACTGCTTATACAACTGAATATTAGGAAAGCAAAATCTTGAAACAATTTATACAGTGAATATTTGAGTTTGGAAAGAATAATGCAGACACTGCTATTTTTTGGAACAACCTAATATTCCCTTTTCTTCACTTACTATAAAGTGATATTTGGAATAGAACGTGCAGTGTTCCCAATGCATTGGCATGTAAATAAAAGCTATTATAAGGATTTGAGCTTTATTCACTTCTTTAAACACACTGCTATTATTCTAAACACAGCAGTGCAATATATATATTCTAGGTAAAAACTTTGTGTATTGCACCATTTTTTGCATTATACTTGCCTTTTGTAAACAAGTCCTTACATGTTTTCCTTTTAAATGGTTCTTTTTGGTACATTTCTCATGTTGCAAACTCATCAAAACATTTAACGTTGGACTGTGGGCACACCGGATTTTCATAGGAAGATTTTCTTGTATCAAAACTGTTATGTAATAAAAGCTGTAATATTTACACCAGGTCTGGTAATCCCAAATCATGTTAAGTAAATGCTGCCTGCTTTCTCAAGTTTTGTGTTATAACTTGTCAAAGGGGACTTTACAAGGCTTAACAATTCTGAGGGTGCTATTACTGGTTCCCATGGCTTTGCCTCCTACCAGGATACAGAGACTGCACAACGTGTACAATAAGGCGACTAATGTGCCAAAATTAGGGTTCTATAACGCTATCCAACTTTATCAATGGTGGAACTAGTGATGCTTAGTGTGCCAGTGCTTGATCCTGATATTATTTTATATTTGTATCTCAAACACAAGTGACATTTAATGAACCGTTGGCATAATTATTTTTGCTGACACATAAAAGGTGCCTAGTGGAAATATTCAGGTCATAACAGTCTTTGCATGTGATTATCAGCATTATTAAATCAACTTTGTAACTAAGATAAGTGGTGGCTTCATGGTCCAAAACAGAGTAGCATTAAGAGATTGTTCAGATGACGTCTTACTGAATCCAAGCCCCCGTTAGTGAGAGGAAGTGGTCTGAAATCCAGACCAACAGAGAACCAGGGTTATAGCTGCCATCCAAAATAACATTTAGTTGGTGTTGGGTCTTTTCTGTCTTTATAATACTGCCTTTGTTCATACACTTCTGCATGCTTGTACAGTAGGTTAAACATCATATCCATTTTTGGTCATTTGGCATCCAAAACAGTGGGCAGATATGTTTGGGCAAACAGAGTGTCATTGAACAAACTTTGAGACTCATCAACAACATTCCAAAAACATATGTACAGTGTCTTAAAGGGCAACTGACTCTCAGTAACTTCATACATTTGATATGATCTGCCAATCAAAAAAGAAAAAGAAAATTCTGAGAAAACTCTCTAAAATAACTAAAATAGGAAAGAGATATAATAAAGATATCTTCAGATAACAATTGTTTCTTCAGAATATTCGACTGTAATTGTGTTTCAGTTTTGTATGGGGACTTTGGAAGATGCTTATGGAGCTGTGTGGTATTTTTAGCATAGGGTGGAAAGCTTAATTATCTATTTTAGGGGATCCCATATTTGTAATAATTGGTGACTTTTTTTTGACAGAGTAAGTGTTGGAATATATATAAGATTAACCGGTTTATAGCGTGATGGTGACATATCCCCTCCCCCCCAAAAAAAAGTTCTTAGATAAATAGGCATAAATTCTGAGAATTTACTTTAATAAACAGATTTTGTTAGATTGATATTTGGAGAATCTCTCCCCTTGATAAATAGAACCCATAATATCAAACAAGCTCATGTTTAAAGTGCATTCTTTAAAACTTTTTAGTTTGATGCAAAAAGTTTGCTGCAAATCAGCCCCAAAAGAGCATGAGAGCATATGTATATGAGTCAATGTTCTGTGCTTCCTGCTGCAATGCATTATACATCCAATATATTATTTTTTTGTGTCTCCAGAATGAAATCCTAGCGTAGTGGGTTTCCAGTCCCAAATATCCCAATTTCTTTTTTTTTAAAGGCATTCACTTCAACCCAGTGATGGAGCAAAAACCTACACAATTGATTCTTGCTTCAAAGCTACATTTAAATGTGCGCTGGGCATTGAGGGAAAACAATGAAACAGAAACTCCATAGCAATGAGCAACCCAGTGCTGAGATGTTGCTGAATATGAGAATCATAGGGGAAAATATAAAAAAAAAAGGTGAAATTAATAAATAATACACATACAGTTCAGTGCATGCACCAACATTCCAGATAAACTGCTTGTTCTTATAAGTGTCATTTTTGGATGATTAAATAGTTTAAACTATTTCTTCCTTTGGAAGTTAAAGCCTCTGAATGAATCATTTGACCCATGTTAAGATTTATTTGCTTAATTCCAAAAATTGCTAAATATACCTATTAAAGGAAAGTACTGTTTGGGACTCCATATATCTTCAGGCTCCATTCGACAGAAATGTTAAAAAGATTTTTAGTAGGATTTGCAATATTTAATACTTGGGCAGAAATGTATAAGTAAGGTTTATTTTCATTTCCCCTATAGAACTAAACATGAAGGCAT
>CM044448.1:64711262-64738806 GCA_024363595.1 Xenopus borealis
ATAATTGTTTAAGTATCAGGCAGGTGGCATTTTTTATTGTTTCTATTATACAGTGAAGGGGTTTCTGCTCTCTCTACCCAAACCTTACTTTACAGAGAATGGTTTAGATAACATGTAAAGTGCTGCAAAATATGTTGGTGCTATAGAAATTGTAGAAAATAATAATAAAATAGGTGAAACCTCAACTCTACCCACATACAGGGTAACTTTTCTTTAAATACTTTCAGAGCAATCTTAGGCAGTGTTGTACTGACCCACTAGGATACTAGGAAACTCCCTGTGGGCCCTCTTTCTGCCACCCATTTGGCCTATTTTGTGACCTATTTCTATATGGGAACAGATAGGCTTGATGATGGAAGAATAGAGAGTAATGTGAGAAAAGGAAGAATAATAGTTTGGAAATTAGAGCCAAAGTCTCAGGTTTTCTGGTCCCTGGCACCCCCAGACAATGCTTGTAGAACACTGCCTCTTCATACAATGCAGATAGAAATAATGTAATTGTGCTGATTAGAAGTGCTCTTTTCTGTTGTTAGTAATCAGAGCAAAAGTGAAAGAGGTGAAAGTGAAATGCCATGACGCAACAGCAATAGTGGAAGTAAAGGAGATTCTCAAGTCTTCCCTAGTGAACATTCCTAAAGACACAGTGACACTGTACACCAACTCAGGATGCTTGTGCCCCCAGCTTGTTGCCAATGAAGAATACATAATTATGGGGTATGAGGATAAAGAGCGTACCAGGTAAAATAACTCAGAAATTGATTGAATCCTGCTTAAAGCTATGCCCTTTTATGTGCTTGCAAAATTGTGCTTAATATGGTTCCATGAGAGCTATGCTGAGATGTTTTATGTCATGTTTATAAACAGACAAATATTTGTACAAGGTGTATTAACCAATAGCAACCTATCACTTTTGCTTTCAAACATTGTCAAGCAGTAGGTACTACAATTCCCAGGTTCTACCTGGGAACTGGTACCTATTGGGTTTTAGACCTAATGTAAATTGTTGACTTTAAACCCATTACCAGAGTGGTTTTCATTCTATGGCATGTCATTTACTCTCATGTCCCCAACATGCTCCTTGGGCACCCATTCAGGGCACCCATTCTGGCCCTCAGATAATTTAACATTTCTGTTTTATCTATGTCACACAGGCTTCTATTAGTGGAAGGATCCTTGGCCGAAAAATGGAGAGATCGTCTTGCTAAGAAAGTCAAGGTAAGAACAGAACATGCTATTTTGCTAACCACACACATAATACTGCAGAAAAAACGGTAGAAATACTGTAATATATGTGTTTGCCAGTTAAAAATGGTTTGTCAGATCCTATCTTGTATGCTAACAAATTATATTGCTTTAAAAATAAAAGCGCTGTGGAAGTATTCCAACTTGTACACCTGGGGGAGCCCTTGCAATCATATTGGACAATGGTGCAGAAGCACTGTATGGTGTGTTGCTTTGTCCTAAAGGAAACAGTGATTTTAACAACCAAGAAGACAACGCATATATCCGTGCGTTTCAAAAGCAGTGACAGAAAAATAAGTGCAATAGTCAGAAAACATAAGCCTATCTGGGGCGATGCTGAACATTTCAGGGATCCACGTACTATTGGCTGTGCCACTGCGTTACCCAACTGTCATTTTACTCTGGAGCCCAGGGATGTTCAACTTCCCAGTCTTATCTGTTCACTGCTCCTGTAACTCAGTTGTTGATCAAGTCCTGTATTTTACTTAAGCTATCTGCTCTCTTTGGCCATGCCTACCCTAGCCTTCATCTCTATTGATGAAAAGCCTGTTCTATACATTTTCCATGCCTTATATTCACTAGAGTCTTGCCTGTAACTGCTATATGGGAAAACCCAAATAGCAGCTAGGTTTCACTTCCCCTTTACCAAGTATGGGCACAGATAGGGACATTCCATTTACTGTATCCTTACATAAACAATTCACCTGGTACTGTATTTTAATGCTTGGACCTTTGCAAACCTGCATATCATGCTACATTAAACAGGACAAACATTAAACAGACACACATTATACAAAATTACTTTTTTTTAGAGGGCAATATATGAGACATATTGTAGATGGGGTGACTGATACACTAAGAGCCCACACATATGAAACATATGAAGAACACTTATATGTGGGTACAGCCCTATACAATGTATAGATCTAGTTTCCTAGCATTTTAAACTAATCTTTTTGTTGTTGTTGAAATTACAGCGTTGGGATCAAAAGCTTCGACGTCCTAGGAAAAGCAAAGACCCCGTGGCTCCAAATAACAACAAAAACAGCAATTCCAGACAAGCGCGTAGTTAGACTAATGGGATGGTGTATGGAAACTCCATGAACTTTAATACTAAGATTTGCATTGTTGGAAGAGCAGAGAAGAAATTGCACTATGGCACGTTATATTCTATTGTTTACTACAAGAGGCTGGCTTAGTTGATTGTAGTTCCCCTTTTCTTCTTTTTTTATAACTATATTTGCACGTGTTCCCAGGCAATTGTTTTTAGTCAACCACCAGTAGCAGAGCAGTGATAATGTCACAGCCAGATGAAGCTCAGTTCATTTCTGATTGACTAATGGTAACAAGTGTTTGATACTTTTGCCAAAGTGACATTATTGCTATGGTAAATCAGAGAGAGAGAGAGAAAAAACAGATGACTGATGTTTCTTCTTCTGTAGATGAACAAATGAGATATCACATTTCAATGATGGCTTTGATCACTTTCCGTTTAATACTTTTCAGCATTTTTAGTTAGACGACATGTGGGATGTGCCTGAATCAGAATATTTGATCATAAATGAAGAGCTGGCTTAGACTGTATGGTCTCTGTTGGGAAAGTAAATGCCTACTTTGTCAATTCTGTTTTAAAAATTGCCTTAATAAATATAAAGTCCTAAATATCAACATGTGTAAAACCTGTATTTCTCTATACCAACTTTCTATGAAACCCACATTTGATTAGGGTTTTGGGACATCAAAATACATAATCCAAAACTCCCTGGGGAGCTATCATTCAGCGGGCCGTGTGTGTGTGTGTGTGTGTGTGTGTGTGTGTGTATATATATATAATACAATATTAAATAAATCTTAGACTCTGATGCTCTTCTTTGCAAAGTGAGTGACATGGGCTCCATGGAATTATTTACATACCTAAAAGGCTTTCTTGAAGGTGAACAATATTAAATTCAGGCAATTCAGCTGGAAGAAAAAAAGCAGTGGACAGTGCACCCTATCCACCTGTGATTGTTCCTTGTAGTAGTAAATGAAAAGTACCCATATGTGGTTATGGATACACATGAAACATTGATAGTAGGACCTCACATCAAAATTCAAAGTGTTTCTTTAACAGAGTGCTTAATAAAACTTTTAAGAAACATAAACCTACTGCACCTATCCTCCCCCCCCCTTTGAGGTTCATCATTAGGTTCCTTCACATTGCTTAAACATGGGTAGAATTATAAGAAATAATTTTGGCCCCCAACAGCTAGCAGAATCCTCTTCTATGCTCGCCTCTGGAACCTTGTGTTGGCTCTGGAGCACAGGTAGATTTTGGCTTGAAATGCAGAGTCTTCAGTTTCAAAATTCGCTGAGAGTGTTCTTGCCAGAGCCAACACAAGGCTTCCCAGATACAAACAGAGAAAAGAATTCTGCTAGCAGTCGGGGCCTGTAAGCAGTAGGCTAATTTTGGCCCCATCAGGCCATAGCCTTACACATTTTTAAAATGTTTTTCTTTCTGACCCATCCACTTCTGCCGAGTCCACTTCTGTTTTGCAAGAACAGCACTTCCTGTTTAATGGTGGTCATCAGGTTGTTGTGGATAAAGCAGTTGCTAGTCAGTAGAAGGTCCAATCATGTAAAAATGCCAGTTGCGTGTTAATGTTGGGCCTGGATTTCAATAATTGGTTCCTCACACCTCTCTGCTAGTGTATTAAATGTTGTCAAAATCTATGTGTAAACCACTATCCTTCAGTGAATGCTCCAATACCTCTATATACCTATGATTTAAGGATGTTACTATACAATGATTGAATCTTCACTGAATAATAAAATATCCATAGTGTCACAGAGACTCAATAAAATATGCTGAAGAACTGAGTCAGCCGTGTGCACTTTCATCTTCAAATACATTAAAGTGGGAATGTTCTTACAAATGATCAGAAAGTTAATAATATGTACAATTCTACAATTAGTTCTGTATATCATAACATCGCATACAGTCAAATTAATTGATCTTGGAACTAAAAGTACTATAAAGGGTTATTTGTTAATTTCTATGTTCTATGTTAATTTCTGGTAATTAGCAGCACAGATACTTGATTATAAGCATTTTTCTTAGTTAACAGTCCATTTCTTTGTTGTCACGACATCACAATTATACTTACATTTTAAGAACACACTTCTGCCTCAGAAAGATTGCTAGTGATATTTTTGTCCCATTTCTATTTACTCAACTGTACTGAAATAACATGATTGTTATTTTATTAGACAAAAACCAACAGCTACATATTTGCTTAATTTTTTTTATTATAAATAGGGTGTTCATGGGGACCAGCATGCTCTTCATTCTCAAAATATACTAATGCAGTTATGGAAAGTCTGTCTCTCATAGACTCTATTGTAATCAAATAATCCACATTTTTAAAAAAATAATTTCCCTTTTCTCTGTACTAATAAAACAGTTCCTTGTACTTGGTCCAAACTAAGATATAATTATCTGAAGCAAAACCAGTTTGGGAAAGATCCATTATCCGGCAAACCCCAGGTCCTGAGCATTCTTGATAACAGGTCCCATACCTTTACAGAGTTTCTGTATCAAAAATAATAGTGATAATGCAAATAATTCTTTGACATGGCATGCAAGCCTGCATACAATAAAAGTATTCCTTATATCTTGAGCCATGATCATAGTCTTGAGCTGAATTGCATTTTCACGGTACAGGGGCATTATTGTGGTGAATGTGTTGCCCCATAGTAGAAATCATGGACTTGTCAAGAATCTCATTGTAGGCTGTAATTTTTAGGCTTAGTTTCAGTGGAAATATGGACCCTAGCCTAAACAATGGAAAACAGCCCCAGTCCATTATTCCTCCTCTGGCCTTATGCATCCTGGCATTTACCAGACTTCCAAAGGATGTATTTCCATGGTCCAGAGTCCCATGGTAGTGAGCTGCATGCCCAAAGCAAGTGAGGCAAATGCTTTTCTTTTATTTAGATAAATTAATCATAACACATTTTCTAAAACCATTTCATCTTAAATTTCCAAGGAATAAAGACTAGATTAAAAAAAATGGAGGGAGGCTCCCTTTTCCATCACAGCAATACAGCCCAAAATAATGACTTTTTTTCACAACATTTGGCTGTTAATAAGACTGGAAATGTTTCTGTTACAAAAAGGCAAAAGGTGACTATTGTTAAAATATACTTGGCATTCGATGATTTAAATACCAAGCTATGCTGAAAGTTCTTCATCCAAGATTAAGATAAGCAGCCTTTTCTTTATGCTGAGAAAGTCAGTCTTAATTAATTTTTCACCCCTCGAGGTGCAGATGGGACTCTGTCCAACTCGTTGGCTTGTGCTGCACTGGAAATGCCTCTGGAAATCACTGGGTTGAAGCAAAGATAAGACTGTGCACTTCTATTTTGGAACATCTGCTTTAAACTGTGCAGGTTATGTCTACTAAATGGTTACAGTAACCAATGTAATAATGTGTGTGAACTGACACCCGAAACTAAACTGTCTTTTAAATATATCATAACATTGTCTTTGCATGCTATTTATAATTTTGCCGTAAAAGTATTTGCCCAATGGTTTTACATTATCAGATCCTACATGTTTCTCTATGAGGGGGCTGCCATATTTGTACAGCGGTAGTCTGTTAACATTAGAAACTCCAACTGGCAGGGTGAGGAGGGACAGTCAGGTTTAGGAAAAAATATCAGCTTGACCTGCAGGTAGCTTTTTATGCAGTTTTTATGAGTTATTAATACCAAATTATTTCCAAACGTTGTGCTTTACCAAAAATTGAATCTCCGTTGTCCAAAGGACAACTTTTCTCTGAAGAGGATTTTGAATGTTGCATAACAACTCAAGCATGCAAAAAGTTCATTGGGTTTCTGACTGGCTATTATTGGTCCATTGGTTCACTGGAAGCCTACAGGGTTTTTTTTTTTTAGTTTTTATATAACGAAAACTTACCTCCAAACCAGGAATTCAAAAATAAGCAGCTGCTTTAAGGCTACTGGTAGCAACATCTAAGGGGTTGGTAAGCAACATATTGCTTGCGGGCCACTGGTTGGGGATCCCTGGTCTTCCTGGCCCTCCCATTACAGATGTTGCTTTTATTGAAGATGGTGCAAGCTAAAGCTGTTGTACCTTGAAGACCAGCTTGAATCTCGCTGGCAGTTGAATTAGGTTGAATCACAACTTACAGTTGTACAGTCTTGTCTCAACATTGTGTATCAAAGAATTATACTTTTTTGGATTGTTATTGTTTATTTTATGCTACTTTACTACACCATGTCTATGAAGATTTTAGAAAATAGACCGAATAGGCTCGTTTTTGATTGAATATAAATCGTTCAAATCATTCGAATGCTTTGTTCGAGTCGAACGATTCAAGCAATATTGAAAAAAATCCTTACATTTTAAAGGACTTAGAAAAAAATCTCAGTATAGGTTCCAGGAGGTCCCCCATAGGCTAAAATGGCAATTCGACAGCTTTACAGTGGCGAAGTTGAAGTTTTTTTTAAAGAGACATTACTTCGAAATTTGAATGATTGAATTTTCTAATTTTTTAAATTTGAATTGAATTTTGGGCTATTCGATAGTTGAAGTAGCCCAAAATTACTTCGAAAGTCGAAATTTTTAAATTCGAATTTAATTAGAATTTTCACTTCGACCCTTAGTAAATGTGCCCCTTATTCCTGTGTCTACATGAGACATAATATACCTTTCAGTTTGTACTGTCCCATTTGGAAAGCTATGGTGTGAAAACATTAATGGAATATTCACATCCTTTTGTATTGAAATCCCAACCTGACTATTAAAATTTAAGTGCAAGTGTCCTACACCAAGGATGATGTCTGCATTTGTAAGCAAAAACAATACAACTGCCCCCATTCTTCTGGATAGTGGTCCCCTTAAACCTTCAGCTTTGGGCACTGTATAAATGCCTCTGCCCGTGACCCTTGTTTTCCAGTTCCTAATGAAGTCACAACAAAGGCTTTTATTTGCTTGTTCATATCCTATAAACTTAGCAGTGCTGGGAACATGGATTTAGTTTATCTTTGAGAAGAATTGTGAGGACCTTGGAGACATTAAAAGCATGCTTGTTTTTATATCTGTTGAATTTACTATATTAATGGCAGACTTACACATTCCACATTAACCCCTTGAGCACTGCACAAGTCTGAGTGCTCTCCAGCCCTGGAGAGCTGTTTTATTGTGGTTGCTCCAGTGTTTCTAGTCATTAATTATTGCAGTAGCATCCTGGATTTTATATTCATTTTTAAAAGGGCATTTGTCATAATTGCAGCTTTTAAAAAAAGTACTGGTAATTGGGCTTAAACTTTTCTCAGACGCACAGTGGAACCTTTAATAGGAGTTAAGGTCTGCAAGTAATTTATCAATGTGGAGGCTTTAAAGCATCCTAATCCCTGCACTCAGATGGTAAATCAAATGTAACCCAACTGCCCTCATGTCATGTCTCTGTCTCTGGTTTCTGTCAGAAAAGCCAGACTTGTTCTCACTACTGGTTTTTGCAGACTTTAAAAACAATTTCTAGTCTTGTAAAAAAAACAACCCTATGTTTTTAGTTTTGTTTCCCCCTTATACTTCTGCCAACATGTGTCTTTATACATGACTGGCTCACTCCACATTGCTAACAGTTCAAGTTTTCCTTCAGAAGACGCAAGGAATAGCATTCTATGTTTTTGTCTTGTCTACTGAAAAATAAAACAATTCTTCTTTGGTAATTTAACTTATCTGCATAAACATGTGGAATTAAAAATGCACATTTATGGTCAGATTGTTTTGGTGAGTTTGAATATTATCAGAATATTATAAGAACAGATGTCCTGCTGTTGTCTGCTCTTTCCACTTGAAAAATGTGCCACCACATCCTGAAGTAAGACCCCTGCCACTTCCTTTAGTATCTGCTCAACCATCATCCTATCCTTATACACGAGCGTCAATCCCTGTGGTCAGTTTGAATGCGTTCAGCCACAGGTGAGCACCGAACACAGGTCCAAAGCAGCATGTTGCTTGAATAAATGTTTTTCTCGAAAGCATTAAAACTGACCGCAGGGGAACAGAGCAAGAAACAATCACTTGTAAGAGCTCTAAGGGTAGAACTACACAGGTGCTTAAGTAGGATGGTGTCGGATATACAAAACGCATCCTACTAGTCTGAAGTTGTTGTGTGGGTTGAAATATAACGGGACTGATACAAAAATCGGAACTACATGTAAAATTTTCCATCCAACGTGACATGACTGTCGGATGTGAATACTGCAGGCTGCATCTTCATCCAACAAGATAAAAATGGATGGTGTCAGAAAGACTTTTTTTTCCTCATTGAGGGTAGAACTACACAGCAGACTTACCTGCGTTTCTGTCGGATCCAACGCTGGGCGACAAAACGCATGCGTCAAGTCGGATCGGACAGGAAACAATTTATGTAATACGCTTGCAGCGTAGTTCTACCCTTACAAATGAAGCGAACTTAATTGGCCGTACTTTATTGTTCAGCCTGTGAGCTAATTGTACTATTGACGCAAATGTCAAACCTTGTATCTCTTCAGTGAAAGTCATAGTACTTCAAAAGGAAAGGAATCCCAATCACTTCCCATTGTTTGTACCTTACAGGAGCAAGTATTGTGGGTGAATACAAACTTGGGTTGGGGGTTGGATTCACAAAAGTATAGTAAGTTGAATAAGATGTCCTTTTAAGGTTTCCTCGTTAGGCAACTTTGGGGCGACTTCGGTAAATGAAGTGCTATGTATGCCATCGTACCGGCGATTCACATTCTTGCAGGCAGGTAGGCATTGCGGGGAGATTAGATGTCCTTAGAGAGGAGATTTGTTGCTGGTTGACTAATCTCCCCCAAATCTTACCACGTGCCACCAGTCTTACACCACTGCCAATTTACAATTGTTTGAACACTTAAACACTCTTCTCCAAAATGTTATTTTGGACATCAAAGCATAGGAGTAAAGTTCACAAATATTTCAACTCCATATTTCTGAATGTGACCTTATTAATGCTAGCAAACTCCAAAACTTTTACCAACTTCAAACAAAGTTGTGCCCCAGATTTGCATGGAACAATCTGGTATTCCAAAGTCATTTCTGGAAAGACAATTTAACTCCAAAGTGTACCAAACTTCCATATTAACAAAACATAGTACAGCTTTTATGAATCTGATGATCTTTTAATTACAGCTTAATATTTCACTTCACAGCTTTTCTGAACCCCCTGGATGCTGCTCAGCCAATAAATGCTTGCATGACCCATAAGCCAAGATATTCATACTGAAAACAATTAGAAGTGATAGAATTGATAGATATTCCATAATTTGAATCATCACATTTGTTTCCTGAAGGAAGGTTTTCATGATCCAACAAAAGCCTTTCCTTCCCATTTTACATTAGTTTTTGGCTGTTCCCTGACCACATCTCTAGTATTATTATTATTATTATTATTATTATGCCTTGTGCTAATGCAAGCACCCAAGCACAAATGTTTATGTTTTCATAAAATAATATTCAGTTTCACTATAATATTATGTCCCACCTATGTGAATAAAATTCAAATATTGCTATTTCTATGATTGTGAAATCTATGCACTAGTTGAGGTGTTCTGAGTGCACACACTACCATGTGTGGTGTGTGCTTCAATGCTGATGCCAGGTATTTCTGAGGATGCTGAAGATACCAACAAGTTGTTGTTCATGCATCTTTATTGTAAACTAGCTTATTTCCAGACCTTCTTTGTACTGTGCCTGCCCTTGACCTCTGCTAGAATTTTGTTTGTCATCCTAAGCTGCTTCCCCTGACCCAAATTGTCTGACCCTGGCCTGCTTGACCCCTGCTTTGTTTGTACTCTTTGTTTGTACTCTCCAACTTTATTCCACTGCACATTTGTCCTGTCTCATCTCCAAGCACTATTGCTGCTAGGGTAAGCTACTCCATGGCCTTTTATCTACAGTTGATCCAGGTTAAACTTGTAGTTAAGGATAGCTATAAAAAGAAGCATTGAGCTTTGCATTCACTGGAACCAAGGGCCCTAAACGCAAACCCTGAAACATAGCCCCAAACCGTTATTTCTCCTAGTGCTAGAGCACTAAGGGGTGCAAAAAATGAATCCTATATGTGGCAGGCTGCACTCTGATCCTAATGCCCAATTGAATATCCCACTGCATAGCATCAGTTGGCACAGGTGAGCCTTGTCTTTACTGCTTGCCATAGGCACTCAGGTAGGGCACATGTAGGGGTGCAGATGCTTGTGGCCATTCTACAACAGCAGAATGCAGTGTACAAAGTGCAAAAAAAATGGCCAATTGCAGATTTTTTTATTTGCTACTGACTACGGGTTCCTATATGTTGGACTACATATTCCAAAATGGTTTTACTATGACAGTGTCTGAGGAGTCGGAGTTGTTGCATCTGGCAACCAAAGGGTAAGAAACAGGGCATTATGTGTTGGTAGAAAATAAAAAAAAAATACATATTCCATTGAAAGTGCATCTTATGTCCGAAAGGAACACTTTTTCTTCTTTTTTTTTTTTTTAAAGAAAAACAGGAACTCGCTTTGCATAAATTAACAGAATTTATGCCAAAAAGTAAAATGTTTGGTACTAACAAGCTGAATCTGTTTTCAGATCACATCTTTGCCACCTGGTTGGCATTTGTCCAGCAGCTTGCTGAATACACTGAACTATGTTTGTACTGAAATATTAAAAACATTGACTGTGGTCAAGTGAATTATTTCACCCCAGGAGAGATCTCTCAGGCCAAACATTGGCCCTTTCTTAATGCCTTTCTGTTTCATACTGTATTTCTTGTGTATTCATAGAAATCGGTAAAGGTTATTGTAATATAGAAGCATATTGGTGTAGGCTGAGTATGTCGATGCAGGACTTCCACCATATAGTTAACCCATCTGAATTCTAAGACATGTCTAGATTTCTTAACTTTGGGCAGTTGCCAGCAGGGGCATTTCTGCCCACCATTGTGTATGAGGCGGCCAACTTAATTCCACTTCATTTACCTTTTTTTAACTTAGTATGGGCAAAGGGTGAGCTGCATCACTAATGTAGAGATAAGTACTTAGTATGGGCAAAGGGTGAGCTGCATCACTAATGTAGAGAGAAGTACTTAGTATGGGCAAAGGGTGAGCTGCATCACTAATGTAGAGAGAAGTTGAGTTTATTTAATGGTTAAATGAAAAACAAACATGTCAGCTCTTAAGGTTAGGGTGGCTTTTTGCTGTCCATGGTAAAGTGCAGCACACTGATACCAGAAAACAGGCTTTTTACCTTGTGCCCCATGGCAGGTTCAAATTCATGTGCACCTAGACTTAAAGGGGTAGATTCATCAAAGAGTGAAGTTCCGCCACTAGAGGGAAATTCCACAGCTCTCAATTCATTTCTATGGGATTTTGCAAGGCGTATTCATCAATGGGTGAAGTGAAAGTTCACCCTTTGATGAATACACCTTTAAAAATCCCATGGAAATTGAGAGCTGTGAAATTTCCCTCTAGTGGCGGAACTTCACTCTTAACTTCACTCTTTGATGAATCTACCCCAAAGACTATTTACTGATCCCCAGGGTGCAAGGGATCCCAGGGTTGGACTGGGTCCCCTAGTGGCTTTCGCCTACTGCTGCTCCCTAACTTGCATTTCTGATTGACACACAAGTTAGAGGACGGGCACCTTCTTGCATCCCCTCATCTTCTCATCTTGGAAGGAGCAGAGCTCTACTCAGAGGACTAGCGATTGAAAGAAAGAGGGTTGTAGCCATTTTCCAATAGTAGGATTCAGTGGGCAAATATAAAGAAAACTGCACTTTGCACACTGCTACTTATGTGACCTCTATAATGTTAATGCTGTGCACATAGTCTAACAAATATCGGATAAACAATTGGGGGTGAAAATGTATTAAAAGGTGATGTCATACAACGACATCTGTAAAATTAAACATAAATATGCTTTGGAGGGCCACATCTGGCCCCGATACCTCTCAATGGATAGCATTTTTTTGCCAAGAATAATAGGAATGAAACTTCAGGTTTCTGCATCACGTACATTAATTATGAATATCAATTAAAGTCTGTTACATTTGGTAAAGAAAATGCAGTGAAATGCAGTTATGGGAAAAGCCGCACATAACTCATTTTAATGTATTTTTTTGTGTGCGTATGAGGGAAAACACAGGCTTCTGCCCAACAAATGAATAGGGCTCTGTGTTTTCTTGCAAGGGTTTTTGGTAAATTAAGCAAAATTGATCTTACTTGTTGGCAGAAACCTGCAGTGTGATCACCTAAAAAAAATAGATTTATTTTTCATGACATGTTCTGTACAGTTGGTACATTTAACATTTAAAGGACCAGTGACACCAAAAATGGAAAAAGATTCATCTGAATGGACTTCTGTCCATATAAAAGCATATTATTTGCCACAAAAGTCCTGTCTCATTGTACTGTGTTTCCTATCAGGTATATTATGTTCCACTTATATTGGGGGAGAGGCTGAATTGTGGGCAAAAAACTTGCTGGGAAGAACTTGCTGGGAATAGGAAGTCTGGGAACGTGAAGTTGGCCTTGGAATCTATACTCATTTATTATATTCATAATTAGATTTTTTTGCAAACAGATAAACAGTATATAGTGACATAAATGATGAGTATGGGCAGGGCCGGTCGTACCAAGTTCAGGGCCCAATTGGAACCATTTTGGTGGGGCCCACTAGAAGGAACATTGCTGTCTGTTGCAGGGTCACAGAGCCTGATGGGCAAATAGCATCTGCTTTCCCCTCTGTCCAAGTGACGGCTGCCAGTTGGGGATTGGGGCAGGCTGGGCAACTGGGAGAAAATGTTCTCTCACTTTGTTTAATCTATGTGAGGAAAAAAAAGTGCAAATTTTAAATACTACTGTAAACTGTGTTTGTGCAGCACCATGGATTATATATACAACATTAATGTATTTCACTTGTTATTTGGGCAAATTGGGTTTGGGTCGGGCTGGGCCAATCAGGTTCAGCTGTGGCCTGGATTAGGCGTAGGCTGGGCTACTGGGGAATTAAGGGAATAGGAATCAGAGCTCGCACTGGAGTGGGGCCCAATTGGGCTAAATTGGTCCAATGTGCTTAAAGGGAAACTGTCATGGGAAAACATGTTGTGTTCAGAACACATCAGTTAATAGTGCTGCTCCAGTAGACTTCTGCATTGAAATCCATTTCTCAAAAGAACAAACAGATTTTTTTATATTCAGTTTTGAAATCTGACATGGGGCTAGACATTTTGTCAATTTCCCAGCTGCCCCTGGTCATGTGACTTGTGCCAGCACTTAAGGAGGGAACTTCTTTCTGGCAGGCTGTTGTTTTTCCTTCTCAATGTAACTGAATATTACGCAGTGGGACGTGGGTTTTACTATTGAGTGATGTTCTTAGATCTACCAGGCAGCTGTTATTTTGTGTTAGGGAGCGGATATCTGGTTACATTCTCATTGTTCTTTTTTTAGGCTGCTGGGTGGGAGAAAAAGAGGGCGTGATATCACTCCAACTTGCAATACAGCAGTAAAGAGTGATTGAAGTTTATCAGAGCACAAGTCACATGACTTGGGGCAGCTGGGAAATTGACAAAATGTCTAGCCCCATGTCAGATTTAAAAATGAAATATAAAAAAATTTGTTTGCTCTTTTGAGAAATGGATTTCAGTGCAGAATTCTTCTGGAACAGCACTATTAACTGATGCATTTTGAAAAAACATTTTTTTTTCCCCATGACAGGATCCCTTTAAGACTGGCACTGAGTATGGGATTTAGATTAAATTAGATTCTATTCCCCCTGTATTTATATACAGTTTGCAACCTATTATCCAGAATGCTCGGGACTTGGGGTTTGCCGGATAACCAATCTTTCTTTAATTTGGATCTTCATACCTTAAGTCTACTTCAAAATCCTGTAAACATTAAATAAAATAGGCTAGTTTTGTTTCCAATAAAGATTATATTTATATCTTAGTTGGGATCAAGTACAAGCTACTGTTTTATTATTACAGAGAAAATGGAAATCATAAAAATTTGGATTATTTCATTATAATGGAGTCTATGGGCGATTGCTATTCCGTAATCCGGAGCTTTCTGGATAACAGTTTTCCAGATAAGGGATCCAATACCTGTACAACATATATATATAACGGAACCATTTTTCAAGTGTTCTGTTCTATGTCGGCTTCAGGCTCAGTATATGTACAGATACTCTTTCCATTCATACTACTACATAGTACTAAAGCCTCTAAGGACAGGTAAGCACAACTGTATGCAGAGAGAGATTACATATATTAAGAAATAAGATGAAGTGTTGATTCACAGGCGCCCATGTATGCGGCAGAGTGAGAATTATGTGTTGGAATGAATACTGAGCTAAATTTGTCAGAGCTGGCCTAATTCCATCAGATTTCACTTTCTCACTTGGGCACATAAAATGTTGGCTGCTTTTATTGCCAGCTTTTATAGCATCAAGACCTATTGCAGAGCATCTGCTAACCACATATATTTGTACCTACAGCAATCAATGTGATAGGGAATGTATAGATGTGTGTCAATCCAGTTGGCACATGTATGTTGGCACGTAATGGTGGGCTGTTTAGAAAATATAGGGGAAAAAAATTCTGTGTAGGTATTTTAGGGCCACCCCTCTCAAAGCTGCCTTCCTAGGTACTGCCATTATAAAAATATGGAATGCACATGGGTACAAGGCAGAACAAGGAATAAATGAACCTGTGCATTTAGTTTGCCTTAAACCTACATCTCAAACGTGCATCAAATACAAGAAAAAAAATTCCTGTAAGTGCTCTATGAGAAATTTGACCATAAACACCCCCCCGCCAACAAAATATTAAAGGAGTTGTTCACCTTTGAGTTAACTTTTAGTATAATGTAGAGAGTGATATTCCGAGACAATTTGCAATTGGTTTTCATTTTTTATTGTTTGTGGTTTTATAGTTATTTAGCTTTTTATTCAGCAACTCTCTAGTTTGCAGTGTCAGCAATTTGGTTTCTAGGGAACAAATTACCCTAGCAACCCAGCACTGATTTGAATAAGAGACTGGAATATGAATAGGAGATGGACTGAATAGAATGATAAGTAATAAAAAGTGGCAATAACAATACATGTGTAGCCTTACAGAGAATTTGATTTAAGATGGTGTCAGTGACCCCCATTTGAAATCTGCAAAGAAACAGAAAAAATTACAAATCATCAAAAAACTATGAAAAATAAATAATGAAGACCAATTGAAAAGTTTCTTAGAATTGGCCCTTCTACAATATACTAAAAGTTAACTTGAAGGTGAAACACCCCTTTAAGAGAAGGAAAAGGGTCCTGTGGAATATTTACAACCTCCTGTATCTTTTAATATGAAAAACAAAAACAGACAATTAGGTTCACTGGCTTTTGGCAAAATAAACTGTTGTTTGTGTATCTATGGTAGTGAGATTAGAGAGTAAACTCCCTAGGACAGCCAGTGATGGACTTTGTGATGCCTAAGACATCAGTTCTATATACAGAAAATAAGGATATACTGTGGAATTCAGCGATGAACTATTCCTGTGCTTCATAACCCTCTCCTCAACAGACACTGCTTATGTGCTTAGATTTCTCTAAGTCCCATGATCTGCTGGGCTGATATAATGGAGGCTCAGGCCCTGTAATCTTGTTTCCACATTCTGAGCACAAGGCAGGTATTACTGGAGTACTCTTTCCAAAACCAGCAAAGCATGCATTTAATCTCACATAAAAAGGACTGGATGGTATGCCATTCTCTGGAGCCACTCCATTCAGTACTGAATTAGTCTGCACAGCCAGATGAG
Organism: Xenopus borealis; assembly: GCA_024363595.1. Taxonomy (NCBI): domain Eukaryota; kingdom Metazoa; phylum Chordata; class Amphibia; order Anura; family Pipidae; genus Xenopus; species Xenopus borealis. Next base: position 64,727,361 of record CM044448.1, read on the forward strand.
TCTCCTAATGGCAGCATGATGCATGGTTTTATGCTTCTTAGGACCCAAGTCACAATCTCTTGTATAAACTGATTCAACTCCTGCCTCTGGGGGGTCACATTTTCTGAATGCTGGAAGGAGCTACTGTTTACTTAATCAGGCCTTCTTGAATAAATCAGCTCCCCGAATGTTCCATCCAGTGTCTTTGTTCAAGCCTTAATAACCCTTATGATATATTTAGCACTATGACCTGGGTCAGATAAATCATGTTACTACACAAGAGGAATTTTGCATGTGCAGTTGTGTAGTAACGCAATGCTAGGATGTACAGAGGGACTTACCGAAAACTAATCTGACATCAAGTCAAACTCCACAACAGAGTAATGTAATAAAAGCTATTAAAATGAAGCAAACCGTATATTATTTGTGTCAACATTTTCCAGTTTATTGACCCTTTCGGCAGTGGAGAAATGATTATTACAATTATAATTTATGCCAGTGTGTCCAGTACAGGCAATAACATTTCTTAAGGGTGATTTCCAAAGGTGTAAAGGTCTTTTTATGCACCATCCCTACTATCAGACACATACATAATCCATGACAAGCGATTGGACGGTACTCGGGAAAAAATGTTGCCTTCAACTTTGCCCCTAAATATACCTCATCCTTGTCTATTATCTGTATAGCGCCAGCACATTACACAGCACTTGAAACCTACACACCAAGTTCCTAAGGAATCGGGAACAGCCATTCATTTCACACTGAACACCAGTAGAAATTAGACACTTCTCACAGTGGAACGTTGTGCACTATTGTGCTGTTTTGATTCATTGCACTCATTTGCAACGTAGGAATTATATTCCACTCTCGGTGAAGAAACATGGCGATTTGCATCCAAAATTGCACTTTGCACACTGCAAGGCCAGATTTCTGCTTGGGCCTCCCCTAGGTCAGAGGGTCAAACACCCGCTCCCCACTAGTGATGGGCGAATTTATTCGGCAGGGGCGAATTCGCAGCGAATTCCCGCGATTCGCCGCTGGCGAATAAATTCGCGAAACTGCCAAAAAAATTAGCCAAAAAAAAATTCGCCGCACAACGACGCGACACGCGTCAAAAAACGACGCGCGACTCGTTTCGCGAATCGGTGAAAAATTTGCGAATTTCTCTGGAAATTCGCGAATTTTTTGGCGAAGCGAAACGCGGCCGTTTCGCCCATCACAAGTTTGGGGGTGGGGGGCCTTGCCACAGTTCCACGCCTGCACTTGTGTGAGTAAATGAGCTCCTTTTCAAATAGAGGGTCTGTCATAATGTCAGTTGCATGGAAGAACTATGGGCACAGCAAGACAAATAAAGGAATATTTCTTTGTGTAAACTTATAGCATATTACCCCCTGCCCCCCAAAAAACAGTATGTTATTGTTAAACATTTTGTCACTGTAAGCTCTTCTATAATGCTACATGCAGATCAATGAAAATTACTCTATAATACACAAAATCCATGAATATCTTGTAAATTATATCCTTATAAACAGGGAGTACTGATGTCATCAGTTTTAAACAGTGAGTAGTAGTGTAATTTCTGTCACATGACTCACTAAAACATGTGTATTATAATAAATAAAGTACCTCCAGTTGCAAAATATGAGGATATTAGCAGTTACCTCGGAGTTCCATGACCTATATAAAAACATGAGACTCCTCGGTAACTTATAATATCCTTATAATTTACAAGAAGGGGGTACTTTATTCACTATACAATACACAAAAGCCATGGATATCCTGTAAATCATATCCTTATAAACAGCTCTTAGTGATGTCATCAGTTATAAACTGAGCTTACTCACTAAAACTTGTATTGCAATAAATAACGTACCTTTTTGGAAAATATGAGGATATTAGAAGTAACCTTGGAGTTCCATGACCTGTATAATCTCAGTGACATAATATCCTTGTTTTTACAATTTTACAAAAGGGGGTACTTTATTCACTATATAAACAGGGTAGGTTGCAGTCCTCAGATTCCGGAGGGGGGGGGGCCCTGGGGCAGAAGCTCCGGTGGGCCCCGGGCCCCCCAGTCCGACCTGGTTCCTAGTTATGTTACACATAACTTTCACCACATGTATCAATTAAAACTTAAAATAAAGGAAGTGTCCTGTATGAAAGCACTTGGCCTACATCTCTGTTTTTCACATGGAATAGTGTGTCTCTGACTTTTAGCATATATATATATATATATATATATATATATATATATATATGATTTTCATAAAACAACTTGATGCCATCTCTTAACAATGCTTTTTTTTTTTATAGCTCGGAGGATGTATTCATTTTGTATACAATAATGTCCATATTATTTAATTGGTTACTAACCACAGTGAAGCTGTGCACTTTAATACAGCACTCAGTTATGTATTGTCCCAAACAGTAATTCAGCTGCAAATTGAAGTCGAGCAGTAAATAGCAGCAGCTGCAGCCAATTAGTAGCTATCCCAGTGGTAGCTTAAAGTAATAATCACAGTCATTTAGTAAAACACATTCAGTATGACATGATTGAATTTTACTGAGTGCAATAACATTTAGTGAATCAGTTTACATTACACAGACACACCACTGATTAACTCCTCTCTGTCTCTCCCTGTGTTATGTTTGGAGTGAATATTTTCACACATCTAATTTGCGGCCGCAAGAAATTTGTAAGTCTAATTGTATCCTGCCTTATGAATGAAAAGCATTTTACGGAGCTTTACTAAATTCCCAGAAGGATAGTGAGGGAAACATGTACCTGGTCCCTCACTCACAGGAAACAGCCGCTGAGAATTCTATAAACTGTCGACTGCAAATGACTTTTCTTTATGGGAATATATCACATTAACAGGGTCGCAAGAGAGGAAACTGTATGTAGAAAATGAAAAACTAAATCTTCCCTCCTCAAATAATCTTCTACAAAATATATGAAGACTGTTTACTCCTAGGGACTGGATCATTGTAAAGAAACTATCCTGCTGTGTAATGATTCAGTAAATAAAATGACTGAAAGTGAGAGGTGGTAGACAATGCTATAGCAATGCCTCATCAGATGATGAACTCTTATATGGCTCTTACACATGAGCGTCTGAAGCTGCAATCCCCTGCGTTCCGGTTTTATGCATTTAGCCACAGGGGAGCGCAGAAGTAGAGACTAGGTATGCACTGAATCCACTATTTTGGATTCGGCCAAACCCCAGAATTATACCTGCGCTCCCCTGCGTTCCGTTTTGCTGCGTTCAGCCACAGGAGAGCGCAGGTATAGACGCACTCAATGCTTTTCAATGGGGCTGTACTCACACAAATGCATGTAGGCGCCGAACGTAGGTTCAGACGCAACATGCTGCATTTTTCCTGCGTTTGGCGCCTACATGCGTTTGTGTGAGTACAGCCCCATTGAAAAGCATTGAGTGCGTCTATACCTGCAGCACACAGCCCTACCATTACCATATGCAATGCTAGGTATGGGCTACAGTGGTGTAAAGATCACCAACCCTGTTCCACTGAATATGTAGTGGAAGCATGTCCTCTGGGTGGATAATTCAGACTTCCCTATCTGACAGTCCACAGTGGTTGGGGTGTTCTTCCCAGATTAAGTAAGATGCACACACATACCAGCAGTATAGGGCTGTACATGTAAATGCAGCATTGCTTCACAGTGTTGGCTGAGCCACATTAGTTGGGTTGAATTGATGCCAGTAAATTGTAGGTCCATAATTGTTGCTTTACTTTTCAAGTTCTTTTGTCGGATGATGTCGGAATGACAAAACACATCCAACAAGGTCAGCACCTCGCCCAATTGAATACACAAACATAAAACCAAACACAATATGACAGGTGAAGCAGGGTAAACAGCTGCATGTTTATTGCATTATTCAATGTAACTTCTTGGGTTTCCTGATGAAAGGTTTCCACCAGAAATGTTACACTGAATGATGCAATAACCATGCAGAGGTTTACCCTGCTTCCCCTGCTATAGTTTTCTTGGTATTATAGCCATGTATCCAAATATTATGGTGGCAAAATTTGATGTGTAAACTACATGTACCCTTTGCCATCCAACGTGATATGAATGTAAACATGCTGTGTCTCCATCCGACACGATAAAGTCAGTTCTTTTGGAGCATCTTTTGTCTCATTGAATTACATTAAGGGGGTTATTTATTAAAATCTGAAATTTTCTCACTATTGTCTGAAAACCACTGCGACTAAATCCACTCCATTTTTATCAATACATTTTCACAGAAATTTCTTGTGCATAAAAACGCTTGATAAAATCGTGATACAATCCATATCATACTTCTTTTTCAGATTTGACGCTGCCTGCGTCTGATTTGACACCCAGAACGTCAAAATCTTTGGATTATTGAACGAGTGCAGCTCAAGATAAAAATGACAAGGGGACATCTGCCATTGACTTCTACATGAACTCGGCAGGTCTGAGTTGGAGTAATTTTTTATTTGGACTTTTAACAACATCTTGGTTTAATAAAATCTTGAAAAAAATCTCATCCATGACTTTTCACACGATAAAAAATTTTCTCACTTAATTGAATCTGTCATTTTATCTAATCCAACTTTAGATAGCTATAGGGATCAGATATAGGTTCCAAAAAAATCTCATGCTGTTACGTGCCAAGACCAGATAAAATCCGACTCACAAAATCCGATCAAAATCTCCTTAGTCCTTACTGCTCTGACAGTTACATCTTCACTACTAATCTTCCATTCACTCAAATTCACCCATGTGCAACAGTTCTGCACCATGAGCTACTGTATGCGGCTGCATATTTGCGTACAATTCACAACCAGGAGGGATACATGTAAAAAAAATTCATCTTTTCCCTGAATTCCACAAACAGAACATATACTCTTGTGAAATACCCAAACTATGATTGGGGAGTGAGGTCTAAATATATAATATTATGTCCCTGAGGCCAAGGACAGCTGTTTATACTTAACATGAAGGGATTGGTTTGTGGAGCAGACTGACGGAGGATACTGTCCTATAATGCTGGTCTTTAAACTTTTACTGGAATGCAACTTAGTACCGTCCAAGAAGGGATAATGACCTCTGTAAAATGTATTTTCACCCACAAAGATTATTTTAAGGCAATTCAGCATGCAAGACCAACTTTTAATTATGGTAATAGTATTTTGTTTGTAATCAGACATTTGAATACAGTAGGCTCAGAGGCATTCTGACCCTTGTGGGCACCCACAGATATATCTAAATAAAAGTGTCTGGTAACAAGAAATTAACTTAGCCCCAAATTTAACCCATGGTCCATATACTGTATTTAAAATATGTTAAATTGATGAATGTAGGCACCCCTGCTTGCATTTGTCTTTGGAAATTGCTGCATAAGGTGCCACATCCACTGTAAAAAAATAAAGTGCAAGCAATGCCCAAAAGAACATTAAAAAGGACTAACATCTAGGGGTAGATAGATACTGTTATTGTATAAATATGCAAGAGGACAAGACAAGTGCACATATTGTATTGTACAAAGTCTGGAGTGGAGTTGGGACAATGGAAATGAGGGAGGCAGTGTCACCAGTATCATTGAAAGCAACTCTTTGTAGCACAAAAAAATCCAAAAAAAAGAAAATATAAAGAGCTTAATTTGAATCAGAAGGTAAATAATTGCCCTGCATAGAGGTGGCAATGTGTATAGTCAGGTCAGGACTGAGATTTAAAATAGGCCCTGGCATTTCAGGCACACTGAGGCCCAATCAGCCCACATAGAGGCCCGAACAGCCCCCACCAGCCCACTAAATACTGACTTTCTATGGCACCCTCTCTGGAATTTGCCAGAACCCTCAGATTGCCTGTGGATATTGCTCTCCAATACATGATCAGTTTAGACCATCCATGTGTGTTTATAGTCCTCTAGCTCAGAGCTACCCAAGCTGCAAGGTGAGTGTCCCTGCAGATCATTTTATTTTCCTGTAGTGAAGAAAATGGGCAATGTGCTGTGAGTAAAATGTTATAATGGCATTATATGTTACACATTAGCTAGGCAAGCTGCTGTGAACATCAGCCCAACAAATAGTACTTGTGGGAGAGTGGCACTGGATAAGCCGAGTACCCTTACAGCTTCTATTAACATATGTGTTAATATTAGCAATATCAGCCAGAGATATCCATAGTCTTACTTTTCAGATGGATGGTCTAAAGGCCAATGCAAAAAATAAAGGTGCCAGCTGATTGCTTGCCACCTACATGTAATATTATATCTACATAATAAAATGGCTCTGTGGTGCTATTGAACAGATATAACAGAAATAAAATCATGCTAAAGAATAGTATGCTGTATGAATATCCAGTAGTAAGTCTAGTAGTTGCAACTTGAAGATATTAGAGTCTTCTATAATATTCTCCAACCCTGGGAAGAAAATTGGATCTGGGTTAGTGTTACTCTTAAAGGTTAAGTAAACCTTAAAAATCAGTGAATAGAAAATTGATATGGGGACTATTCTAAGCACTTCTTCAATGCACATTCATTATCTATTTTCTTTTAATTCCAAGATATTAAGGGATACATGGACTGTTAATATGAATGAATTGTGTTACAACATCGCCACCTGCTGGTCATTTTCCAACAAGTCTGACCGGTAGTCAAGGAAGTTGTCAGGAGAAAGAGGTTGCTCTGATGTTCTTCTGCTTGGGAAAGATTTTTTTTTCCCTAAGCAGAAGAACATCAGAGCAGCCTCTTTCTCTTTCTCCAGACAACTTCCTTGACTAATTGGTGGTCAGACTGGTGGGAAAATGACCAGCAGGTGGTGCTGTTGTAGCAAAATTCATTCATATTAACAGCCCATGTATCCTTTAATATCTTGGAATCAAAAGAAAATAAATAATTAATGTACAGAAGTGCTTAGAATAACCCACTCATCAATTTTACATTCACTTATTTTTAAGGTTGACTTATCTTTTAAAGGAGACCTAACCCTACAAATGAATATGGCTAGAAAAGCCATACAGTATTTTATATATTGAACTTATTCAACCAACCTGAATGTTCAGCATCTCTGTAATAGTAATGATCTAGGCCTTCAGAGTTACATAGTTATATATATATATATATATAGTTACATAGTTAAATTGGGTTGAAAAAAGACAAAGTCCATCAACCCCTCCAAATTAAACCCAGCATACACCCCCCCCACTCTTTCACATAAACCATATATGCCCATAGCTATACTAACTGTAGAGTTTAGTATCAAAATAGTCTCTGTCCAAAAAAAAAATCATCCAAGCCCCTTTTGAAAGCATCAACAGAATGAGCCATCACAACATCACCCGGCAGTGCATTCCACAACCTCATTGTCCTGAATGTGAAGAACCACCTACACTGCTTCAAATGAAAGTCCTTTTCTTCTAGTCTGAAGGGGTGGCCTCTGGTGCGGTGATCCTCTTTAAGGGTAAAAAGGTCCCCCGATATTTGTCTATAATGTCCTCTAATGTACTTGTAAAGTGTAATAACGTCCCCTCGCAAGTGCCTTTTTTCCAGAGAAAACAACCCCAACCAGGACAGTCTACCTCATAATTTATGTCTTCCGTTCCTCTAACCAGTTTAGTTGCACGTCTCTGCACTCTCTCCAGCTCATTTACATCCCTCCTAAGGACTGGAGTCCAAAACTGCACTGCATACTCCAGCTAAGGTCTTACTAGGGATCTATAAAGAGGTATAATTATGTTTTCATCCCTTGAGTTTATGCCCTTTTTATGCAGGACAGAACCCTTTTTGATTTAGTAGCTACAGAATGACACTGCCCAGAATTAGACAACTTGTTATCTATAAAAACCCCAATTTTCTTCTGTTTCTTTGCAGCATTCAAATGGGGGTCACTGACACCATCTAAAAACAAATGCTCTGTAAGGCTATAAATGTATTGTTATTGCCACTTTATCATTCTATTCAGTCCCTCTACTACAGATATTCCAGTCTCTTATTCAAATCAATGCAGGGTTGCCAGGGTAATTTGTACCCTAGAAACCAAGTTGCTGACACTACAAACTAGAGAGCTGCTGAATAAAAAGCTAAATAACTATAAAATCACAAACAATAAAAAATGAAAACCAATTGCAAATTGTCTCAGAATATCACTCTCTATATTATACTAAAAGTTAACTCAAAGGTGAACAACCCCTTTAACATTTTCTAGTCTCTTTTGAATTTCATCATGTGTGAACCATGCATCATTAGATGTATTATTAGAATTGGGACTATTAATAAGGAAACCTTCATTAACTGGTTCTTCATTTGTGTATACAGACGAAAAGTATGCATTCAGAAACTGAGCTTTTCGCTTGTTCTCATCAACCAGCTCTGATAATAAAGGTCCTACCCCTCCATATTTCATTTTTTTAATTTAATTAATATATTTAAAAAATTATTTTGGATTCTTTTTACTGCTTACTGCTATATGCTTTTCCATATCGATTTTAGCTTGTCTGATGGATTTTTTGCATGACTTATTGGCCTCCTTGTACCTTATAAATGATTTGGCTGTCCCAGCTAACTTGAAAGCCTTAAAAGCACGTCTTTTCTTACCAACCTCAACACCAACACTTCTATTGAACCAAAAAGGTTTTGCTTTGCAATGTATGTATGTATGTATATTTTTATTTGTATAGCGCTCCTTGAGGGCAAAGCACTGTACAGCATGACGTTCCCTGCTTACAAGCGGAATATACTGACGTATTTAAAAGCATTTCCCACTTAATATGTTGCAGAGATGCCCTTATACTGTCAAAGTTTGCACGCCTGAAATTCAATGTTTTAGTTACTCCCTTTTAGAGTTGCTTCTGTAACAGAATCTCAAAGGAGACCATGTTATGATCACTATTCCCTAAATGCTCACCAACACAAATGCTTGAGATGAGATCAGTATTATTAGTTATTACAAGATCCAAAAGAGAGTAATTCCTAGTAGGTTCTTGAACGAGCTGGGATAAAAAGTTGTCATTTAGTATATTTACAACCTACTAGCTTTATCTGTCTTGGCAACCCCATTTCCCCAGTCAATGTCAGGATAATTGAAGTCACCCATAGGAGTTCTCCATGATGATTTTGTTAGGGTTGTCTGTGACCCACGCATGCTCAGTTTGTTTGAGTAGCTTTTGAGAAGTTAAAGGAGAGCCAAACCCTTTATATTAAAATTCTCTACCCTAAATAGACCCCCCCAGCCTCGTTGTTACCCTCAGTAAATGGTGCTAACTCTTTACTTACCCCTTCTTGCAGATTATGCGCATCAGAGTTCACGGACGCTATCATCTGGCTCTTCGGTAATCTTCAGGTCCACTTATGGCATTTCATCAATTTCACTGGCTTTTGGTGCATGCACAGTTGGAACAGTCTACTGATTTTTGACAACTGCGCATGCGCCAAAAGTCATGGAAATTATAGAAAAACTGGAAGAAGGGAGGGGGTCTTTGTAAGGTAGGGGATTTTAATGTAAAGGGTTTGGTTTTCCTTTAAGCTTAGGGGCTGTCACAAATCATCAAACAGAAAATGAAGTTGGCCTGTCAAATAAGCTGATGCTAGAGGGCGGAGTATGAGATTCTAAAGCTAGTTGTGCTGGTTTCTGAGCTGCCATGTACCAATTATTATTATATTTATTATTATATTATTGTAGCAATTATCAGCCTCAGGCATATATATATATATATATATATATATATATATATATATTCAATATATTGTGAGTCGAACCCCTACGCTCAGTAAGTGACAGCAGCACAGAGCATGTGCAGTGAATCAGCAGAAAAGAAGATGGGAGTGCCACTTTAATAATAATTTTATCATTTTTACTTTTTGACAATAAGGTTCACAGGAAATGATTCTGACTGCCACCTGTTCATTAGACATCTGTGGATGATGTCACTGCCCATCACTGCATTTCTTCGAAGCCCTTGAGGAAGCTGGAAGACGAAACGCGTCAGGCAGTGACGTCATCCACAGATGCCTAGGGAACACTCGTCAGTCGGAACGCCGGCAATTACACCTTACCAACCGCTTGGATGACCTGGTATTTGGCAGAGTGTTTTTATGCAAGTTTTAACAACAATATTGTGAGTGTAATTTTAACCTTTTCTAACAATTAAAATGGTAACGGTTTTACACTATGTCAGTGTGTTTCCATAGATTGATAAGGTCTGAAGCTGTGTGGGGAGGCTACTGAGAGATATTTGCTTAAAGTCCAGTTTTCCTTTAATTGTTTGTGAGTACCCCACTATACCATTTATCACACTATGAAATAAAGTAGATTAACAAGCGATACACAGAAGAAATAATGGAATATAAGGGGGCACCTTACTAATAATACCTGAATTCACTAAGTGGTGTACCAATACTATAAATGAATACTACACTATATTAGGATTTATTTTGTGTTTGGCTTCATTTGAGAAACAAGAAGGAAGAATGTGAGGAACAAGAAGGTTCACTGTTACACATGTTCTGGAGGTGTCATAAACCAACTAGATTTTTAGAGATGTTTAAGGGGTGGGTGTAGAGAGTGAATGTTTACAGTCCAGCTAGATCTGATGATATTCATACTGGGAAACCTCCACAGAAAATGGCCAATCATATTCTAACAGCAGCAAGTGGACAGAGTAAAAAATGGAAATCATCCACACACCCCCAGCAGAAAAAGAGTATCTTAGATAGAATAATATATGTACATGAAATGGATTCCTTAACAACATGAACAACTTGTATTTGTACAACCTCTTTTCGTGCTATGGCCCCTTTGGGTTCAGTGTTGGACTGGCCCACCAGGAGACCAGGAAAACTCCTGGTGGGCCCAGGTATCAGTGGGCCTCTTGCTTCTACCATTTGGCCTATTTCATGGTCATTCCCTGGTTCTTTATGGGAACAAAGAGGCTGAATAATGGCAGAATAGAGTATTGTATATAGAGAAAGGAGATTAGCAGAATAAAGAGGTTGAGTGAGGAGAGGCGGTATAATAGTTTGGAAAGTGGGCCCTCAGCCTAAGGTTTTCTGGTAGGCCCCAGTTCTACACTGGGTGGAATCAAAACTGATACAGCTATGGGGGCCCCTGAAAAAACAAAAGGTGACCAAAAGTAACAATAACAACAACATTGTAGCCTCAGCAACTAATAGTTGGGGCGAGTCAGATGAAGAAGGTAATAATTCAAAATCCATAAAAAAAAAAGCGGCTAAAATGGGACATTCTGTAACATACAAAAACTTGTAAATTTGAACCACCCCTTTCATTGTTGATGCCACTTTAAGGAGAGCAACCAAGTATCAGAATTAGATTACACTAATAATTGCAGATAGAATATGTCAACAAAACTCTCAATAAATGTTCACTAGTGACATGAAGCGAATTGTAATGATAAGGCTGAACATTATTATTATTATTATTATTAACATGTATTTCTATAGCGCCAACTTGTTGCGTA
>CM044448.1:64741786-64767875 GCA_024363595.1 Xenopus borealis
GATGTTAGTGAAAGAAGTTTAGAGACAGAAGGGCTGTTAATGTTGTTAACAGGTATATTACATAGCTGTGTCCCTGAATTGCATTACAGAGCATAACTATTCCTTCAAATACAACCCAATTTATTGTAGTAATCCCACCAAAGCATTGTGAGAGGCCTCCTTCAGTTAAATAATATAGCACATATAACAACAATAATGCTAATTGTGCACTCTAGCAAGAAGCAATTTGAGGAAAATAATCAAGTCTACCAAACTCTTCTACAATCAGTGGGAGTAAGTCACTTTTTACCCTTGTTTTGTGATACAGCCAACTGGTGTGACATTTCAGAGGCAATTAAATAGGTTCAAAGTTATTTTTAAGGTTGATGCTTTATCTTTACCAGGTGAGTCCATTAAAATCATCACAATGAAGCATAAAACATGATATATACTGTATATATAAGGTTAGAAAGCCACAGGCTTAAGCAATCCCATGCAAGTACAGGTATGGGATCTGTTATCCGGAAACCCATTATCCAGAAAGCTCAGAAATATGGAAAGTAGGGATGCAACGAATCCTGGATTCAGTTCGGGATTCGGCCTTTTTCAGCAGGATTCAGATTCGGCCGACTCCTTCTGCCTGGTCGAACTGAATCCGAATTTTTGGCACAAAACAAGGAAGTAAAATTTTTTCCCCCTTCCCATCCCTAATTTGCATATGCAAATTAGGGTTCAGATTCGGTTCAGCCGAATCTTTAGGGAAGGATTCGGGGGTTCGGCGAAATCCAAAATCGTGGATTCGCTGCATCCCTAATAGAAAGGCTGTCTCCCATAGACTCCATTATAATCAAATAATTCAACTTTTTAAAAATTATTTTCTGTAATAACGAAACAGTAACTTGTACTTGATCCCAACTAAGATATAATTAATGAATCCTTATTGGAAGCAAAATCAGCCTATTGGGTTTATTTCATGTTTACATGATTTTCTATTAAACTTAAGGCAAGAAGATCCAAATTACAGAAAGATCTGTTATCCAGAAAACCCCAGGTCCCGAGCATTCTGGATAACAGGTCCCATACCTGTACTGCACAAAAGCACATAATAAAGCAGTATGGGGTATACTTATAAAGGTGTGTCAAATATTTTACTCCCCCACTAAAATAAAAAAAGATGTGTAAAATAATTGGTGTATTTCCAACGCTCCAAAAAGCAAGTGGTATTTATAAATATATGTAATTTAAGGGGCATATTTATCAACGCTTCAGATAGAGGTTTTTTTCCGCCTGCGCTAAGCACACGCCGTGCTTCGGAAAACGAAATGCCACGTGTTCTTAGCAACAGGCGACTTTTCATTATAGCCGATGGGAAGACACACAACGGCAGTTCGGGGAGATTGTCGCCCAGAAGAACAGGCGACAAAGACGGTTTTTGAGATTCCGGTGACCACATTGCAGCAATGTTTGCAGTTAAATACTCTGTATAGGATTGTCTCTATGACCAATGCACATTATAAGGAAATGGTAACAAGCAGTTGTGTCCCTGCCCTTCTTAAGGAGACTGTCAGGTATGGAGACTGCTATGAACATTGCAGGGAGGTCATTAGGAGATTTTTGTTTACTTTAATATCTCCATTCTGCAAATCCACAGGAAAAATACCAATGAAGAAGGCATAGTGGCTTTAAGTTTCTTCATTTGTGTAATTAACAAATCGACTTGAAAACATCATTGACCACTGCCTTCATTGATGAGGGACAATTTGCATTTATGCTGTGCCCACATTTTGAGGGCTGGATCATAATAGACAAAGTCATCCAACAGAATATGAAAATAATAAAAAGGACAATAAGCCCTTGAGCATGCTGGCTTTTATACAAATCTGTCTGATTACCGTATCTGGTTACATGGCCTCTAGTTCTCATGCCCCTCTGATTCTGTTACTTTAATATACAGTACAGTTATACTATAAAGCAGTGATCCCCAACCAGTAGCTCACGAGCAACATGTTGCTCTCCAAAGCAGGTGCTTATTTTTGAATTTCTGGCTTAGAGGTAAGTTTTGGTTGAATAAAAAACAGACGTCCTGCCAAACATTCTCTCCTGTAGGCTGCCAGGCCATATAGGGGCTACAAAAAAGCCAATCAGAGCTCTTATTTGACATCCCCATGGACTTTTTCATGCTTGTGTTGCTCTCCAACTCTTTTTTAAATTTAAATGTGGCTCACGAGCAAAAAAAGGTTGGGGACCCCTGCTATAAAGGGATTGGCACAGAGTAATCAGCCTCCAAGCAGTTTTTGGTATGTACAGTATGGGTCACAAGATGCAGATCCTATGAACATGAAGCATTTAAAGGAAAACTATACCCCGAAAATGAAATTTTGAGCAACAGTCCTGGAAACGTTACTTTGCAGTACCACCCTTGTGGCTCATTCTCTGTGCCTCAATGACATACAGTATTTATTTCTAGTATACCAAATACTTCTATCTTGATGAGCACACCCTTCTTCTTACAATTCCATTTCCTCATCTGTTAATGACCAGAACCTAAATCCAAAAATGCTTTCTTTGATGATTCCTGTGTGTGAAGCCATCGCTCCTTTTCTTTCATCTTTTTTTTTTCTTTCTGGCATCGCTCTTAGTGGAGACACTTCCTTTTCTTCTGGCAGCCATTCGAACACCCACACCCTCCTCGTGCACCACCCAAGTATTCATATGTGTCTTTTCAAGTAGTCCGATGATAGCAACCAGGCTTCCTCCTTTTGGGTGGTAGTGTGCTTGCATAAAAACATCATGCAATGCGCCAGTGTCTCTTTTTGTAAGCTTCAGAATAGTCAGTTTTGACTGGCTAATCTCACTTGTGCTAGGATTGTTCTCCTGGACAGTTTGTTCCTTGCTGGTGCACTTTCTATTCATCCTGTGTTAAATCACACAGTGGATTTAGTTATGGTTACCCGGTCACTTTAGAATTCATGGATACTTTTATCCAGCCCTTTTAGTAAGAAGCGTCCCAGCCTACGGACATTACCATGCAGATAACGGTGATATATTTAATTATTCCTGAAACAAGTTCTGATCCCATAGAGGCACTGGATAGAAGAATTCATGATATCTTTAAAATATGTGTGCGTACACAATATTCTTTTACAGTCCCAGCATATTCAGCTATTAGAATGGTCCAGCAGGCTGACAAAAGAAAGCATAAAAGTGATTCACATAGGGGAATGGTGGTATTTATTCTGGAAATTGTCTGGTAATACATTCCCAAACTGTGCAACTGTTAAGTACCAGGTGTTGCATATGACAGATGCCAGTTTGTATGAAAGCTTTATATCACTGATTCTGTATCACCTTTGGTTACAGGGAAATATGATATTAAAACATTACCAAATACTAGAGTGCCATCTAGTGGAAACCAAGTTAAGATAGCTTTACAGTGAAGGCTCTACACTAACTATTCCTAGTTTCTGATGTGCATTTTATTCATGTTTTCCATTAAATTGGAGAACATTTTTGTCGAATAGGTTTAGGAGAGTTGATCTGCTGATCAGTCCTGAAGCGGGCCGCAGAGCCTTTACACGGTGCGCCAAAACGGACGACAGCGCACTGAATTGTACGCTGAACCCACCAACTCCCTTCCTGACCCTGTGGAGCCCTCACCCCCCCCTTGAAAAATTTTTTGCCTTGACACTGGTCCCTGAACCAGAAAAGGTTGAGGACCCCTGATCTAGAGGCCAGGATTAATAAAAAATATTCATTTTGAGAATCTACAGATGTCAGTGGTTGTGTATTTTCAACATTCACATTTTTGTTTTTTTTAACTCAGCATGTTCATGTTTTTTCTCATATTAGGTTTTTCTGAAATATTCTGTAAATTAAAGGTTAATTATGATTTTTTTCTGCAATTGCATTTAGGAAGAAAACTGATCAATCTTATGAACCATGCTTAACAGGTTTGAAATATTTTCAATTTTATTAAAAACACACTTCAAAACAGATTTCATCAAAATATAAGAAACAATAGAACAGAACTAACTGAACGCATTTTTATGTAACATTTCCAACATGAATGCCTTTTTTCTTCAACTTCTAAACAAGACATTAGGTGGCAAGGTGACTGTATCAGAACATTTCCATATAATAGGGACTTTCTTGCTCTAACATCAGTTTATTGATTCATTGTAAATAAACAGTGACAGTTTTTAAATCCCATTTGACTATTTTACAGGGTCTCTTTATGACGTTTCTTTTTTAAAATGCTATTCCAGCTTCAAAAATTAGCCCTATACCCTCTTGTTCAATGAATAGGGCTTGTGTGTTGAACATACTTTATGCCTATTGTTTTAATCATGAAAAATCAGTAGGCATTTAAAACCTGATATTAATTTGAGGATACACGGAGAAAATATTTAATGTAGGGAAGCAACTCCACGGGAGTTTTAAAATGTCATTTTGTGTACTGAAAAAATTTGTAGCGCAAAAAAAAAAACCCACTAATGGAAATTTGGAAATAACCATTGCCCTTTATATTAAGCAGCTTCCTAGAAACTCCTAAGCATTTTTAATCAGCTGTTTTAAGTCCACAGTAATTACTGTGATACAACCTACAGTAATTAAGTAGATAAAGTCCTGCTTTATATGACGACTGCAAGGGGAAATAAAAACAAGGCGTCACTTTTGAAGGAGAACTAAAGCTAAACAAAGAAATTATGCAGAAATGTTGTACATTATGTTTTGTGCTTGTGTACCAGCCCAAGGCAACCACAACCCTTTAGCAGTAAAGATCTGTGTCTCCCCAGTAGATGCCCCAGTAGCTCCTCATCTTCTTTTCTGCCAATTCACTGATTCACATGCTCTGTGCTGCTGTCACTTACTGAGCTTAGGGACTAATGCACAATATACCGAACATGTAGAATATAAATGTCTTAATACAAGATAGTAAATCAGTAATTCATTCAGATTCCCATTATATGGCACCAAAATGGAATACCAGTCCCGTAGCATCAGCTTTCATGACAAACAAAGCTCATTTTCTGCTCGATAATTTCCTAAGCTTAGCTTTGCAACAGCTGCCCAGAGCACACAGAGCATGTGCAGTGCCACAGACACTCAAAAGGTGGCCAAATATGACAAGATGAGGAGCTGCTTTGGGAGGCCTGGATCATTGCTGAACCTCTAGGCCAGTAGACTAAATTCAACATACAACATTAAGCATTTCTAGTAATATTCATTTTCAGGTTTTCACTTTACCTCCTAGTGATCAGTCATGTCCCTGGTTTTGGACAATGAACATTTGTATGGCCAACAAATTTGACAAGTTCCCAGTTACCCAGCTATTGCCAGCTTTTCTAGATCTGTCAACTTAAAAAAACAACCCCTCACATAAATAGTATTTCTGGTCAGCACTTCCTTCCCTAATCAGAGCTCTACCAGTTTGGACCTCAAAATCAACTTATTTTGCCTGCCAGAACCTTGGGGTTGAAGGGCACCTACTTGCGCTGCTACATCTTTACTCGCAAGTGATTGCAGACATGGAGCATGCTAATGCTGGCCATACAAGGGCAGATAAAGCTGCTAATATCGGTCGTTAAGTTCAAATCAAGCCTGAAACGGCTTCAACTACACATGCTCAGTGTTGCTTACAGGAGAGAATTCAGGGCTGCAACATGGCGCTACTCTGATTTTTTAGCATGCAAAGAAAATGGAAGATTTGGAGAAATGGCCTGAAATACTAAATGTGAAAGTGAGGGGTTTGTTTTCTTTAAGAAACACTTGGGGGGGAATTCACAAAAGTGTTGGGAAGGAAAAAATGTCTTTAAAATGTCGTAGCAACAGACGACAAATTCACAGAGCATTTCCCCGCCAATTTTCCGACATATACGACACTTGTGAAAAAGTGTAGTGAAAAGTGGGAGTGGTTTTTTCTGCGCCACTTTCCCCGACATTTTTATGAATTACTCGTAAACTCATTTTTTTTGCCGACAATTTTTCCGACACATTAGGCTCTCCAAAATGAAAATGTCGGTCAAATTGTCTTTTAAAATGTCTTGTAAAATGTCTTTAAAATGTTGTGTAAAATGTCGTCTGTACGATGAAAAGATATAAAACATTTTAGAAAATTGTCGGACTTACGAGACATTCAGAGATGGTAACATCTGCCTTCGTGAATTTGCCGTTTGTAAGACATTTTACAAATTTATCGACCACTTCTGGGTTATTTATTTTACCGACACTTTTGTGAATTCCCCCCAATGATTCAAATAAAATCAAAAGACTAGTAACAATATAATTGATGATTATAGTATTAGTTAAGTGTATGATGAAAACAAACCTAACTTAATTTACACTTAAACATCATTTTAAGGCAGAACAGAAACTGCACGAAGCAATGCATATACACATGGGAGAGAGGTAATAATATACAATTGGGGGCAAGTAATTAAAGTCGCAAAGAGAAAAACATTGTGCACCAATAAGAGTAAAAATCCACATCTCGCAATGTAATATTGTTCCTTAAACAATTATCGCATTGCGAATCGTTATTGCGCATTGCAGATTATAATTGTGCACTCTTAAGAAGTGCTTGAAGGTGTCGTAATCTTTTGGACTTTTTAAGTAAGAAGTTTTATTACATTGACAGCACATTAGCGCAAAGTAAAATTCGCAAACGGGTTCGCAAAAGGTATACTGCATTCGCGCAAAGCAAAATTTCTTTGTGCAAAGGCTTAACTTTTCGCATTGCAAATAATTTTTGCGTTACCAACATATATTACATTCCTCTACAAGTCTTCAAAATCCCATAAAAATAGAGAAAAAAAAGATTATTGAACTCTAGCAGCAACACAACGAGAACTCATCTCTATAAAGTGTTCCTGGTGTAATTGTACAAACATGAAACAAATGACATGGGGGGGGGGGTTTAAATGCACTGCGGTTCAGCTTTTGAATGGTTAAAATGTAAATCATTGGGAGGGGCCAGTGTGTTGGGCAGGGTTGGCAAATGCACAGAACAAAACATTTCCAAAGATTTCTTAACTAGATATGTGCCAAGTCTGAACCTGAGTGTCTGGGACAAGACAGCAGCATCCAGCCTGGGGTAGAAGCCTGGTAATCTGAGTTCCCCTTTGAGGTCCTTCCAACACTACAAGGTTAAAGACATAATAAAATATTGCTGTACTAGCCCTTCATCAATAGTTCCAAGAATATCTAGAGCAGCAATAAAGGTTTGACTTGAAGAGGCACATTGATTAAAATGCAGTGTCACATTTTTTTCTGCAATTCGAGACAATTGCAGAGAAAAAACTGCCCTCAAATTTGCAACTTAAACCCGTCACGCGTCCACATTATTGGTTTTAAAAAAGGAACAAAAGAAAGTAATTTTCATTACATTTGGTTGTAACGCAACGTTTGTCATAAATATGCAGCCAAAAAAAGGGGGAAAAAATAAACAATTGCATATAAACTCGTTTTTCCAAAGGAGAAATAAAAATTTTAATTGAATAAAAGGGCCTCTGGATATCACCCTGACCGACTATCAAAGCTGGCCATTTTGTGGTATCTAGCAAAGCAAATAGGTTATAGCCAAATGGCTTCAGACTCAGCCCCCAGCACTGCTCCATGCTTGTCTAGCACATGCATATTGGCATCCACACCCAGTGCTGTGGCTCATTTATTAACAAATATGCACCTGGGCAGTAACCCATGGAAACCAAAGGTTTGCTTTCATTGTTCAAACGGCATGTGGCTGACAAAAGTCAGCCGCTGATGGTTGCTATGGGTTACTGCACAGGTGTAAATATGCCCAATGTTAATAAATGAGCCTGACGTCATTGCACCTTTAAAGAACAGATAAGGAAAAGCAAAGAAACCCAGTGAAATCACCGGGGGTAGATATAACATAGAATTGAATACTAATAAGGTAAAACATGTGCAAGAAAAAAAGAAAGAAAATGTGCAAAATGGTCTTTATGTGAAATCTGCAGTTTTGGCAGGAAGGCATATTCCATTAAAAAACCTCATTGAAGGTGCTGGGTGTAGATTAGTTTCTATTTGGAATTCAGAACAGAAAATACTAATGTGATCAAACAATCAAATCGCATATTTTCCAAAGTCAAATGAATATAAAAGTTTTCTGAAATCATTTTCTTTTATAACAAACCACCTTTTCCTATGAAATGTAAACTTGCCATTGCATAGCATGCAAAGGATTTGTCCCTATATGTTAAAGGGCTAATTCATATATCTACTCTGAGAATGCCCATCACAGTCACCCATTGCAACAGCCCCAACAACCTTAAAGCCATTTTGGCGTATACAGCTACAAGTATCCCCAACTAACCAAAGCTCACTAGGGTGGGTATAGGAGTTCAGATGACGGAAACTGTAATAAAAGCAAAAAAACTTGAGTTTTTTACCAGGCACTCAGGAGGTACAGACTACTCTGCGAGGAGCTCACCAGTCATAAATACCTAAACAGGTTTCATTCCTTACAGTACTGCTTAAAAACATAAGGGCTAGGGGACAGCTCGATCTGTAACAGGACAGAAATCATCTAGTAAAGACTTTTATAGAAGACCCATCAATAAATCTTGCTCTAAAAGGCAGTTATCCGAGATAATTGCTTAAAAATCTCATGTGAGAGGGCAAATATTGGAAAAAGTGGCATTGTAACTACTGTATATTGTGCCATTAAAACATTATACTGCTTTAAACTTTTTTGGCCTCACTATTATTGTACATTTATCAGGCTGATTTTAATATTGCCTTGCCGTCTGGGCATGTGATGGTGGTGGTGGGTAAGATCCTACCATATTGCAAGATGTTTCATCAGACAGACTGTCCCATTTGCCAATGGCCCTTTCTGTTTGACTGGCATATGCGACAGTAAGGAGACCTACACCATCTCCCATCTTAGAGGCCATTGGGTTGTTTACTGGCAGAATAACATGAAGTTTTTATTAAAGTGTGGTTGGATAACACCAAACTCAATGCCCCTTATAGATTCACCACTTCTACAATCACAATTTCCACTGTTGATGGCAGTGATATGAGGTATGGATAAATATGCAACAACAATTGTCCATTTCAGTAAAAGGTCTTTCTTGACACTAACAGCAGTGTTCAGTCCTCTGGCTCTTCAGTAAAGGCACAATGAAGAGCACCAGTAAGGAAGGACAGCTATCTCCAAACAATGACCTTCAGCATATCCCCCATAACAGCAGAGGCACATTAAAAAAAAAAACAGGGGTCATTTTGAATCAACTGTCTGTGCAAGTACAAACCATGAGGACTGGAGAAAAATGAGTCTTTCCCAGAGTAATGTGACAATGGGGCAGATATATGAATTTTTAAAAAAGCATTTTCTACGCTAAATGGAAAGAATTTTCTGCACTGGAACATGCCAATTTCTTGATTTCAGAATGAAAATGAATTGTATTTTGCACCCTACTCCAACTTGTTATTTATCAGGAGCCAAAATATGTCTTTGTACTATAGTTGCATTCTTTCTACTCTAGTCAGTGGCCCACCATAGTTTTGAAAAGCAGTCAGAATATTAAAAAAAATAAAATACTAAACTGATAAAAGATCAAGACTATAAACTTCCCTTTAAGAGTTAACCTTCCACCAGAACATGCTAGATGTCCAAGAACTGGATTCTAAAGTAAGTTGCATGTAGTACAACAGGAGAGTTACTACTTTCTTTAGTGCCACAGTGCTTCCAGGTTGGTGAGAAGGTGAATTGCACTTGAGTTTAGCATTAAAAAATGTATGTGAAATCTGAAAAAGATCCAAAATGGAAGAGGAGTAACCCAGTTTGAGTGATTTGATGTAGAATAAAGGAAGAGGTGAGAAGTCATCCCTTTAGCAGCTGTTTCCTTCTTATATTGCACTCAGACAGCCAGCATGTCCATTAATCTCTAAAGTAATCTCTTCATAAATGATCCACAGAATTTCATCAATAAAGTCCAATCTAAAATACCTTCAATCATTAGTGTTCATCACAATTCATCCTTAAAAAGAAAAACAGTAGTTTGTCATGACAATATCCATACAAACAGCTTCTGTTAATACAACATACACATGAAGCTTCATTGGCCTTGGCACGAATGAAGGAAAATAACTATGACTTATGGGGGCTTGCTAGAAAAACAAAAATTTTTTTTCCAAATTATTTTATTAATAAAACAGGCCATCAAGAGCTCAACTACCCTGACAAAGCAGCAGTAGTTTGGCATAAAGAATAAAAAAACGAACATTGAAGGGCTTGAATAGACAAACAATAGAATTTTTTTGTGTTTACGGGATCAGTGACCCTCACAAAAGGCCTAATTTTTAGTTGCAAGTTGATAGGTAGGGGTATAGGTAGAATTACAATGCTAATAATTCAAAAATCATACAAAATAATTTCTTTGAATATGCGCTACTTAACCCCAAGCATTTGGACAGAGCTGTAGTCCTGTATGAATAGTAAGGCATTATGTATGTGATATATTTCTCTACTGCACTCACCTTATTGTATGTCCCCATCATGCGTCTAATTGCTTCTATTCTTTCTGTTATGATTTGGGCTATTTCTTTAGCATCTCTGGTGTCTATTTGTTCCCCAAAATAATTTTTCTGAAAGGCAAAAATGGACTGTAAGATCCACAAGGCAGACGCTCCGTCCTTAATTTTTTTTTTTTTTAGACAGAAGGGAGCTGCACACACAGTATAACCAGAGACACACTGTGCATACGAATTGCAGCTACTGAGCAGATTCTTTGGAAAGTCTCCAAATAAAACGAGCGACTAACACAACAGAACTTTTGTTGGAACATTATTGGAAAGCAAAACTCAATTGTCTTGCTCTTGATTACTAGACCTTTGAGTGTTACTGCACAACGAATATATTCTTTTTCAGCATTCTAAATCCCTGATTTTTAGCATTACATTGTTCATTTGATTTGAAAAAAAAGATCACCGTCCATAAAGTTTAACCTCTCCAAATGAAACCCAGCATCTATACATACACACACTGATGCTAAGGGGCACATTTACTAAGGGTCGAAGTGAATTTTCGAATAAAATTTGAATTTTTAAACTTCTTTTGGGCTACTTTGACCATTGAATAGCCCAAAATTCGATTTGAAAAAATTCACAGTTCGAACTACTGGCCTAAATCTAATTTGACTATTTGCCACCTTAAAGCTGCCATTGTAGCCTATGAGGGACCTTCTGGAAGCTTTCCAGAAAATTTTTCTAAGTCCTGGAAAATCAAATTGTTTTAAAAAAATGGTTTGATTCGAACAATGTGATTGTTCTATTCGAATGATGTGATCGTTTGGTTTGAATGATTTTAGTAAGTTAGGAGGGTTGAATTCCCCTTTAAGTCCTCCATCCCTCTAACCAGTTTAGTTGAATGTCTCTGCACTCTCTCCAGTTAATTTATATCTTTCCTAAAGGAACAGTTCAGTTTAAAAAGAAAACTGGGTACATATCTAAAAAAAAACCCTAGATCCTTCTCAGTTGAGGAACCCCCAACACACTGCCATTTAGTGTATAACTTGCTTTTGTGTTATTGTTGCCAAAGTGTATAACTGTGCATTTCTCAACATCGAACCTCATTTTACAGTTTTATGATCGGTTTTCCAACTTAGTCAAATCTCTCTGTAAAGTGGCAACATCCTGCACTGAACCTATAGTTCCACACAATTTAGTATAATCAGCAAAATAGAAACAGTAATTTCAATGCCCACCTCCAGGTCATTCATAAACAAGTTGAAAAGCAGAAGAAAAAGTACAGAACCATGTGCTACTCTGCTAACAACACTGGTCCAAGTAGAAAATGTGCCATTTACCATCACTCTAATCTATCCTTCAGCCAGTACTCTATTTTACAAATACTATGGTACAGGCCAATAATTTAATTTAAGCAGTAACCTTGTGTGGCACTGTATCAAAAGTTTTAGCAAAGTCCAAGTAGATCAAATCCACTGCCACTGAAGAGTCAAGGTTCATGCTCACCTCCAATAAAAGCCAATTAATTTAGTCTAGCATGATCAGATACATCTATTAGTACTATTAGTAGTATTACTATTTTGAAGGAAGCCAAGCATCTTCTCCCTTAATACCCCTTTCAAAAGCTTTTATACCACTGACGTATAACATATAATCTCAGCATTAAAGGGGGGGTATTCTCTACAGTGACTCTACAGCCAAATATATTTCTTGATTAGTGCGAATGCACTTCTGAAACCTTTTAGACAAACAATGAATCTTTTTTTGAGATCAAATCAGAAATCAACCAAGAAAGACAGTTGGTAAATTATTTACCTTTTTTGATCCATTGTAAGGGTACAGCCTAACAGTTGGATAAGCTCTGATGGATGCAGAATTGCAGAGGTGCTCATGGGCCTGACAGTTCACTTTTCCAGCCTTAATTTTACCTTTAACAGCCTGGGAATAAAAACACTGAGATTTACACTGCATTCAGACACTTAAACAGAATAAGTGGCAAATATGAATACAAGCTTCAGCATCAATTCTGCATCAATTATGAAATAATCAAAGTACTCTTCAGAAACACTACTATAGTTCATATAAACAAGTTGCTGGGTAGCAATGGTGGAAAATGAAAAAAGGCTATATGGCACAGGATAAATGAATAATAAATAACATTATGTTCTACAGAGTACTACAGCAGCTCATTTATATAAACAATAGTAGCATTTCTGAAACAAACACAGCAGTTTTACTAGTGCAGGGCAACATTGCATTATATTTTTATTACTTTAAAACAATGACTTTTTTTTTAAGTCCTTTAAGCTGGTCATTGAAAGCTTCTCCTGTAATGGACAGTAATGCTGCACAAGCACCTAACACTAATACTTACTCTTGCTAAGATTTCAAATTCTGGATTAAAGTTCTGGCATGGGCCACACCAAGGGGCATAGAAATCTAGGACCCAGTTATCTTTTCCATTGATGACTTGCTCATGAAAGCTTTCTGGCGTTAGGTCAAAAGATGCTTTAGGCAAATACCTGTGTGGCAGTGGGGTGGAAGGAATGAAGACAATTTTATTAAAAAGGTTTCCACAAAGTAAAGCCAAAATGTAATTACTGCCCCCTTGTAAATAAAGGGATGCATCTAAAAAATTATAGTTACTAAAGCAAAATCTAAAAGGTTGATGAAGAGTGAGAAAAGCGGATAGTGGGATGGTGCTTTAATTTCCTTTTCCTCTGCACATCGTTCTATTACAAAATATAATATAAGGTGTTTTAGGTCTATGAACAGGAATTGGCAGAAATAGGAAATCAGCAATAGAAATGACTGACTCTGCTAATGTAATGTTATTTAGATAGCATAATGAGATAAAACCCCACTTAACACATAAAATTAAACTGCATATGCTATGTTAAAGGAGAAGGAAAGTCAAAAATTAAATTAAGCTATAACTATTGCCAAGGAAATGTTGTTATCTGTGACATTAATCATTCATTCAGTACTTTTTTCAGTTGTGTTTTTGGTCCAATCAATTTTAAAATTATTATGAACATGTATAGAAACTCCTACCCTGTCTCCTGTCAAGAAAATGCTTTCAACAGGGCATACGCATGCGCAGTAAGTTACAGCAGTGCCCTGCGCATGAGCTGTAGAATCTCTGAGTGCCGTGCTGACTTCTGATGTTGCGGTCACGTGACTTATGATCTCGTCATTGTTGACCTCTGTGCTCCTGCCCCATTAATTCTGCTCCTAATCACGAGTGTGCTTCTATTTGCAAAGCAACGGAGGGAAGCTTTGAAGCTCCTGGGCTGGATTTGATTCACAGTTTGTCAGCGAGCGCAGGAGCTGATAAGGGGATTGCCTGTCTGAGGTCTGTAAATAAATATTTAAACTTTTTTTTTTTGTAAATCATTTTAAACTAATAAATCTATCAGTAACAATCTTTTCTTACTGTGGTAAGCACAGTTATGCCTCCTTACTTGCATTCAGATGCAGAATGTGTGTGTGACTACGTCATGGGGTCACCAAGGAGTCACGTGCACTGCAGCTGAGCTCTGAGTGGATGTGTGCCTATTTAAAAATAGCGGCGCCAAACCATTACAATCACCTTAACTTCGGAATGTAACTGCACAGCTGCAGTAGTCATATGACAGTTTGTAATACAGCGTTTCAGGAGGGGGGCTGGTGGGGAACACAATGAGGTAGGAATCAAATTTTGACTTTCCTTCTCCTTTAAGAATAAAATCAGTACTTCTTATTGCAAAAACCACACCGCATGCAGAAAATGTTAAATTCTTTATTAGACTGAACGCACATTTCAAAATAGTGTTAAAATTATTAATTGCATCCAAAAGAAAAATAATACTTACATAAGTGCCCATTTTCTAAGTGACTGTGAATCTCTGTGCCAGCCAGTATACCGACTAAAAGAAGCAAACAGAGATAAATATGCTAAATAAGTAATCATGCAATTAACAATAGCACATCTATAGAAAAGGTATACAGGTATGTGACCTGACTGGCCAGATATGGGATGACTGATGTAGTTGGCCAGCTTAAATATATATTGCAATAAGAATGCTCATGACCTAAAGCTTTTCAGATAACAGTTACTTCCATAATATGGATCTTCATACCTTAAGTCAGTGATCCCCAACCAGTAGCTCGTGAGCAACATGTTGCTCTCCAACCCCTTGGATGTTGCTCCCAGTGGCCTTGGAGACAAATTTTGGTTGTATAAAAACCGGGAGTACTGCCAAACAGAACCTCAATGTAGGTGGACAATCCACATAGGGGCTACCAAATGGCCCATCACAGCACTTATTTGCACCCCAAGAACATTTTTCATCCTAGTGTTGCTCCCCAACTCCTTTACCTATAAATGTTGCTCTCTGGTTCAAAAGGTTGGGGATCTCTGCCTTAAGACTACTAGAAAATCATGCAAACATTAAACAAACCCAAGAGGCTGGTTGTACTTCCAATATGGATTGATTATATCTTAGTTGGGATCAAGTACAAGCTACTGTTTTATTACTACAGAGAAAAAGGAAATAGTGTTTACAAATTTGGATAAAATGGAATCTATGCGAGACTATTTATAATTATAACTTCACTATGTGTGAACAATAAGTCACCTTGAATTAGAGATCCATGAACCGCTGCTTTTACATGGTCATGGAATGTCTCTGTAGCACCTATATTTATAAACTACTTAACTCATGATCATAATCAGTAAAATAAAAATGATGCTTAATGTGATTAATCAGAACAGTACTTAGTAGTGATCTTAACCCCTAAATGACTATATAAATATATTATCTCAGCCTTAGGGGCCAGTATAACCTTAGGGTTCCATGGTCAATATAAAAGTGGTTGCCCTGTAGCCTTGTGCCTTTATTTGGTTATGGAATTGTTTGGTAAATTCCAATATTCTTATATTTTACACTGGAGGTACATTATTCCCTATATAATGCACAACCTGTAAAATATATTTCCATAAATGTGCTTAGTGATGTCATGTGTGTGTCACAACTTACTAAAACCTTTGTATCAAGAATAGGACTATGAAGATTATCATTCATCCAGGACATGGTATATTTAACACAAGTAACTCTAAGCAACTGGACTTGCTTAGAAATTTTAATGAATTTTAATTTCTTTATATCAAGAAATAACACAAACTCTATTTCATAAGAGGAGGAGGTTAGAAGTGATCATGACTTGGACCTGTGGCCTTGCATATGTATGGTCAGGGAACACCACAGTTATTCTGAATATCTTCATTCATTCTCTAAAGATTTTACATCAGACTGTATTATACTGCAGGATCTATTATCCAGTATGCTCAGCACCTGGGGTTTGGATATTTTGTTATTAACAAAATAATTTAAACATTAAATAAACCAAATAGGGTTGTTTTCTCCAATAAGGAATAATTATAGCTTAGGCAGAATCAAGTACAAGGTACTGTTTTATTATTAGAGAAAAAGGAAATCATTTTAAATTATGAATTATTTTATTATAATGAAGTCTATGGGAGATGGCCTTCTCTTAATTAGGAGATTTCTGAATAACTGGTCTCTGTATAACGGATTCCACACCCGTAGGAGTCAATCATTATATGAAACTTCAGTAATTATATAAGGATTCCCATAAAAGATCATTCTTCTCTCTCATGGCACAGCAACTATAGGTTCTAATGAAGGTGACTCACTGTTAAATAGCATAAGGATAGAAACTGTGTAACATAATTCATGCCAAAAAATACAACACAAAAAATATCCAGTTGAAATAATGAGCTCACTAGTAGGTTTGTTGGGGATTTATATTTCCAGGATAAAGTCGAATCTCTGGATAGCCATTTACACGTTCCTGGGTGCAGAATGAGCTGTACTTCTGGCAGTCAATACTTCCAACATTAATGAGGCCATTTATATGCTATAAGGAAGGACATTAAATATGTGACAATTAAAAACACAATAAAAAAAGGTTTATTCCTGGCTTATAATGAACATTTCCAATTAAATGAATAGCACTAGAAATATATAGTACAATATACAAGTATAGGTATTGTCACAGACTAGAGAGTTGTATTTAAGTCTTCTACTTTTGTTAGAATTCTTGCTCAGATTTAAGGCTTCTGTACGCCATATATACCAAAAAACGTAAGCACACAGAAAAATCATGTAGGTCACCAAAGATGTATGTTAAAAGCAAAAACCTTTATTGATGCAAAATCTTTATCTCCATATGCTTTTCGTGCTGCAAGAGTCATAGGCTAAGGTTTTTGTTTTTAATGTTTGATTAAGTGGTTATCCCTTTTTTGGTATATAGTGAGTATATGAGTTTTTCTCCCCTTGCTGAGGGTCTTGTGTAAGTGGACCACATTTCACTTTCAAGTTACCGCTGTTTTTCATGAAACCTACTGTGATTTACATTTTATTATTTTTTGATTTTGAAAATGACATTCTTCAGAAACAGAGTAATATTGCTATACTCAGCAGCAAGCCTATACACAACAATGCATTTCAATATCTGCAGCTGGTTGAACAAAGTCCAAACTAGATGATATATATATATATATTAGGTTTATACAATTTCTTATCATACCCTTGCCATTCGTTTCCACTCTGGCATTAGTGCTTGGCATGGCCCACACCATGGAGCATAGAAATCCACCATCCATATCTCATCACTGCTCCGACTCCTTACCAGTGATTGAAAAGTTTCTGGTGTGAGAGTCACAACTGAAGGATGACGAAGGTCCTATATGATCAAGGATGAATCAAAATTTAAATCATCAAGGAGATAATGCCGAAATAGGAGCAAAAATTGCTACAAAGCAGCCAGCCATTCATTCAGCAAACTTGAAATATATAGTTCCACATCTACTGGTAGCTTTCTGATTCTGGGGTGTCCGCAAGATAAGTGAAGTACAGTAGTTCACTTTGAAATGCACTTCAATTTGGTGTGGACAGCAATAATAAGATCCCCCACATACAAAGCCTTTGAAAATGGCAAACTTGAAATTCAGAATTAGGCTAATAACTCAAGAATGGACTAAAATAAACAGTTGCTTAGAATAGGCCCCTCTATAACACATTAAACAATAATTTAAAAGTGAACTTCCACTTAAAGGAGAAGGAAAGCTACCAAGGCAGCTTATAACCAATGTATTCGCCACAAAAGTGCAAGCTGGACTATTTATTCTGTAGAATGCTTTATCATACCTGAGTAATCAGTTCTAGAAGCTGTTTGTTTGGGAAAGCAGCTGCCATATTAGCTTGCTGTGACATCACTTCCTACCTGAGTCTTTCCCTGTTTACACATGGACAAAAACACTTGCCTTGCACTAGATTACACAGCATTATCACTGCAACTGCTCATCTCTAAGATTATCCAATAATGCAAAAGGAAATACATTTTTACCACTAGCATTGGAGGCTCAATTAAAGGAAAACTATACCCCCTGAACAACGTAGGTCTCTATAAAAAGATATCGCATAAAACAGCTCATATGTAAATTCGATCGAATTTCGAATCCTTCATGTGAATTTAGTAAATCTGCCCCTAACTGTAACAGGAAGAAGTGTGGAAGCAAAAGACAGAACTCTGTCTGTTAATTGGCTCATGTGACCTAAGAAGTATAGTTTGTTTGGTATGTTTTTGTGCACTGTTGAATCATACGATCCCAGGAGGCTGTCCTTATTTTTTTAAATGAAAATTTTCTATTTATGATTACCCAATGGCACATGCTACCAAAAAAGTATATTATTATGAAAATGATTTATTTACATGAAGCAGGGTTTTACATGAGTTGTTTTATGCAATATCTTTTTATAGAGACCTACATTGTTTGAGAGGTATAGTTTTCCTTTAAGTAAATGCAGTGCAGTAATCTGGAAATATGTATAAAGGAAGATTGCATCAAAAGGATCATTGGTTGGGTTTGAGGGTGGTTTTGCTGATTGTTATGGACATAGATTATTCTAAATGCAATAGAGCAGTAACACTAGCTGATGGCTGGCTGCATATCCTCTGGGACCAGTAATAACAATAGAAATATACCTCTATAAACTCCAGAATCTCATCAGCATTATTATGTCCTTCATATTCATAGATGGTCGACTGGTTGAACACTACTGTTGTGGGATAAGCTCTAATATTGTGCTGTCAAAAATAAAAATTACCAGAGAAAACAATTAACAAGTGCCAATTTTCCTTAGGCCTGCTCACAGGTTACATTAAATACAATGATATAAGTATGGCGATAGCTACAAATAACCTGCAAGCTCTTTTATATTAATATGTAGGTAGAAATAAAATGGTTCAACCCTTTTTTTGCTTTTGTCAATAAAATGCCTAATCTACTTGGCAATTCACATGACAATCGAAGCATGAGATACATGCATTTGAATAGGAAAAAAATGCAATTCATAGATGAGGTTCATTAGAATATGTAGAAAAATGTTAAAGGTCGAGAAAAGCCTAAATAACTAATGGGGTGACGTGTTCTTTGGCACAGGGATTTCCCCTTAGTCTTTCCCTGCAAAAAAATCCCCTAGAGCCACGGTGGTTTAGAGAGAGGTGATTGTCAAATGTAAGACATGATAAAAATCACACTGGGGGGGGGTCTAATAAATTGCCACTTTTCGGTGACAATTTAACTGGTTAAAGAAAAAGAAAATACTTTATCATCCAAAAATCCATTGCTATATGATGAAGATCCTCCCACTTACCATATTGCAGAGTCCTTCATGGATGGTACAGTCCAAAGTCCCAAACTTTATCTGACCAAAAAGGCGTTTAGATGCTATCCGGAGTTCTGGCAGCAAAGCACGGCATGGAGGGCACCACTAAGGAAGACAACAGTGAATATTGATTTTTCTTCAGGGTTATAGAATGAAAGGCTAAAAGCAGCAGGTTTTTATACCTAAATATTTAAAAAGATATTTAATTAAAGTACAGGATTTTACTTATGGCGTAGAAGTGTTCACATGGAAGTCTTAACAACATTCATTAAAATTCTCTGCAGCTATTTAAAAATAAGTGCTACACTGCACACATTATTTGCCAATCAGAAATACAAAGAGGGTTGTGGAAGAACACAAATAATTAAAATACAAAATGGGTCCAGGGAACGTGTATTGGTCAGTAACCCTCTTTAGTAAACTGATAATGTATACTGTATAATAAAAGTCCTTTTCAAATTAAACATGAAATCCAATTTCTATTTTTTATTAAAGCATTCATAGCTGTTTTAAGCTCATTTAAAAATCTCAGATGTCAATCAAATACTGTCTGCCACTCCTCCTCCATTTCACTTTCCATTCAGCACTTCCTAAATGTCACAGCTCCCTACACATTCCCCCAGTTCTCTTAACCATTTAATTGTGTAGCCAGGGCATGGGGATAGACGTTGGGTCCCCCATTCTGGTGCACAAACAAGATTCTGAGATGAAGCAAGGATTGTCTTAATAACCGTGTCCACAAAATGGCTCCTGCCTGCTTGCTATAATTATGAATTCCCAGACTGAAGGAAACAAGATTAAAATAATTTATATAGTGTAATTAATGTTCATTTTGCTTGACTAATGTGATAAAATATGATTTTGAATTTTTTTTGGGGTGACAGGTCCACTTTAAGCACTGGTTCTATCACCCTCTGTTTAAACTCACACGTGTGAATAAAGGTAACAGCCAAAGCACAGTTTTGGCTTTGATGATTATATGCACCTGAAAGTGCACTGTGCAACAGTTTGCAAAAAAATTACAACCGACTCAACTCTCACTCAGTGATGGAGGTCGAAGCTCTAATGCTTAAAAGCACTGTACTTACAAAACTGTGCTTATCTGATTTTCTAGTACATGAAAACTCATGAACCATCAACAAACTTAGGGTGTTAATATGTTAATCCTGCATCTGCACGTTACATTCTGAACAAGCACCCAATGATCCCGGATAGCCCATTCTGTAGCCCTTACATACACAGAGGAGCTATGCTGAAAATCTATTTTTCCTAGTAATGTGGATTACATCTATTATACAAGCTGCTGGGTCTTAAAGCAGTAAGTACCTTCATCACTCATTTTTAAACACAACTACTTAAGGAGAGAGAAATATGCAATACTAAAAGAAATTGGGGGGATATTTTGCCCCCTCCCAATAACAATGTATTGGATCAAAATTCTCAGGGTACTAACTGAGCATTTTGACTTACAAACAATTGTTTCTCCTCTTATATGCCTCCTGGGTGTACTAGATGAAATGGTAGTGTCCATTTATGCTAGAAACAGATACCACTCATTACTATGCAAGGAAAAACATAGCCATGCATTGGATGGGGCCCTGACCACCAACGGTTAAGACATGGAACAAGTGGTTCACAAAGCTATCCCCCTAATAAAACTGACCTGTGAAGCTAGAGGGACGCAGACCAAATATGAAAAAATCTGGACCCCATGGTGTGAGGCAGATCTAAATTAAATTATTTAAATTTTGTCAGTGGTTCCATACTGTAATGAAATAATGTCTATATGTTGCGGATGCATGGCTTACTTACTGCTTGGTTAAATATAAATAAAAAAAGTTACCTTTAAAAAATAAATACAGTATATTTTATTAAAAGTAGTGGATATTGACCATTACTGTACTTACAGGAGCAAAGAAGTCAACAAGCCAAGCATCTCTGTCTTTTCCTGGAAAATTTGTGGGTCCCAGTGTAATGACATGAGAATTGACACTTTCTTTGGCAAAAGACACCAAATCATAAAGCTGCACTTTCCCTTAAAATAATAAAGATAATGGTTATAATTTGAACACAGGGTTGTACAAATGCTTGTCGCCTAACAAATATGTATAAATGAAAAAGAAGAAAAAACTCATGGCCCTTATCCGCACCCTTGAGTTATTAACGAATTCTAATTTTCTTGGCAGAAGCATTTGCTTCACTCGTTGCTAAAAAAAACATCACCTGTAGTGGTCAAATTAAATTGTGTATCCAAATGGGCCCTATATTCCCTCTGGTCCAGTCTTATGCAAAAAAAAGACACCATCAAGGTAAATAAGCAAATGGAGTGCAACAAAGATCAGAACTGTAGAAAAATGTAGCATCCAAAATTAACCGATAGGTTACTTCAAAATATGAACTGAATTTTTAAAGGGTGATGCTTGTCCTATTTAAAATGTCATAATAAAATACTCCCCCACTTTCTCACCATGGTGTATTTCATAGGCACTGATGCCTTTCCCTTTAAATGCTGCAACACATGGCTTGTGAATATAAAGCTCACTGCAGATTGAAGGGCTGGAATAACAATCAAACTTGCCAACCTAAAGATGTGGGAAACAAAAATTTTTTTTTTTTTTAATAATAAGCACATCTTTTTAATGTTTTTATTTATGATGCCTTTAGTAAGTTGCCTACCTGGACATGTTCACTACGGAGGAGTACCGTCAGCTTCTTGAACTCTGGAAGACTGGATTGTTCATCTGTTCCAAACGTAAAGAAAATAAGCCAGCGATGATGGGATAACCTGCCCTTAAAAATATATATATAATTTACAGTCAAAATGTGGTTCCGAATTTCATTTCATATTTGTGGATCTTTAGAAGACAGCAAGTGTCCCAGTTATTTATATTAAGTGTAACAGTCTATGTGTTTTGTGATTAATGTTTTTTTGATTCACCTTTAAACACTTTTTTCAGTTCAGTTGGTTTCAGATAGTTCACAGACAAAGACATTAAGACATTTTCCAATTACTTTCTATTTGTGGAAATCTTTCTAATATTGAAGTGCAAAGTTAAATTTTTCTCCTTCTAAAGTGGTTCGGGGGGGGGGGTTTAGCAGATTTAGTAAATTCACATGTATTCACATGAATGATTCGAAATTCGATCGAATCCTTCAAAAGCAGGCATTTTCTGTTGATCTACTTTCCACGTACTTGATTTAGGAGGAAGCTGTACTGATCAGTACTGTCATAGCTTTAAAAGTTTACTTTTCGTTTAACCTTAAAGAGGGGGCAATGCAAAAACAGGCAATGTACCTTATAGCTTTGTTATAGCCTTGTCACAGCATAAATTAGGCAAACAATTTGTCTTCATCGGTTCATTAAGGTAATGCCACACACTAGTCCACACAGCAAGATTCAGGGAGATTTGTCCCACTGTGGCGCTGCATTTTCCTAAGTCACTCGAAATTGCCTCATGAGGCAATTTTCAGCGACTTAGTAAAAAGCAGTGACGCGTGTGAATAGGCGCAGGCCACTTAACATTTTAATGGGCCCGAGACACGGGTAAGCAATTCAGGGAGATTAGTTGCCCCAAAGAAGTGACGATTAGTCACCAGGCGACAAATCTCCCTGAATCTTGCCGTGTGGACTAGCCCTAAAAAAGGCAAGCACAAATCAGTCTTTACACCCTGAACTTCCCATTTTATTGACTGCACCTGGAACCGTTGTAATGGTCATAGGTACAGACTATGTAAGGGTAAGATCACAGCAAAGGGGCCGATTCTTGGACTGCATTTTTAAGCAGGCCAAGTTTAAGCCCTGTGTGGCATTACCCTTAAGAAAAAACAACACAGGTTGACGAATGAACTAAGTGCAATACATAACAATAATGGTCATTATGGTCAGAAGAAAGGCAACCAGAATCAGGAATTCAAGTGAGCTGTACTTTTTTTCTACAAAATGCAACAATTTTTTTTTTTGTTTACCTGTAAAGATTCTGGAGAAATAGTTTCCAAATCCGGGAGGTGATTAAGCACTTCTTTATAGATCTCTCGTGCATCTAAAGAATTAAGAAACTACAAAAAAAGGAGACATAATTAGCAGATAATCAATTATAGCAAGTACTTAAAGAATAAGCCAACTGATGCACGTGAATACTGCCCTTGACCCTTAATAATTAAAGGAAAACTATACCCCAAAAATGAATACTCGAGCAACAGGTAGTTTATCAAATTAAGTGATGAAGTCCTGATTTCAGTGCATCCGCTTCTCTCTCTCTCATTAGAATTCACAAGGCAGAGAGAAGCAGAGGGAACACTAGTGTGCCCTCATCCAATGGAAGCTTAAAATAAGCAGAATTCAGCTAGCTATGACCAGGCTTTACCACAAGCTAGTAGTTCACAATCCCCTCTGGTATCTAATAAAAGATTTTTAACACAACAGGAGGGCAATGTGATTTGATAAAGGAGGCTGTTGCCAACCAGCCTAAGAAAAAGGCTACTTAAATGAGGCAATTACTGTAACAACAGTCATTCACGGACCATGAAAATTGTTTTGCCCACTATGCTATGTTTGGGCTTTACAGAATATAATATATAAATTTACATTACCAAAACATTGCCATTCTCCTTGTCCATTAATGTGGAACCGGGTGGGAAGTAAACTGTAGCACTAGATGTAATTTCCAAATTGTCACAGAGATCACCCTGGGTAGCACAGTCCATCCATCCCACTTTAACAAGACCTTCCTAATAAACAAAAGAAAAGAGAATGATAATAACAGGACACTGCAGAACAGCAACTTCATATACGTTCACCAGAAACCCCTTTGATACACCTTATCCTAGCATTGCTTCAAACAAAATTGGAGACTGCTAGCTTACAGGATATGGCACCAGAATGTAAATATTTGAAGCAAAGGTCTATCTGATGTCAGGGAGAGAGCCTAACACTATTAAGAAATGAAGCGATAGATGGCAAAACATTTTAATGACATTTTAAAATGCTATTTTACATTGAGCCCGGCAGAGTGAGCTACATCCATAACAACAGTTGTATGCAAATTCTTTATTAGCTTTTAGCTGCTTTTTAATGTGTCTACATATTATTGCCATTCACTGTTGCTACTGAAAAAAGATAATTCAATTTGATAGAACATTGCAAACAATGGTGGTGTTAGATCCTTGTTAATATGCTAATTTTTATATAAGGCTTACTGACCAGCAATCCTGCAAGCTTTGACCTTGTTTGCGAAGTTAGGCAATCTGTAATAAAAACAATATCGATTTTAGTTGCAAGCAACTGATCAGAAAACATGTAATATTGTTACATATATAAAACTCACTTGAAATTATAGCAGATATACAACATATCCATTAAACTTGGTTTCCATTCTTTTTACACATGGCCTTAAGCTTACAGCTTTGCCCCAGTATTACCATTACATTCAGTGGAAAAAGATATTCCACTTTTAATTTTTCACCAGCTCTGCAGATACAGTATTAAAGGTATTTTCCAGCCAGTAAGTATCCCTCTTTGACATTGCTTTTTTTTATACTAGAAATAATGTTTACTTTTGTGCATTATGGGTAGGAGAAAGGACAGAATATTACCTCCCATATCACTACAGAAAGTGATTAGCCAGCCAACACCAGAAGAGAAGGCATCCTCTAAAGAACTTCTAAAGTTTCCTTAAAAAAAAAGAAAATTCAATACAGCAGTATTATCGTATGTACCAAACTGGTTTATAGTATGATATAAACTTAACTGAAACATCTATATTACTTATATAGACAAACCATTCTCATTTAGTAGTTGCTATAAAATCAGTAGTGTATGACTAGTGACTGGGACAGAGGTATTTACCCAAACTCCCTTGGCATTCCTCAGCAACAGCAAATAATGACACAAGGGCACAGGGCCACTGTTTGTATGGAGTTCAAAAATAAAGACTGACTTACCTGTCCATAACTCTGTTACAGTACTGGATATATACGGCATTGCAAAATTAACCAGTCTTTCTTTGGAACGTTCTCCATAGTACTTAACTGGATTCTAATTAAAATAAATAAAAAAACTAAATAAAAATAAAGGCCAGACTTTCTTTACAATAACGTCTACAAGCAACCAGTAGGAGAAAATATCTGATAATGTCTGCAATTGTTTGAGGTTTTCCATATGTCAATACAGGATATTCTATGGTATAAAATGCTACAAAATAATGATACAAAATACAGCATTAATGCAGCTGCATAAGGCTGTATAGTCTACAGGTATTCTTATATTCAAGGTAGGGTGCACTTCTAGAGTGGGAGGAAAGCAGAAATGCATTGAACAGGTGTCAAAATTGTGATCCTGATGTGAATTAGAACTACATTGTGCACATGAACTACCAATGCAGGTGCAGGTACTGTGAGTATAAAATGTGGATATTAATATGTATTTAATTTAAAAGTGCTACCATATTCTGCAGTGCTGCACAAAACATGGGTGTATACAAATATACAGATTAAATACATATATCACCCAATATAAGAGGTAAGAGGACCAGCTCTAAATGTGAAAGAAGAGGAAAGTACAAAGCCAAAAGGTGTGAAGATGATCAGGATCAGGAGCTAGCAAAATGAGAGATTTGATTCTGAGCACTGCACTTAGCATGTGGAATATAACGTATACAGAAGGAATGCTAGGCTACATAAAGCATCACCATGTGTGTGAGATAGTTTGAAAGTCAGAGTAAAATTATAGGGAATTCCAGAGAAGCTCCAGCAAATTCTCGATAGCATGTATGTGAACAGGTAACTAGTGAGGTGAGTAGATTGTTACAAGAGCATAACAACAGTCTGGTGAGTATGTGAAGCTAGGTACAGAGATGTAGGGTAAGGGTAGAGCTGTAAACCAC
>CM044448.1:64775120-64791113 GCA_024363595.1 Xenopus borealis
ATTAGATAGCTTTAAGAAGGGTTTGGATGGCTTTTCAGCAAGTGAGGGAAAACAGGGTTATGGAAGATAGCTCATGGATCAAGTTGATCCAGGGTCTAGTCCATTTAGGAAGATATTTTTTCCCCCTCTGGGGCAAATTGGAGAGGCTTCAGATGGTGTTTTTTTGCCTTCCTCTGGATCAACAAAAAGTTAAAAGTTTGAACTTTATGGACGGGTGTCTTTTTCCAGCCAAACTTACTATGTTACTACGTAGTAATTATCCATATTAATTACTTTTCAGCCTTGTACTGTGACATTTATAGTATACTGTGAGTGGGTCCCTAAGCCTAGTTAGTGACAGCAGCACAGAGCATGTGAATCAGCAGAAAAGAAGATGGGGAACTACTGGGGCAACTGGGGAGACACAGATCTTTACTACTGGTTGCATTGGGCTGGTACAGAAGCACAAAACATAATGTACAACATTTCTAGCTTACTTCTTTTAGTTTAACTTTCCTTGTCCTTTAATCAAATCAAGGGTTATTCTTTTCATCACATTAGTCTTGTCCCCAGTACCAATATCCCATATGGATGGACCACATGTTCTTTAACCGTTGTTGGGAACCAGAAGTGTTTGTTGAAGTCAAGTCACAGCAGCAAATAAATCTGATTTAGCACCCTAGAGAGTCACTAGGAATGCTTTGACGAGAAACCACTATAGTACGCTGTTTCTAATGTAGAGGATGTCAGTGTTTTAGCAGATGACAGTGTATGTTGTCTTGCTTTTGTGCAGTTGTCTAACTTTCAATAAGTAAAATAGAGACCTAACAAAACTGCCTAAGGATAACATTCTAATGGCAGAGATAGGTTTCAGAAGCAACCTGTGCCAAATGATGTTTAAATGCAGCTACATGTCCTAGAGTTTTCATAAGTCAGTAACCTCCCCCCCACAGCTGCTTTAGAATGTGAAAATGTAAATTTTACACTCCAGTATTAGAAAAACTATCACAAATAGAAAATACAAAGTAATTGCAAAAAGTCTATTTCAGGTGAACAATCTGAAACCAACTGAACTGAAAAACAGTGTACAACCCCCTTAAACCAAATACATTTTAGACAATCCTTGTGAATAGAAAAACAGGTTACAATACTCTCTAGGTATCAATGGTTTCTTTTCGAGTTTGCCTCTGAAGGAACATAAAGGATTGCATTGTGCTAAATTCTGGAGCAGCATCAAACTGTTTTGAAACCCCTGAATAAATTCCAGCAGGGACTTCTAATATTACAGATGGCTGCTGTTCTGTACTCTTGGAATACATTATTTAAGAACTTTCAATAAATCCAAATGTGCCATTCAAGAAATTAATCTGGTCCCACAATGAGATGACTACTGAAGTGGAACAAAGCAATCAAGCTCAGCAACAATGACCTGAACAGTCAAATCCTGCTTGGTATGGGTACGTGACCACTTTCGAAGAACAGGTAAAGGGAAACTGCTCATCTGTGCAGGACAACATTATTGTATATTGTGTAGTTTAATTTAATACAATAAGGCATAAATAACCTGTAAGCATTCAAGAATGCATTCTGAAACCATATAGCAGGGGTTGTCAATCTTTTTCAAGTCCATCTTGGTCAGGGCCCATCTTAGCTCATACCAAGGTCAGTCAATTAGTCTCAATACCTACAACATCTAGAACAACAAATAGAATTTTGTCCAAAATCTCAGAATTATTCCCCTTTAGACTTGGCAAAGGAAAACTCTCCTCTGGATGCAGGGGTGCTTTTAGGCTTTTTTTTGCCCTTGGGGACAGGAGGGTCACTAGCATAGGGAATGCATTTGAACTCTTGACACTGCATGAAGGTCAGTCTAAAAATATTTTTTTATAGAAAAAATTGACAAGCCTAGATAAATCTGCCCTCCCCCCAATCCACTAGTGTTTATTCTGGAAGTAAAACTCTGTCTAAGCATTTACTTTTTTACAGATTTGCTACTTGCATGGATTTATTCTCAAACAGTACATGGCAGACATGGCAGAGAAAGCAAAGGGAAAATCCTACCCAGCATTCTTGAATCTAGTTTAGTGCATTTGCTTATTACCTTCCTGCAATGCCAACATATTCTGGAGTGCTTTACAGAGATTATATAGCATTTACAACAGTGAATTTACAAGTGGAACATTCGGTTTAAGGGCTTTATCACATATAAACACTATGATTCATTTTATTACGAACCAGTTCCATTTTATTACGAACCATTCCTGCATGTTTAAAGGGATACTTTCATGGGAAAACGTTTTTTTTTTCAAAATTCATCACATAATAGTGCTGGACAGTTTCCAAGCTGCCCCCAGTCATGTGACTGCTCTGATAAACTTCATTCACTCTTTACTTCTGTACTGCAAGTTGGAGTGATATCTCCCCCCACCCCCAGAAGCCTAACAAAAGAACCATGGGAAGTTAACCAGATAACAGCTCCCTAACACAAGATAACAGCTCCCTGGTAGATCTAAGTCAATAGTAAAAGCCAAGTCCCACTGTCCTAAAGTACAGGCACAGGTCACATGACTGGGGGCATCTGGGAAATTGACAATATGACTAGCCCAATGAAAGATTTCAAAACTGAATATAAAAAAAATCTGTTTGCTCTTTTGAGAATTGGATTTTCAGAACTGATACGTTCTGAAAAAAAACTTTTCCCATGACATGACAATAGCCCTTTAAGGAGTGTGGGAGAAAATCAGTGCAGTAAATGTATTTAGTTGCTGCAAAGCATAGTGTTAAAACACATATAAGTATAAATTAAATACTTTATGTACATACCGAAATCATAGCGATAGTAACTCCAGCTCTCATATCCTCCTCCTTGATGTTGTTCATCCAGGCCCTTTTCCCCATATTTATCATACTTCTTTCGGAGATCTTCGTCTTTAAGGACTTCATATGCTCTGTTTATCTTTAAAAACGTATTATGTGCATCTGGATCCTTCAGCAACAAAAGTGATAGTTAGATGTATTACTGGGTTCCCTAAACTGTTTTTACAGAGCAAAATTCTCAGGCAAATCTGATCATTCTCAACTGTTGGGAATTCCAATTGCACCCTTCAAAATGCGTGTAAAGAACTCTTCTTAATTTTAATATCTGGGGCTTCCATGTCTTTTAAATGTACATTACAGGGACAAACATCAGTCCATAAAGGGGGCTTCAACAAGCATTCATGTATTGGACAGGATAAAAAAAAAAAAATAGATCAAGAAGCAGATTATGCAACTAGTGAGTTATTTTGATTTTTTATTTGGTAAAGTTTTCCCTAACTTAAGGAATTGACACCAACAGTTCTAATCACAGAAAAGTATTGTCTATTAACTTCAAGCCTTTGCCAGTGAATGTTTGGTATATTTGCACCATATACTAACGTGAAAGGCAAAACATCACCAGATTTTTGCCATCCCATAAATATTGCTCATATATTAGTATGATGCAGACAGTAATTTTCTGAGACAATCCGCAATTGGTCTTTTTTATGTTTTTCTTTTTTTTGCATGATTTCACTTTTTGATCATCAGCCTTTCTGTTTAGCATATTAGCAGCAATTTGCTAGCTAAGGTCCAGCTTGCCCTAGAGACCAGGCACTGACTTGAATGAGGGACTAAAAGAGGTATATTCATTTTTTAATATTAGTGGACATTTAACAATAACATGCTGTTATTGTTAGAATATGTTGACCACAAAGTTTAAGAGCTACATAAAAACCACTGAGGCTTGAGCCTGCGGAGGTTAGCAGCAATCAGCAACAACTCATTACAATGTCTTTCATGGAAGTAGCAAAACTATGATAGTAAACATTCTGCTTTAGTCATTCAGCTATCATAATATGAAAAGTATTAGCATTGGAAATATGGAAAGTATTAGCACTGATAGCTACTGCACAATCCTATGTTGCATATTGTTTTTTTTTATTAGAACTCAATTTCAGTTTAAATAATATTTTTCCATCACTGTGTTTTACATAATCAGGAAGATAAGATGCAGAGAAATAAATTTGCCACCACCAGATTGCTGCACAAGTGTTAGATGTTGATGAATGTCGTGGATCATCCAAGCATGCTTTTTAATTAACTTAAAGGGATCCTGTCATGGGAAAACATGTTTTTTTCAAAACGCACCAGTTAATAGTGCTGCTCCAGTAGACTTCTGCACTGAAATCCATTTCTCAAAAGAACAAAC
The DNA here is from genome assembly GCA_024363595.1 of Xenopus borealis. NCBI lineage: Eukaryota > Metazoa > Chordata > Amphibia > Anura > Pipidae > Xenopus > Xenopus borealis. Next base: position 64,779,328 of record CM044448.1, read on the forward strand.
AGATTTTTTTATATTCAGGTTTGAAATCGGATATGGGGCTAGACATTTTGTCAATTTACCAGCTGTCCCAAGTCATGTGACTTGTGCCAGCACTTTAGGAGGGAACTGCTTTCTGGCAGGCTGTTTTCTCTTCTCAACGTAACGGAATAGTATGCAGTGGGACATAGGTTTTTACTATTGAGTGTTGTTCTTAGATCTACCAGGCAGCTATTATCTTGTGTTAGGGAGCTGTTATCTGGTTACCTTCCCATTGTTCTGTTGTTAGGCTGCTGGGTGGGGGTGGTCACTCCAACTTGCAGTACAGCAGTAAAGAGTGATTGAAGTTTATCAGAGCACAAGTCACCACTTGGGGCAGCTGGGAAATTGACAATATGTCTAGCCCATGTCAGATTTCAAAATGAAATATAAAAAAATCTGTTTGCTCTTTTGAGAAATGGATTTCAATGCAGAATTCTTCTGGAACAGCACTATTAACCGATTTATTTTGAAAAGGCATTGTTCAGTACAAAAATAAAAACTGGGTAATTAGACTGTGCAAAATAAAAAAATATTTTCAATAAAGTTAGTTAGGCAAAAATTTTATGATTACGTTAGACTGGATATCTAAATTGTAACATCTTCAGCAAAATGCAAAGTGAGCTGCCCTGTGAGGGTAGAAAGGCCCGTAAGCAATACACACAATAAGCCATATAAACAAAACATATATTACCTTATTTTTATCAGGATGTAATTTTAGAGCCAACTTCTTAAAGGCCTGTCTTATTTCTCTGTTGGTTGCAGCTTTTGATACACCAAGTAAATCGTAGTAGTCATTGTCACAGTAAACAAGTGCAGCCATAGATATCAGGATCAAATACAAAATGGTCCTTTTTAATACTCTACGACTGCTGGTTGTGGTGTTGAGTGAGTGTTCCATGATTTGTTCAAGCAGATCCCAGGTATTTCAAACAAAATTTGTAGAGGATGTTAGCAATCAGATAAAGAGCATTGTGTCTTGGTAGCATTAAATGTCCTTTTAGAGCAATCTGTAAATTGAGTTAAAAAAAATATATAAGATTGAATACATTTCTACATTCCAACAAGAAATGAAGCTAGTCATACAACTTTTTTGGATCCATGAATGACATAAAAATGACTGGCCTTCATTTGGAGAGCAGCTAAACAAGTGCATCTTTGACTAAGCTGCCACCCAGGTAATGGGCCTTACAAAAGAATACCAGTGACCCATTAGACTATTAGAAAATGGCTAATTTCTTGTTTTTACGTATCTAAAGTGCAGTAATATCTGATCCGTTATCTTAGGCTCAAGTAAGAGATGTAATAGAAGACCCGCAGAGCAAGCTGTACCTTAAAAGGGGTTCACCTAACTTTTAGTATGATGTTGGGAGTGATATGCTGAGACCATTTGCAATTGGTTTTTCATTTTTATTTGTGGTTTTTGAGTTAAAGGAACAGTTCAGTGCAAAAATAAAAACTGGATAAAAAGATAGGCTGTGCAAAATAAAAAATGTTTCTAATATAGTTAGACAAAAATGTAATGTATAAAGGCTGGAGTGACTGGATGTCTAATATAATAGCCAGAATCCAACTTCCTGCTCTTCAGCTCTTTAACTTTGAGTTAGTCAGTGACTTGAAGGGGGGCCAAATGGAACATAACGGTCCAGTGAGTTTGCAATTGATCCTCAGAATTCAGTTCAGATTCAAAAGCAACAGTTATGACCCATGTGGCCCTCTCTCAAGTCATGGATTAGTTACTGCCTGGTCACCAGGGTAACCAGTTAGTGGAAAACAAGAGAGCTGAAAAGCAGGAAGTTGGATCCTGGCTATTATGTTAGACATCCAGTCACTCCAGACTTTATACATTACCTTTTAGGCTAACTAACATTTTTTTTTCATTTTGCACAGCCTATCTATTTACCTGATTTTAAATTGTTATACTGAACAATTCCTTTAAATGTATTTATTCAGCAGCTATAAAAATACATATGTAGCCTTAGAGAGCATGTGTTTTTAGATGGGGTCAGTGACCCCCATTTGAAAGCTGGAAAGAGTCAGAAGAAGAAAGTAAATAATTAAAATACTATAGAAAATAAATAATGAAGACCAATTGAAAAGTTGCTTAGAATTAAAAATAAAAGTTAGTTTAAGGTGACCCCCCTTAACTGGCAAGTAGGGAACCAAATAAGTGGCTGAAAACATTGTTCAATTAATTTTACAGTTTTGAGTTAGCATGGTTATCCAGAAAAATCAGGACCTGGGGTTTTCTGAATAACATATTTCCACAATGTGGATCTTCATAGATTATGTCTACTAGAAAATCATGTAAACATTAAGAAAACCAATAGTCTGGTTCTGCATATAGTAATGATTGACTATATCTTATTTTGGATAAAGTACAAGTGTATTAGTATTACAGAGGAAAAGGCAATTATTTTTTAATATTTGGATAAAAGAGAGTCTTTTAATGCATTTTAGTCCATAAAGATGTATGGTGTTTTTTCCCCCAAAAAAATCAACAAAACAAACGTATGTTAAAAGTATAAAGTCATTTATTAGGACAAAAAGTGGCCTAACGCGTTTTGTGCCTGTTAGGGCACTTATTAACAAGCCTATGAGTAAGTAACAGGCACGAAACAGGTTTGGACACTTTTTGCCCTAATAAATTACTTTATACTTTTAACATACTTTTGTTTTTTGAATGTTTGGGTAAAAACAACCATACATCTTTATTCTGTAATGTGATTTACACCCTTGGACTATTACTTTAAAAACAAATTGCCTAATATACAAGGTGTGGTGCCCAAGATAACTTTACCATGGGTTAAATATACAGCGCTCATCAGTTTTTTTTTCCTTTAATGCATTGGTAAACTGTGTATTCTATTCTACTCCCTTGCACTGGAATTCTAAGAATAATATTGCACAGTCAAAATTTTTTTTATTTTTTTTGATTTTCATACAATTTTGTTATTTCTATAGCATTTATTACAAGAATTGACAGCAAAACTTTCAGTGGGATTACACTAGAGAACTGGTACCAATTGTGAAGCAGTTTCCAGTGAGCTCTGACTCAGCTCCCTCAGTTTATTTGTAGTGGGCTTCCCAGCCCAACCCTAGCCCTCTTAAGTTAGAGGCCCGCCCAACGTCTATAAATCTAATGGCTCCTCTCCTATATATCTGGGGAGTAGGCTCAGAGCACAACCGGGTCCAATGTGGACCATTTGGCATGAAGAATAGCTGTAATATTAAATGAAAATGTATTTAGCTGTGCTTGCTGATGAAAATATTTTGTGCTGGGAGCTATAGTGTCTTGTAATGGCATTGATGTGTTGTCTTTGTATTATTTGCAATTAAATGTAGAGTTTCAATGATTTGCAAATCATCTCAATATCTTTATATTTTACACAGTGTCCTACCTTCTTTGAAAACAGGGTTGTAAAATAAGTAAAAGTTTGTATTTCTTTAGTATAAATGATGAACACAGACAAGGATTGCTTAGTATAACAATGGGGTGGATTGAATCTCAAATCTTAAAGGACTTGGCCTAATCCTAAACCGAATCTGCAATTTATTTGTGTTATGGATTCTGATTAGCCAGGCAATTGGATTTTGCCTGCTGAAAAACTCAATCATGAAACAAATCCTGGATCTGGTATATCCTTTTTATGAAAGGAATCCTGTCATGGGAAAAATTTTTTTTCCAAAATGCATCCATTAATAGTGCTGTTCCAGAAGAATTCTGCATTGAAATCCATTTCTCAAAAGAGCAAACAGATTTTTTTATATTTCATTTTGAAATCTGACATGGGGCTAGACATATTGTCAATTTCCCAGCTGCCCCTGGTCATGTGACTTGTGCTCTGATAAACTTTAATCACTCTTTACTGCTGTACTGCAAGTTGGAGTGATATCACGTCCTCCCTTTCCCCCACCCAGCAGCCTAATAAAAGAACAATGGGAAGGTAACCAGATAACAGCTCCCTAACATAAGATAACAGCTGCCTGGTAGATCTAAGAACAACACTGAATAGTAAAACCCATGTCCCACTGCGTACTATTCAGTTACATTGAGAAGGAAAAACAACAGCCTGCCAGAAAGCAGTTCTCTCCTGAAGTGCTGGCACAAGTCACATGACCAGGGGCAGCTGGGAAATTGACAAAATGGCTATCCCCATGTCAGATTTCAAAACTGAATATAAAAAAATCTGTTTGCTCTTTTGAGAAATGGATTACAATGCAGAAGTCTACTGGAGCAGCACTATTAACCGATGCATTTAAAAAAAAACATGTTTTCCCATGACAGTTTCCCTTGAAATAACTCCCAGTTTGGTCAATTTTTACTTCCTTTTCTGAAAGGCATAAACCTTATTTCCAGTTTCTGTTTTTATGTAAGCTACAGAGTGCAACAGGGTTAGAAACATGACATAAAAAATCAAAAATAGTTCAGGTGACAGTGACAAGCAAAACAACTGAAATATATGTGAAAAGGCTTAGATGCGGTTAAAAAAGTCAGACAGGTTGGACGTGGGCCACATTAAGTAGATACAGTCCTCACCAGATGGGATTCGCAAACTTGCCTGATAAATATATAAATATTTATCACCTAGAAATCAATCAGGCAGGACATTGGAAGGTTCTCCATATACACAGACCAATAAGCTGATAACTAAATATGTGAGGGCAGAGTTGAAAGATTGTACCAGACCATGTATAACCTGCTTTAGAAAATTTGTAACACTGAGCCTAAAGAAAAATTAAAGCTACAGCTATATTAATTAAAACAATGAAAACTTAACTTTGTCCAGCATATCCAACCTTTCCTAATGGTAGTGCTGCAGAGTTGTGAGAAGTTTGATAAAGGTAAATAACAGGAGGGAGTGGGTGATAAGGTTTTAGTCTGGAAACAATTGATAAATGGCAAGACGTGTCTAATACAAATGTAAGAACTTGGGAGTACCAGTATAACTTTATGCCTTTAAGTAAACAGTGTTGGTGAATAATACCCAATTTTTTGTATCAGACCATACAGAGCGCACTACTAATAGCACTTAAAAGCTTAAGAAACCACTGGCAAAATCACTACATTTTTTTTAATAAGACCCATTTTGCAAAATGTACACATACATATATCTGTATCATTTGATTTGTCTTCTGCAAGACAGCTTGAAACACTTGCACTGTAACTATTTTACATACAAGACTATGGCCAGTATACCACTGGGAGAAGGAAAAGGCATGCAAAATGCTGAGCCGAAATGCAGACAGAGCAATCTAGCTTATCAGCATGTATAAGTGTGCACAAGTGATCCCTACTTCCTAAAACCAAAGCCAAGTCTAGAAGAGAGACTACAAGGGAGTGTATTTTCAGTGACACTGGTCCTATTTTAGGGTTTTAGCACAATCTCCCCAACTGCCTTCCCCCTGCTAAAATGAAAAATCGCCTGCGTCAATGCACTCGAATCGCTTCGATTTCCTTAGTCGCCCAAAGTTTCCTTGTGGGGCAACTTTGGAAATTGAAGCGCCGCAAGTGCATTGCCGAGCTTCAATTTCCGAAGTTGCCTCGCAAGGGAACTACGGATGACTTTGGAAATCGAAGCAAGTACAATGTCGCAGGCGATTTTTCATTTTAGCAGGCAAAAAGCAGTTGAGGGAGATTGTCACGCAGAAAAAGAGGCGATTAGTTGCCAGGCAACTAAATGTACCCAAATCTGCCCATGTGTCACAAAGAGAAAAGGGCAGCTCTGGGATACAAAATAGGCCCCGGCATTTCAAGTACACAGAGGCTCAAACAACCCCAATAAATAGTGACTATCTATAGCAGCCCCTTGGGTATTTGCCAGAATCCACAAACTACTAGTCTGTGTCTTTCAAAGGAGTCAAAATGTGTTCCTACCACTTTCTGTACAGGGGGGACCGGCATTTTTTTAGGGCTGAAAAGTTATATATCTGTATAACAGAGTGGCTGGGAAACTAGTATAGAAACAAGACTGAAATGATAGAGAGGATCCCACTAGCAATGCAAGAAACCTGGTCCCCCAAGGATGTATACAGAAAACCTCAACTAAGAGAGCAGGCTGAAATAAATGAGGAAGAGACAAGGCATTCCAGCAGGGGAAAGTTTCAGTATATCTTAGTATAATCATGGAGTTGCTCACTGACAAAGCCTTAACATTTATTCTCTTTCTATGGGGAGTATGGAAAAAGAACAAACCTATAATATATATTTCCAACCGAGGTAAGCCTATATTAAGTGACATGCATCTGAAAAAAACTCCATGTAAGATTATCGCCCAGCAATTTGAGATCACTCAGACGCTCAGCCCATTAGCCCTGTAACTCTATCCCCCCCACCCAGAGGATGCCACACTGAGGCTCCGACGGGGAGCGGAAGCAGCAAAGCGATTGAGAGCAGGACATGAAGAAATTAACCAGCGACTCTATGAAGCACACACAGAAAGGGCTCTTACCTACACACACTCAGTAACCGGCAAACCAGCATGGAACAAACCGGAACTACCTTAAACACCTCGAGATGACGAGGAGCGATTAGATACACGCCCTCTCCTGCATCGAGATGACCATCTTGGCAAAGGTCTCTGGGAGATTAGGCGGGGCCTCCTGTCTTGGCACTTCGTGATTGGCTGCCGATGACTTTCGCTGACGAACTCGTATAAACATTCCGGGGTTGCTGTACTTGGCTTATAGGCAGCTTCAGGCCCTCCCTTTCACGGGGGTTTTCTCGGAGCCGGGTTGCTCCAGTCAATTGTGACTGACGTGGCTCAGCAGGATGTGCCAATGGGAAGGATCCGGGAGGTGGGGCAGGCAAATTGCTGCATAGGGCGCGAATGGCACTCGTTTGTCTTGTTGCTGGTCGGTTCCTGGGCTGGGGGGAAGGGAGTGCGACAATGCAAAAGGGAATATGCACATTCTTTTTAGTAAGAGAGTCACAATATGGCAGTGGTCCTCAAACTTGGCCCTCCAGCTGTTAAGGAACTACAAGTCCCACAATGCATTTGCCTGACTGTGGCTGTCAGACTCCATCATTGCATTGTGGGACTTGTAGTTCCTTAGCAGCTGGAGGGCCAAGTTTGAGGACCACTGCAATATGGTAACCCGTAGCCTTGGGACATTTAACCCCATGGGTCGTCCACACTAATATCCATCTGGAGGAGAACACGCCCACTTCAGTGGTTAAGCCCAGTGTGAGCAGTAACAGCAGTGTTAAACAGAGGTGGAGGCCCCCTCCCAGTAGTTACACTACTTTTCTAACTGTGAAAAGTAGGGATGCACTGATTCCACTTTTTGGGAGTCCCCAAACCCTTCAGGAAAGATTAATGAAACAAATCCAAATTCTGATTTGCATATTCAATTTAGGGCGAGAAAGGAAAAAATGTTTTTTGCTTCCTTGTTTTGTGACAAAAAGTCACATGATTTCCCTTCACACACCTAATTTACATATGCAAATTAGGATTTGGACCTGCTGAAGAAGGCCAAATTCTGGTCGAATCCTGGATTCGTTGCATCCCTAATGAAAAGGTGCCACAATTAAAGTCAAAGCTATGTTCACTGCATGCAACATGTATGTGTGAGGTGTTCTGTTCAAGGTGAAAGTCTATAACATCAATATTCATCAGCTATGTCTATCTCTCATACAGCAGACTAGATTTTTTTCTATGGATAAGTACAAAATGAGTCTGAATGAATTATAAATAATATAGGCCATCTCCTGCCAATATTATCCTCCTTCTTTTATTGCTTTTTATCTTGACAGTCATACAGTGCTGACATGAAGACTGAGCTTTAGAACTGATGCACTAAATTACACAAGCTTATTGAATTCACCTGAAATCAACTTGCTATGCCACAGACAAGCTTTCGTTCAGGAATAACTATCCTAGAGGCACAAAAGATATAGTTCTTCTGGTAATATATAATCAAAAAGAGTACCCGTGTATCATCCCATGCTGCTTAAAGGGGTGGTTCACCTTCAAGTTAACTTTTAGTATATTGTAGAAGGGCCAATTCTAAGAAACTTTTCAATTGGTCTTCATTATTTATTTTCAAAGTTTTTTAATGATTTGCAATTTTCTTCTGTTTCTTTGCAGCTTTCAAATGGGGGTCACTGACACCATCTAAAAACAAATGCTCTATTAGGCTAGAAATATATTGTTATTGCCACTTTTTATTACTTATCGTTCTATTCAGTCCATGCCCACACACACTCTCTAAATCGAAATAATATTAATTTTAATATATGTAGCATTGTAACATGAACGTTAGCAGCAATAGAACAATCCCCAAAAAAGTAAAGCTCTGGTTTGACATCTAGTGTTCAATCTTGGAAGTAAAAATAAAAAAAAATTGAACATACAAATTTGCCTATATTAATAGGAAAAATTATGTTGGCTCTTCTTTTGCAGTTTTTTTTTGTTCACTCTGATTTTATGTTTACTACTTACAATGCCCCAAAAACTATTTGGCAAGATGGACAGCCAGCTGTAAATGAGTAGCATAGCTACATTTTCAGCATGAGCTCAATGAAAAAGGTTTTGGTGAGAACTGATTTTGCCTAATTTCATGTACTAAATAAGAAAATGAAAACACTTTCATTTCTAACATCCTGAGTGCTCCAAATAACTGAATAAGAGAATGTAGTAAAAAGAATGAGCAGTCCAAAGATATGGACTTTGTATAATGAACTACTCCTTATATCACACATGGCAAAGAAGCTGTCTATAGCAACCCTGGCTCTGTTTATACATACCTTATACATAATCAACAGTAATCTGCTTGATTGTATTATTGTGTAAATTTCTCAGTTTCCAGTTGTTCACTCTCCCATATTTACATAGTCCCAACTATAGCCAGGGTATACCATATTGGGTTCCAAGGGGTGTTTATAACTACTACACACATATGGCTACATGTGCCTTTAGAAAATAATTCAAACCCAGAAGAATTACAAACAGGGAGCTGTATTTGAGGATCTCAGAAGATCATAGGTTGCCCATATTAAGGGACCATGTGTAGGACATTGTGTAAGAAGTAGCACAATCAGAAAATCCATGTCTAAAAAATACCAGATAGCTCTTGCCTTGGGGGCTTTCAAGTGTGCCCAGGGTCAATCAACTTCTGCATATCCCCATGTAAAACAATTTTGAAAGATGTCATTAAGGGAAAAGTGTCCAGTACACATCAGGTCTTGCTTTTTGTATGGAGAGTGTTGTGTCTTAAAGCAATACTAATACAATTTCTGTTTTTATTTTGGAGTTGCTGCTTGACTTTTTTTTATGGAAAATAGTTTATTATAACAGAACACAGTATAAAGTCTGGAAAGTTGAACTACAACTTTTCATTTGCAGCACACCACTTACTTCTTATTGCAGGAGGAAGAGGCTGGTCCCTGAAAGCTTGTGCATCTAATACTTCTGCATTAAATGTGATAAAGGCATTGCCTTGCTGAGTTGGTGTGCTTCTTCCCTTCTTGGAACTTGTCTGGAAAGAACATTACATCGTGTGTAAAAAGAGAGATGAGCGCAGCTCTAGCTAAATTCTACATAATCTATCCAACGTTACATCCAGAATTGTGTTAAAGCCTTCTATGGCCATTACTGCTACATGATCACACTCAAATCTGGGCAAATGGCAAACACGGTTACCTACATATAGGAGTTAAATGTATGTGTTTACCAAGTTCAGCTCTTCTTCTCATACCATTTGCATCAAACAAATTTCCCCTCTGGGTTTGTATGGACTGTGACTATTTCCAGGGCACTTTTTGTTTCAAGGAGGATTGATAAGACCAGTCAGAATTGAGAACTAACTTACCATCTTTAAAGCTGTTGACACACTTGCAATATTCCATTTGTATCTGGATCTTATATATTGTACATAAAAAGATAATAGTCTATCAATTCAACACCTCCAAATGAGTCAGAATCCATATACTATATGTACATCTACAGATACATGTGGGCTGTTTGACTTACCATTGCTCTATGTGAGCAGTCAGGTTTTGCCCTGGTTCACTCCCATTGCTGTACATGTAACTGCAAGTAAGCAGGGCTTGTTCAGCTGTTATCTATCAGACCCATGTGATTAGTGTAAGCCATTAGACTGCCTATAAAGACCCCTGCCCTGCACTGAATCATTGCCCAATATAGGTTCTGCTATTGTGAGTTCCTGGGTGTGATTCTACTTTGATTCTAGTGTTTGACCTTCTTGCCTGTGACCTCGACTACGCTTCTGTCCTGATTTGGTACTGTATTGTCTGATCCTGGTTATTGACCCAGCCTGTCCCTTGACTACGTTTCTTGTCCTCCGTTCCTGTACCACGTGCGGTTCCCTTGCTCGCCCAGAACTCTCCCCCTAGTCCTCTCACATTAAGACCTGGCGGCATCCAATTAGCTGAGGGCTCCTCCCGAAGTGAAAGGCGGCTGTTAAAGGCAGAAGAGTGAGCCGTGACCGGGACCTTGGGGTTTGTTCTGGGTTTTGGGATACCAATCGTTACAGTAGGTATGAAACTGAGATAATGTGTTCTGTGGCCAGGTCCAGGACTGGACTGAGAATCAAAATAGGCCCTGGCATTTCAGGTACACAGAGGCCCAATCAGCCCACAAAGAGGCCCAAACAATCCCCACCAGCCCACTAAATACTGACTTTCTATGGCACCTTATAGCAGCCCATCTGGCATTTGCCCTAACCCACAGATTGCCAGTCTGGGCCTGGCCAGGTCTAACAACAAACAGACACTGTTGCTGCTGATCCTCTGCTTGTGGTCTAGTATGTAGCCATTGTTTGATATTTAAGCATAAAATATTGCAAAGTAAATTACATCTTACATTTTACATTACATATTATGACAGACATATTTATGGGCTTAGGGTTTCAATAGCTATTGGCATAAAAAGTGCCAGGGGCCCCAATGCGAAACAGTGCTGCATGCAGTGTACCTGCTGGGAGTTCCTATATAAGGCAGTGAATGTGTTTGGGGTTCTTATTAAGGATTGTAGCTAAAAGAAGTGTGTAGGGGTCCAAATAAGATGCAGTAGAAATTAGTCTGAACCTGGTATAAGTGATGTAGCAGCAGGCAGTATGTCTGAAGCCCTTATTAAAGTTACCAAAGGTGCCTGCAGTTAGGGGCATTTGCAATTACATGGATGAAATAGGAGATAGTTTGTGTGGGAGTGCCTATTGTACATAGAATGCAGCAATAGGCAATGTCTAGGGGCCGCTCTTTTGAAAAAAATATAGCATTAGACAGTGTGCTGTGTACTATATAGCAAATATTGTTGTGTGTATTGTTATGTGTAACTGGTACTCTTGTCATCTTTTAAAATGCCCTACAATGTCAGAAAATGTATAAATATATTTATAAAATGCTTTAAATATTTTATGAATACCCCACTCTTACCTGCATATTAAAACATATGGCCATATAGCAACAGCTTAGCTTGCAGCATACATGCCTTTATTGTAGTCTGAGCAAGGGACTGGTCTGATTGCACTCTTGGATTCAAGAAGCTATTTTCCTCTGTGTAAAGCTACAATTTTCACCTTTCTGTGGTTCAACTAGCAGAGCAGCTATGTGCACGTAATTCAACAAAATTACTGAACTGATAACTTGATGTATGTCTTTTCAATTTACTATTATACTATTACTGTGAACAACTCACTGTACTGTGCGTGCACCCTACCAACAGAGTGCAAAGGATCTCTGGGGCATCAGGCAAGATGGTGGAGCAGCAGAAGCTGCACACTGGGCTGATGCACTTTTTAACACTTTT
>CM044448.1:64807588-64820515 GCA_024363595.1 Xenopus borealis
TATTATACATATATAGTTTGTTATCACGTATATGTAAAGTAATTTTGCAGGACCATCAACAAGTTTGTAAGTAGCTATTCCTCATGAAATAAAGATGAAGGCAGACTGATGAGAATATCTAATGAGAAGATTCCAATTTTTTAAAAAATATTTTGTGTCACTTTGTTCCCTTTTGGGCGATATGTGGTCCATGGCTCATTTTCACAGACCAATAAACTGTTGCAATTTCAGCAGGGCGTGAAATGTCAAACCACTTGCATTGCTAACACTGTGATATTGCTATCACCAAAAAGACAAAATATCGGTATGGTAAATCGTTATGGTAAAGCTGGCCATAGACTCAACAATCTGATCGAGGATTCGTACGATTTTCAAACCATGTGTGGAGAGTCACGTCATTTTTCGTCCAGCAGAGATCGGTCGTTAGGTCGATTGGACATGTTAGAAAATTTCTGTCGGCTGCTGATAATATCGCTGCGTGTATTGCATATTGTACGATTTTCAGTGGGAGACTGTCACTAGGTTTTGTCGGACATAAACTTTCGTATGATCCCTGTCAGGGGCAGAACATTGTCTGATCTGTTCTTTTACTACCTTATTTGATCTGAAGGTTAGTGGCAGGTCAGGAGATGCAGAAGTCCGATAGTTCGAGGATTTGAACAGTTGGATCTTTGAGTCTATGGCCAGCTACTTAATGCAAATGCCTAGTCTGTTGTTGTTTATTTTTTTGCAAATGAATGAATAAGAGGCTATATTATGCTTCACTTCATGTTAGCAGTCTGTTTGTATGTGGAGTGGTCTGATGTAATATTTTTTTATATAATATATTAATATATATATATAAAAAAACAAAAGTTGACAAATACATTTTTTTTTCACTTTATTATACTTTAAGTCCCAGTGTGCATCTACATATTATAATGCTGTTACATGAATCAGTAGGTAGCACCTGGATATAGCCTACCATTTACGGACTATATATATATATTAAACAATTATACAAGCACATGTACATGTGCACTAACTCCCTACATTTTCAAAAGAGAAGGACAACTCATTCCAAAGGGGACTTAATGCTAGACAGGCCCGCATTTGTTGCAAGGCCAGCGCTGTGGCACATACGTGTGTGCTCATGTGGGGGGGCAGCGGGCACTAGAACTGTGTGGGTTTGGGACGACACATGGAAATCCACTAGATAAGGAAGTGAATCATTTCTGCAGCATGTTCTATTCTATTTAAGGACATCAGACTCAGGTACTATTTAGAATTGTTTTAGTGATTTTAAAATAAAAAGTTTACTTATTCTTTAAGGAACTTCTCAAGCTACATAAACTGACTGGTTCATCTTACAGGAAAATTAGGGTTGCCACCTCCTGGCTGCTTGAACTCTAGAAAGGGAGGTGGGTGGGCTGGTGATGTCAGATGTAGGGACTGTGACATCATGGTGGGACAGTGACATGCCAATTGCAGCATCAAGAAGAGTCCTGTTTTCGAAAACCAGGCAAGCAGTTTTGACCCAGATATCACTTCTGAAAACATGGCTGTCCAGGTCAAACTGGAAAGATGTCAGTCCTATTACAGTTTAGAATACCGATATGTGCATTTGTATTATTGACTTAAAAAACCCTCTTGTATAAGGCACAGGCCCAATGTGCCATCCTTTAAATTATTTGCATTGAATATATTGGGAAGTACTAAACTGCTACACAAGTGTTGAACGTATAACACACTGACTCAAACCATGAGTATGTCAGTACACAAGAAGACTTTCTCCTTTGCATCAATCTATCCTGTTAATCAGTCAGTGACTAGGGGGAGGTTGACATTGGACATAACTGTTCAGTTGATCTACACCTGGGTGCTCAATTAGCAAACTAACTGAAAAGTTATGTACCAAGTTTCCCCCTTCAAATCGGTGACTAACAAAGAGGTTAGAGAGATGTAAAGCAGGAAATAGTGTTCTGGCTATTATGTTACATATGCTTTCACTCCAGCATTTACAGATAACATTTTTGGCTAACTAACTATATTGAAAACATGTTTTATTTTGCACAGCCTATCTATTTACCCAGATTTATTTTTACACTGAACTTTTCCTTTAAATCATTTCATTCTGAAAAATAAAGCCTTATACAATAATTGTGAACACAGCTAGTTTATAGAAATGTTGCCGCTGGCAGCTATGAGACTTCCTCTTCCCACTCCAAGGCAAGAATTTCAATATTTCTCACTTTATCAGGATTTTACTTTTGCCTAGGGTTAGAAAAGACCCAGCACTAATAAACCAGTGGTGCAATTTAATAATAACCTTGAAAACTAATTCGCAGAATACATTTACATTACAAAGGCAACTATTGTTGGAATGTGAGCAAGGCATATCTCTCAGCAGCTTCTACTTTAAACCACAGCTGGCAGCATCTGTTTTGCTTCTAATGCACCTCTGTCTATTTAGGTATCACTTGCTTCTCCAGCTATTTTCACTTGCAACTTTTTCCTACTTGGCAATATCTTTTGCATTTTGTTCTGAACTCCCCGCCTCTCCTTACTAGCTGTTTTACTGTTACCTACGTTTCATTATTTTGCAGAAAATATGCTTTATATTTCCCAAACAATTGAGGAATCTGAGCTGAATTGCTAAAATTTGCAAAATAAGAAATGTATGTTTAAAAGCCAGTAAGTTAAAGCCAACATTTCTTCATACACATCTAAACCTTTTTGTATCATTTGGTTTATATTTTTCTAAAGATGCTTTTTATATTTTCTGATATTAAAAGTATATATAAATATATATTTATGTGATGTTAAAAATTCCATGGTTTGCCTTGGCAGACACAGCCAAAGAGGCAAGAGAATTTTATCTGGCCCTTTGCGTTGTGAGTCAAAAGGGTTCATTTACAATATGGAAGGAACTTCAAAAAAGATACAATCTACCAGTTTTTGCACTTTTGCACAGTACCTTCCATGTTGTATTAATTGCCACCCTTGTGAATACAACACTGCCTGACTGCATTCATTTAGTTGCCCCCCACCACCTACCTGTCCCTTAGACGTACAAGTTAGGGAGCAGTGGGATTGCAGGCTTCAGTTGGACCTGAACAGGGCTTCACTCTATGGGGCAGATTCACTAAGATCTGAAAATTCGACAACGTAGGCTTCGCTAGCGTTCGCCGCACTTCGCTGGGCGAATTTTCGGCAGCGCTATGCAAATCCATTAAAGTGTGAATTTACGCTCAGGTCGGCGAATGGTAGCGTAGTTGCGCTAGTTTTTGTTACGCTAGCGAAGCCTAATTTTCATACGGGAACTTTAACTTGTAATAGAAGTATATGTTACAGCCACTACATTCCACTACACAAGCCCAGGAAACCTTTAATAAATGATATACAGTTGTCCTATTGCCCTACATGTGCCCCCTGTATAGTTGTGTTGCCGTAGGGTAACTATCAGACTATCACCCTCTTATGCTAAAATACGCCAGCGTTTATTTGGGACTTAGAAAAAATTTTTTTTTTCAACCTCCTATCTATTGTATTGAACTTTGCCTGGTCTGACCAGGCGAAGTAACGTCTAGCGTAAGTGCTAACGTTGAGGAAAATGTTCATCTTAGTGAATTTGCGAAGTTATGATCCTTCGTCAGTGAGCATCTTCACCTGGCGTAAGGGTGCGAAGTTGCGCAAGTCTATCTACTTCGCTAGCGAAAATTTGCCAGAGTCCGTGAATTTGCAAAGTTGTGAAATGACATCACGCTGGCGAATTAGCGCTAGCGTTAGACGCTTTGCGCTTTAGTGAATCTGCCCTATGTCTTGCACTAGATTTTTTTACCTGTCATGAGGTGCAGACCCAGAGAAAAGTGATCTCTACATGAGCACTAAGCAGATGTACTCTTGCCAATCGATTAGATTTTCCAGTTAGTGACCCACCCTAAAGAACACTGTGTTGCATATGTTGTTTTAGCTACTTATAACATCGGTGGGCTGATTTACTAAGGGTTGAAGTGAATATTCAAATGCTAAAAATTTGATAATTAAATTTTAGTAAGTAAATTTTTTAAAACTTCGACCATCGAATAGGCTACTTCCACCATTCAATTCGAATGGTTGAATAGTAAAATCCTTCCACTTCTCTTTAAAAATACTGTCTCTTTAAAAATACTTTTTTTTTTACTTCTCCAAATAAAAGCTGCCAAAGTGCTTTGTTATTTACTTTATTTTATAATTTAATTTATAAATTTGTTTCGCCTGACTAGCAGGATAGAAAAGAATTTTAAATTATTTGCTAGGTTGATAGGTCCGTATTAAGTTTACAAGAAAATAAAATATAAACATCCTTCTCAAAAAACATTTATTAAAGAAAACATTTAAGTATCCCACTTGTGCATGTTTCCAAAATGTCCATATTGTGTTTCCAGTTGACATTTAATTCTAAAGAGTGGGCTTGAACACATCTCTACAGGCATTCTCACTGAGTACCTTACATTATGCATGCTTAAAAGATTAGAAACACATTTATGCGCACAACATAGAGCTAGAAGGGCTAAGAGTAAAGCTGATAATGGAATATATGATGTTCAGGTATTACCAGAATGCACAGCTTGTTGTAAAACCACAGCTTACAGCATACAAATTTGACATTGCCTTAGCAACAGCTTTTTATTCTTAACAATGTGAGAATAAATGTAGAAGACAATGTTGTAAGCACATACATACAAACTTGGTGGAAAATGTATAAGAAATAGTCATTGCTTATTCCAGTATCCTATCTGGGGTATATTTATTCACTGAACTTATGTATAGCATGTTATATGTGCATGCTTGTCTTAATCTGCTCATGGCTAGTGGTTCCCTCAGGGGTTATAAAGCAATACTACCCATAAAATACTATTTTGCCAATGTACACAGCTTTTGCATAAACACTGCAGTATCAGTTTAATTTCAGAATGCCACTTCTAGTGCTTCTTTAATTGTATTACATGCTCATCAAACCTGTTGCATCATTAGCAAACTCTCCAGAAGTAGATAAGACTTTTCCACACAGTTGGGGAAAGACCAGTGAGTCTCCCTATGCATTCAGTACATACAGTGGGGAAAATAAGTATTGAACGCGTCAATGTTTTTCTCAGTAAATATATTTCTGCAACAATAAAGTTGCAAAGGTCTTGAGAGAGCTCTTTGCTTTTACCCATCATGAAATGCTTCTTGAGTGATAACTTGGTAATAACAAACCTTTTTAGAGGCCATCAATTAGGACTAAACCAGTTGATATTAATTTGTACAGGATTGCTTTCAGACAGATTTCAGCAGGTTTTTTTGCTTTCCATGCCTTTTTGCATCTCCTTTTCTTCATGTGTTCAATACTTCCCTGTGTCATTCCACTTTATTCCACAAAACTTTATTTTTTTGTTTTGACTTTGTGTGGATTACTTGGGTTGTTATCGATATCTGGTGGAAATTTCATGTCAATAGCCCTATTAGAAATATTTTTACTGAGAATACTGTTAATGTATTCAATATTTTCCCTGCTTTAAATATATGAAGTGTAACTACCTATTTGTGGAACATGGTACATGTGCAAGAAAACATGGCGGTTTGCGTTTGTTTTTTTTGCAAGCTGCAACATGTCCTGCAGCTTTGTTAATTACGTCTTGTCTTCTTGACTAAAATAGAAAAAAAAAAAAAAAAAAACTTGGGATTTTTAACCAGATTCCTGTTTTCTGACCTTTAGCCAAGCATTTAAGAAAAATTGGTGCCTATGTCTTAAAGGGAAAACGTTTCTGAATGTGCAGGCCACAGCTGCTTGGAACTGCTTGGAACTGGCTACAGAGTTGTTTCCTCTATTAAGGTGGCCACCTTAGAAAAGGAAACATCTCTGTAGGAAGTTTATAAAATGCATATATATATATATATATATATATATTTATTCTGTATGATTGGTCCCCTAGAAAAAGGCCTCCCTGTATCAGTATCTCATGGTACGTTTGCCTTAGCTTTGGTTCAAATGTTATACTGTATATTGGTTTATTGTACTTGAAAATAAAGCACTTTTGTAACTGCAACTATATTTAAAGACTTTCTGAATGTCGCATATATTAAATAATCTCTGATTTGAAGGCCATTCAATCAAATGATGTATTTTCATTTTTCATCTTAATCTTTTTATGTCACATAAAAAAAGATTGAAAAGGGGTTTATCACTCACATTGGCTTCTCAAATCCATTCATTTCCCTTCATCTGATAGCCACTAATCTATTTTTTTAAAGCAAGATTACATTTCATGACATACAATTGAGAATATTTAAGTCGTTCTCAAGGATTTCTGAAACTAAAAGTAAAATCCAAGGATGTGGGATTAACTGAGATGAAAGACAAATATCAGTTAAATGCATATGAAGCTTATCTGATGAGTTGGGTAAAGTGATTGCTATAATTAGCTACCATTGTGAGAAATATTGAATGTTTTGCTGAAAATATTTTTGGATAGTCTGTAAAACTTTTATTTTATTTGTGGGTATTTAGTAAAAATGTATTTTCATTTATTGAAGGACAAGATACAAAGTGCTGAAAACTAGTGCAAACCTTGGGTTTTTTGTCCACAATCCACCTTACCGCCCCTGAATTATAACTCGCAGCAACTTGGCATAAACAAGGCAGCTGACAAAAAAATCTGGCCAAAAGAGCTAAGAAGGTCAATAGGGAGATGGGAACCAGGTCTGGACTGGGATTCAGAATTTCAAGTATTTCTGGTACTTCAAGCACACATATGCCCAATATATATATATATATATATATTATATATATATATTATATTATATATATATAAAGACTGCCTTGCAGTTTCCAGAATCTACAATCTGCGACTGGGCTTAGTGGAAACAATACCTTTACAGAAGGCTAATCAAACAGAATAACAAATCATTTTCATGGGCTTCATTTCCCCTTCCCTTTAATTAAAAAATAAATATCAAGTAAATAATGGTTTGTCCAATACATTTAGCATCACAGTTCAAAAACAGCTGAAGGCTTGACAGTGAAAAAAGGGATTCAACAATGATACATTAGCCACTACAATAATGGGTGTTTATATTCATTGTGATAGCTATGGAACACTGCTGATGAAACACATTTTGTTCATGATGATGAAAATGATCTATGGTATTTGCTGTTGTTGGGGCCTGGATTATGAAAACATTTACATTCCAGACAAACCGGTTAGGAAATTGCAAAATCCTAACTGATTTATAGCAGTGTATTTATGTAGACAAGAGAGGATACATGAAATTCGCTTCCTCTCATCCTCCAGGACAATAAAAGTTAGTTTTATCATATAGCCTTCAAATACGTTGAAGCTAATTGTGTGAATTAAGGAAATGTGTTACATAATGTGTAACATAAATGGATATAAAGTGATCAAAGAAACAAACTGATATTATGTTGAAAATAGCACCAACTTTGGCTCCGGCAGAATTAAACAAAGGTGGATGGTATTCATCCCAGGGTACTTAGCGATTTTAGCTCTGTGATTGCCAAAACTCTTTACTCTCACATGGTGCCACCATTCAAAAAGGGATCCCATTCTCAGCCTCAAAACTATAGGCCAGTTAATCCGTCAGTGGTGGAAAGCTTTTCAAAGGGTTAATAAATCATAATATTATGAGCTTGTTTTATGCATCATAGATCTTGGCAGAGTAACTTAATTTCTTTTTATGAGAAGGTGAGCAGGGACCTTGAATCAGTAGTGTAGTTTTGGACACTAGTCCTTAATATGGATATAAATGAGCTTCAGAGAGTGCAGAGACGTGCAACTAAACTGGTTCGAGGGATGGAAGACTTAAATTATGAGGGTAGACTGTCAAGGTTGGAGTTGTTTTCTCTGGAAAAAAAGGCACTGCGATGGGACATGAATACATTTTACAAGAACATTAGAGGACATTATAGACAAATATCAGGGGACCTTTTTACCCATAAAGAGGATCACCACACCAGAAGCCACCCCTTCAGACTAGAAGAAAAGGACTTTCATTTGAAGCAGTGTAGGTGGTTCTTCACAGTGAGGACAGTGAGGTTGTGGAATGTACTGCTGGGTGATGTTGTGATGGCTGATTCTGTTAATGCCTTTAAAGGGCAAGGAAAGTCTAAAATAGAATAAGGCTAGAAATGCTGTATTTTGTATACTAAACATAAACATGAACTTACTGCACCACAAGCCTAATCAAACAAATGATTTATGCTTTCAAAGTTGGCCACAGGGGGCTGTCATCTTGTAACTTTGTTATACATCTTTGCAAGACTAGACTACATACACATGCTCAATGAGGTCTGGGCTTCTTAGGGATCCACACAGATGATCAAAAAACAAAGCGGATTGAGTTCTGCATGGCTGGTAAGTAAGGCAGGGGCTCTCCTTGCTGTTCATAAGTATGATTGTTTCCCTGCTAGAAGTTAGGGACTGTCTGAAAATTCCTATCCACAGCACTAAATGAAGGGTGAATTTCACTGAATATAGTCAGGTTTACACATTTTTTAATTTAAATATATTGGAAATAGATTTCTTTTTCATTAAAGAAAGTAAAAATGGGATTTTATTTCTTTGCCTTTCCTTGCCCTTTAATAGTGACTTGGATTATTTCTTGGACAGACATAATATCAAAGGTTTGTGATACTAAACTCTTTAGTTAGTATAGATATGAGTATATATAATTTATATGAAGGCATGGAGGGGTGTGTGTGTATGGATACTGGTTTTTCATTTGAAGAGGTTGATCTTGCTGGACTTTGTTTTTTTTTCAACCCAATTTAACTATGTAACTATGTAATGGATAAGGAACAGCTAATTTATAGGAGGGCAAAAAAATTAGGCACCCACAATGATACAGTATGCCAATCTTACTTCTGTTCCCCGTGCTCTCATGGGTAGGCTTGTGAAATTAGTATACTGCTAATGTGCAAGCACAAGCATACATAAGAAAGCCCCAGATTGCTGAAGTTTCCTAAAAGGAGCACTTGCCTGGGTAAAATAACTTTTAATTCACTGGGATGTGCCTAATGATTCATCAAAATCAGACTTTTCCAAATAATCTTCCCACTAAAGTTATACTCTCCACAAGTTTCTTCTCCTCCACTAAGTCTGCTCATTAATTTCCACAGCCTGATACATAGCAGGTGCCCCTAGGCCCATTGCTGTCCCTTGCCCCCGTCCCCTCCTGTTCCTTTGTGCACACGCACAAATTTTCATCATCGGGAGTACTGGACATTGGTGCACAGGAAATGTTATAAACTTCTGTATCTCCTACAAATCCCCAGTGCTTCTAAACCAATGGAGGTGTGGTTGGGTAGCATGCCACCCCCCTAAAATTCTGCACAGCCTTTGTTGCCTTTCCACAAATCCAGGCCTATTAATTTTTTTCAGAGTTCTTGTAAAGGAGAAACTTCCTGTCAATAATCAAGTTAAAACATAATTTACCATCTTACATCTACGTTACTAAAGATTTACAAGAGTTTTGGTACTTACATGCTTCTCCCAGGGATTCATGGCTCAAATGATAGCAGTCCTAACACTCTTCTTGAATGATGTAGTGCTTAGCCAATCACTGATCGCTGTTTCATAGTCTCCCTTTGACCTCACAAACCTTCCCTCAACATCACCCCCTGACATCACCCACCCGAACCCTGTCCGGTCATGAAAATAAAAACCCTACTTGAAAGTGCGCATCTGATACTATCAATTAATTGTGCTTTATTTTTTTCTTTGCCTTTAGGTCTGGGCAATATCACAGCCTCCTGCCTCCTGGGTTCTGAGAATGTGAAGTGCCTCAGAACACTCATAATCAGTGTGCCAAAGCCAATCCCTTGCTCTTCCATAGGCTCCCTTAAGACCTAAATAAGTTAATAATTTAATCATTAATCCTAAAATTTTATCGCAAGTGGTAAAGACTGGGCTGGTTTGTGCCCACCAGTGCTTTTCTCTGCACCTCCAGCATGATGTACAGAATGCAGTCAGACAGGGGTGCTGTGCCATTGAGGTGAGTTGAACAACTGGTCTCAGACGGCCGCACTTAACAAATTACCAGGAGCGGCACAAAAGCTAAAAATTCAGCTTTCCTAGTGCAAAGAGCACTATTGGTTTCTATACACTAGCGATGTGGCCCCCAGATCCTTTCTGGAACAAGAAAAGTAAATGCTTGGGGGTGGCAAGTGGTTTTTGAATGAGCATTAGAAGTGTCACCTAGGAAATGGAAAAATGCTTGTTATCACTGAGTGCACTATGGTGTATATATATTTTTATATGTAGGTGAAGCCAACTTTTGAGATAGCAGAACAGGAAGTATCATAAAGTATGGAACGTGCATCACGCCATGTAGGGCTAATAAAGATAAGGGACTCCTGCTTACTTCCCAATTTGATACTGAATGTACTACTATAACATAGAGGTTATATGTAAAACAGCTATAGTCACTTACAGGTATGGCCTATTTTCACTC
Source organism: Xenopus borealis (assembly GCA_024363595.1). NCBI lineage: Eukaryota > Metazoa > Chordata > Amphibia > Anura > Pipidae > Xenopus > Xenopus borealis. The sequence continues at coordinate 64,818,062 of CM044448.1, forward strand.
TGAAAGGAATTCATTTTTCACCGGCATTATTAATATAAGAACCAGATAAAATAAGTCATAAAATCTGCAAGATTTGTTAGGGCTGGTAATGTACAGTATGGGAGATTATTATTTCAATTGGATTAGGTTAAATTAAAGTATGTTGCATTTGAAAAAGCAATACAGTCTGTTTTATTTTTATTAATAGGGCATGAAGGAAAATATCAGAAATCACTATATAAATGTTGTCCGAATGGTTTATCACACGGCCAAAAATGTTAATGATGATCTGTAAATAGAGATTCTCCTTTTTAAAATTCCTGGTCAAGTTCAAGCTCATTTGTAATAAAATATAATGTTCAATTCTCAGTTGAAATGTGTTGGATAAAATAAACCAGAGACCTCATTGAAAACCTTGATGTATTTCAAATTTCTGCTTTTCTTTCAAGCCAAGGTACTACTTTCCAGACTTAGATTCTATCTTTGTTTCTAGCTCTCCATTACAAAATATAAAACATATGTGGCTCTAGTTTACCATTAATAAAACTACCTCAAGTCCAACAGTATTTAAGGGGGAATGCAATTAAAAACACAAGCAATATTTTAAATTACATTTTTGCAGATGTTTAGCACTTCTTGCAATGTAAAATCATTCGCTGGTGAATATTACATGGCTCATTATTGGAGTTCTGAAACATATTGCATTCCCCCATTAGTGAGGTTACTAGATTGCAACTTATAGCAATAACCTACTGTTGGAATATTTTTTTTTTCAATATGTTACAGATATAAGGATTATTATTTTTACTGTGATAATTTAAAAAGATGGTGTTTGTCATGCTATGAGAGCATAATGCCATATACTATCATTTCAGGACAAATAACCAGGTTATAAGACAATTTGCAATTGGTCTTCATTTTTTTCTTGCTTTTGAAAATGATTACTTTAGTGACCCACTTCCATATTTTACCTTGTGCAATCTGCCTTGTAGGTGGTGTTATAGTCAACATCAATCAATGAGGCATTTCAGAATTCCCTTGGAAAGGTTAGTTTCAAAACAATGAAGAGTTTTTGTTTTCTTGTGATCAGATAATGATGGAACAAACTTTGGGGCAGATACAATTCATTAAGAAAAAATTATCTCATAGTTTATCACATGAAAATTCATGGATGAGATTTAAACTTCAATAGAGTTTTCATGTGATAAACAGTGAGATAATTTTTTCTGAATTGCATCTAAAATTATATCTAGTCCATGAGGTTAACATAACTCACCATGTCAATACTTTATCATTATCACACCCTTTGAAATGATTGCTGTCATTAGAGGTGATTCTCTATAATCTCCTGAGACTCTGCAAAACAACTCACCAGTAAAGAATCAAAAGTTCAGTGCTCTAGGATACAGAACCTCTTAGATAAAGCTATAAACACCTGGAATTTAATCTGTACCTTTCTAGTCAATGCTGGGATGCACAGACCTTATACTCTGCCTACCTTGTTGACTTACCTTCACAGTCCATAATAGCCAATACACAGGGAAAAGGGTAGGGTAGGCAACTTCACCCAGGCTCCTCTCTTCATATGGCCTACATGGAATACCAAGGCAGATTTTTTTAAGAAAGCAGAGGATGGTGGATATGAGTGTATTCTAAGGTACCTATTATATCTTTGTGTGAATAATTTTTTATAATCAACCTCACCGCTACCTTCCATTGTAAACATTTTTTCTATATATAAATCATTTGAATGCATCTGAGATGAGGCAAGAAATTCTTAGAGCTGTCATATATGGAAAATACCATTGAAATGTGTGAAAGAAAGCCAACAGTCATGTGTTTTAGAAGCACAGCATATGGGTGCGGCGCACATACTAACAGATGCCATATGTTGAAGGAAATATTCACTCACATGTCTTATCTTGTCAAAAAGATTACTTTACTGCAAAGCCAACGTTTCAGCTGAATTAATCTTTTTTCACCAAGATAAGACTTGTGAACCCTTAGTTCCTCCAGTATATAAAGTACCATTTAAATGTGTCATTTCTATATACGCATCTATTTATTAAAGGCATTTTATTGTACCAGTCTATAAGTGATATATTGTTAGATTTTGTTCTGATCATGATTTTGACTACACTATTTATTTTCCTCAAAAACATATGTATTGCCTTAAGATTACCAATGTATGAAACATGTTAAACCATTTTTAAGGCTGTTTTAACAATACATCCTTTATAAAGATAAGTGGGAAAGAGAATGTACAGGGCCATTTCATTTAACACATTTAGGGGATTATTTATTAAACTGCAAATGTCAAAAACCTGAAATATTCTTGATTTTTTTTACTATAAAATCAAAATTTTTTGGGATTTATTATACCCTGAGAATAGAAAAAGTCAGAATCTGAAAATCTGGCATCTCAGAACTGCCGAGGTTGGGACATTGGTGTTGACTCCAGGACTGGCGAAATTC
>CM044448.1:64827097-64866847 GCA_024363595.1 Xenopus borealis
AATTTATTAAAATTGTATTAAACTCCGAGGATGAAAAACTCTGAATAATAAAATCCGGTATCTCAAACCTGCTGAGGTTGCATTTAAGTCAATGGTAGAAGCCCCGTTGATTTTTTGATGTGCGCTGGGTTTCAAGCAATTTAACAATATCGGAGCTTTTGGGGGAATAATAAAAAAATTGGGATTTTTAGAAAAGTTCTTCCCGTAAAGAAAATTTTCAGAAAAAAGGTTATAATAAATAAGCCTAAAAAATGTACGGATTTGCCCTGAAGTTTCTGAGATAAATTCAGAGCTTCATAAATAACCCCCTAGATGTCAACAATTCAATAGCACACTCAGGTTTGGGAATTTCTCTGCCAGTAAAGAAGCAGAGAAACAAACTTGGTTAGGGTGAGATGGATTAAAAGGAGCCAAAAAGTCCTTCACAATGCAAGGCATAAAGTGTAAAGCCTTCTGAAAACAAAAGGTATTTACCTGTCTAATGGCACCAAAAAAACCACTTATGGTTTTGGGTACTAACTTTGGGCCAGATATCGATCGGTGAAGCCCGTCGGAGGGCCCCATACATGGGCCAATACGCTGCCGACTTTGTCAGCAGCTTTTATCGGCCCGTGCATGGCCACCTTAAGGGTATGAGACTTACAATTTGATAGAATAAGGCAAATGTAGTGATTTTTGTTACATAACCCTGTAATATACACTTATTATACACTATTATACATCAAGTTAGTCAGTTGTCTTGTTTTAGAGTTTTTTGAACAGTAGTTAAAATGTATAATTGGTCTGAAACATGTTTTGTGACTGCCCCCTAAGTGTTGCAGCTTGTGTTTGTTGGCTCTGCTATTGTTGCAGCAACAGCTAGTGTCACAACCAGAAGAAACCATAAGCCATGCTTTACAGAACTATTCTGAACCAGCAAAGTCCATGATTTGCTGAATAGAAACCACATTATACACCCTTTCTGTAGACAAGGTACAATCCATGCTCCAGTACACAGGTTTCAAAGGGGTCATGCATTTTAGAGACTCTCCATCATTTTCATAATACCCGGTTATTTAATCAGGAGATGGTCTGTCAGAGGACACTTTACTCTTTATAGCATGTGGGTAACCATGGCAATACATTCAATGGAAAATTTACTCTTACTGAACTGAAACAAATTATCACCTAATGCGATTTTAGTTGAGTTATTTTTTATTTCAGTTCATTGCCATGGTTACAAACATACAATAAATGACTATGTATGCTTTAAATGACTTATCTTTGTCAAATAACCAGTGTAGGCACAATGCATACCTTGGCCCATGATTGTCCAGTTTGTAGATTGAAACCAAATTCATTAAACACTAAAGTTAAATGAAGTAAAGAAGACTCATTCACTGAAATACAGAAAAAGGATCAATGGTAATAGTGCTAGCTTCTGAATTTGGAATCCTTTTTTTTTCATTTGTAAAAGGCAATTAGGCCTTGTATCTGCTCTCAGGCGAAGTTGTCATTAATAACTAATAAGGGTCTGACTGACTCCTTGGATGCAAGTCCAAGAGCACTATGGGGACAAAAGTGCATTCCCAAGTGCTCATTTATGAGGAACTGTTGCCCAGGTTTTGGCTGTGTTCTGCACCTCATACTAATTCCAGAGAACAGCTTTGGCTGTAGTAAATCAACTTTTTCCTTAACACCAGTAGTCCCTGACTTGAGTGTCTCAGTTACACATAAGTTGGTAATGGCAAAGGGGAAACCTATGATCCCACTCTACCCACATTCACGAATATAAGGGAAGCACTCCAATCTGTGCTCTGAAATGGAATGCAAAAACCTGAAATTATTAATCTCTTTTTAGGGAACAATGCACAAAAAATGTGATGGATTAATACACATTGTTGCACTGCCCTACAGGCGGTTTATGACCCCTAATATCTGAAAACATAAAACGAAGCAGGCAAAAAGTGCAAAAAAAACAGGGCACAGTCTGGCATTTTTTTTAATCCAGCGAAAGGTGTACTTTTATTCCCCTTAGTTCTTCATTCGAAGAGCACTTGCTGTAAAATGAACCCCAAAGACTTGTATGAATTATGGGACAAAGCACAACAACACAGGAATGCTCAGTAACCACAAAAAATTGTATATATGAACATTTCTTTCATATAAAATACAGGTATTGGGTCTGTTATCGATAAACGCATCATCCACGAAGCTCCAAATTACACGAAGGCCATTTCCCATAGAGGAAGATTGACTAACGCTGGTGATGATTCGCCAGCATTACCGCCCGCAGGGACTTTGCCGATTTACTAACGTGAGCAGGCGTCAATTCGCTTGGAAGGAGAGAGATGCTAGTGGCTATTCGCACTTTAACGCCTGTTGAATGTTTGCTCTAGCTTATAGACATTACACTGCAAATTCACTAAAATGCAGATTTTACTGTACGTTACCTCTTTCGGCAGACTTGCCTTCACCAGCTCTGATCTAGGGAAGTGTAATGGAGTGCATAGAATTTTCTGCAGTTACTTACATCATATTTTTTGAGTGGAAAAACTTCACAATTCCAAAAAGCTCTGGCGTCTTTTCCTTTTTTCAGGGTTATAGGCTGCAAAAATCTCAGGCGAATGGTTCTTAAATTTTGGAAATAAATGTAAGCTTTTTAACTTTTCACAACCTGACTGTGGCTTCACTATTCCTGGGTTCCAGGCTTGTGCCAGCCTCTTCACAAGTTTTCTGGATTGCTCCCCTTGCTGAAGGTCTGGGGCGTGTGCACCCAGGCCCAACGTGTACAGCGGTAAGCTCTTTTCGATATGTAACATACCAAACACACTCTGGTTATAAATTTGTAATTCTGCAAAAGTCTTAAAAAAATGTTTTTTCTGTGCAACCGGTTTCCCCCATACATTTTATAATGTATGGGAACATTATTGTACAGTGGACAGTGTAGGGCATTAAAACAACTCTATTGACTTAATTAAAGGGCACCTATGGGCTAAAAAAATTCCCCAAACCGAAGGTGCGGGCTGATAGAGCCCGCATTCCGGTTTGGGGTTCTATTAGTTAAAAAAAAAAAATTCCCCCTGCCTGCGCTGGCTTGCTCGCGCCAGGAGGGAGTTAATAATTTAAATTATTTTTAAATGATAATAATATAACAGTACATTGTACTTGATCCTGTACTTTCAGAAAACACCAGGTCCTACGCATTCTGGATAACAGAATCCATACCTGTATATGCAAAACTACACAAAGGCATCTAAATGTATATGTAAAAATAAAAGGGACAGATTTGCAAACAGCTGTTACTCTCCTTATGTATATTATCCGCAAGAACAGACCTGATTGTTTATAACTGTAAATAGCAAGAGAGGCTAACGCTCTCATTAAGTCTATTTGAAAGCTTTGTATCTAGTGATGGGCGAATTTATTCGCCAGGGGCGAATTCGCTGCGAATTCCCGCGATTCGCCGCTGGCGAATAAATTCGCGAAACGGGCAAAAAAATTCGCCAACAAAAATTCGCCGCGCAAAAACGAGTCGCGCGTCGTTTTTGACGCGACACGCCGAAAACGACCATAATCGGCGCGCGTAAAAAATGACGCGATGCGCGTCAAAAACGACGCGCGACTCGTTTCGCAGATTTACAAAATTCACGTGAATAATTCGAAGTTCGATCAAATTTAATATAAATTAGAATTCGAATCTTCAAATATGCAAATTAGGCAAATTCGACCATCGAATATTCGAATTCGAATGATTCGAATATTCAAATAAAATTTTATTCGAATAATCGATGGTCGAATAACTTCCCCTTTAAATTTTTATTCGACCACCTACTTCGCCAGGATCAAGCTACCGAATTGAGAATTGAGAATCATTAGCTGAGATCAAATAAAAAAAATTCGATTGATCGATTAAAATCGTTCAATTTGATCGAATATTCAAATTGATCAATCAAATTTTTTTATGTTGATCGTTCGATCGATCGAATTGTGGTAATTTTACTTCCCCACTATTCCCATGGTCGAATTTGGAATTTTTTTATTCGAAATTCAACCAATAGTAAATCTGCCCCTAAATGTTTTCAGTGCATTCTGATGTTCAATATCTGCAAGAAAGAGCCTGACTAAAAGCTTTTCTTTTTCCCCCTTTCATTTCCTTTTTTCATTTCCATTTTTTAATACTCTCTAAGGATTCCACCTTTAAACAGGACACGACACTCTTGTATGCTTGTCTAATCTGAAATAAAATGTTTATATTCAGTTTCTCTGGGGGTTTAGAAGTACCAATAACGTGGATGCCTGAATGGTTTGCATTTCCCCTTTCTTCACCCAATCACCGACATATCACGCTGAAAGGCATCTGATGGATCCAATTAATGAAAATTCAACAAAACAAGTTTGCTTAACTGTCCAAAGAGTCAGCGTTGGAAAGGGTCGAAGGGGGGGGGCACATAACTAGTGCAACAAGCCCAACAGCTCTCTCTGCACTCGCAGAGTCATAGCTCTTAAAGTTACAAGAGGTGGCTTTTTGTTGCCCCTTGTAATGGGCCACTTGCTTCTGCTTTTGGCAAGGTTCTTTTCTTGTCTCATGGCAGGAACGGCCCTAGTTTTGGGGTCCTGGTACAACCCAGAGGCATAGAGTACCAGCAAGGGAATAAAGAAGAAATTACCAAACACATAATAGCAAGTGTAGTGGGCTGAACCCCTACGTATTTAATTCACGTAAGTCACGTCATGAACCCCTTCATACAGATCAGCTTACACCAATATATCTTTATAGACAAAACAAATACTCAATGAAGTGAAAATTTGTATAATTCCTAATGAAACTGTGCATCGATTGTACCAAACAAGTATTCTTTCTTTTCCTTTTAAATTCTTTGTGTGAGTAAAGTCCAGAAAACCCCAAAAATATCCAAATTACGTTAATTTAATGTGAATTAAACACGTGTCTCTCTATCTATCTATCTATCTATCTATCTATCTATCGTGTCAAAGGGACAGTAGGTTGAACTACAACCCTTAATTTTAAATAATGTCAAGCAGTGTAGAAATCATTCATTACAAAACATGTATACGTATGTATGTTTACATTAGGACCAGGCTACCAAATAAAATTGCATTATTATTTTTTATTCCAGACCTTTCTAAATATGCACCTAATTGTGAGCCTAGCAATAAGGTAATGTATACAGTAGAGAGATGAGTAAAGCACTATACTGGTACATGCTTAGTGTGGGACCACATCAGAAAGCTCATATATTAAGCTGATCTGTATTTGCCCCAAGCAAACCAATTTTTCAGAGCAGATTGCTGATAGCATAACATAATTGTGGTCATCTGGGAGCTGAGGAAGCCCAGTTAGATAATCAAAAGTAAAAGTAGGTAATTATGGAAATGCATGTACCTATTGACATGCTACACAAAGACATTATTGTCAATCATATTTGTCGTGTTTAGCTGTAATATATTTTAATGCATAAATACATGAAATGTTGTAATCTGGCTTTGTTTGTATTTCACATAACTGCTGAAAATGACTACACAACTAATTCAGCTGGTTCTCAGGGTTACAGAAATACCACATATGGGAGCATTCTCGGGAGAGTTAACCATGAAAAGGCTAATATCTGAGAGACCAAACAGGAAATTGTCTGTCATCGGTTTACTGGGTGTGTATCATAATTGTGATAACTGGGGAAGCCAACAACACTAATAGGATTAGGAATCAAGCAGGACACATCTCTGAATATGCACGGACCTTACCAGTATCTTATTTCTCATATAGAAATCTAAACTAAGAAGTGAATTTTATTTTATATTTAATATATATATATATATATATGTTTATAAAATTTTATATATATTTTATATATAGGTATAGGGTCTATTATCTGTAATACTTGGGACCTGGGGTTTCCAGATAAGTACTCACTCCCTTAATTGGATCTCCGTACTTTAAAGGAAAATTATACCCCCAAAATGAATACTTAGGCAACAGATAATTTACATCACATTAAGTGGATTATTAGGGGCACATTTACAAAGGGTCGCAGTGAAAATTCCAAAAAAATTTTAATTTATAAGTAATTTTTAGCTACTTCGACTATCGAATAGCCCAAAATTCAATTTGAATTAAAAAATTTGAAAATTCAAATTTCAAAGTACTGTCTTTTAAAAAAAAAATTAATTTGACACTTCCCCACCTTAAAGCAGCCAAATTGCTATGTTAGCCTATGGGGGACCTCCTAGAACCTATAAAAAGTGTTTTGGAAATCTTTGAAATTCGAAGGATTTTTCCCAAAATCGTTTGAATCTTTCAAATCGAGCGATGCATTCGAACGATTTTTGTTCAATTGAAAACTGACCTACTTGAACGAAAAAGGTCAATTTTCAAGTAAAAATGCCCTTTAAAAAAATTCAAAATTTTTTTAATTCGAAATTCAACCCTTAGTAAATCTGCCCTTAAAGAATCTTACCAAAGTGTAATATATATTTAAAGGGCAAGGAAAGGCAAAGAAATAAAATCCCATTTTTACTTTTCTTTAATGAAAAAGAAATATATCTCCATTATACTTTAATTTAAAAATGTGTACCATTTTTATAAGAAACCTGACTGTATGCAGTGAAATTAGGAAAAAAATAGGAATAGTTAGACGGTCCCTAACTTCTCACAGGGAAACAATCATACTTATGAACAGCAGGGAGCCCCTGCCTTACTTACCAGCCATACAGAACTCAAGCAGCTTTGTTTTTTTATCATTTATGACGATCCCTAAGCAGCACAGATCACACTGAGCATGTGCAGGGCCAGAGGCAGACAAATTTTTTTTACAAAGTAACAAGATGACAGCCCCCTGTGGCCAACTTTGAAAGCATAAATAATTTGTTTGATTAGGATTGTGGTGCAGTAAGTTCATGTTTATGTTTAGTATACAATATACAGCATTTCTAGCCTTATTCTATTTTACACTTTCCTTGCCCTTTAAGTAAATACTGTTCTTTTATATGTTTTCCATTGAGCCCCTATTTTATGATATTCTCTGTGTTGCCTCAGAGTTAGCCTGACCAGATATACTGCAGCTCTAACTGTCTAAGTCTGCTAAAAATAATTTGAACTTTAAATAAACCCAATAAGATTATGTTGCCACCAATATGGTTTCATGCAGCTTAGTAAGGATCAAATACATGTATGGGACCTGTTATGCACAATGCTCCGAATCTGGTGATTTCTGGATTAACAAACTTTCCATATTTTTTATTTCCATATCTTTTCTACTTAAAGAAATCTAACCTGATGTCATTATTTTGCCTCTAATAAGGATGAATTTAACCTTAGGAGGGATATGGTACATACTTGGTTCTGCCTTATTATTACAGATAAAAAGAAAATGATTTAAATATAATTGAGTCAATGGGAGATGGCCCTGTAATTCAGAGCATTCTGGATAACAGATTTATGAATTACCAATGCGACACCTGTACAAAGTACTGTTTTATTATTATAGATTAAAAGGGGATATTTAAAAAAAATGTAAATTGTTTACTTAAAATTCAGATAGTTTTCTGAGTTTTCTGAATAATAGATCATTATAATAATTGTATTATCATTATTTATCATTTAATAGAATTTAACTAAACACAAAAATCTATTTAGTTGAATCCATACATTCTATAATCATTTTTGGAACAGATAAGCAATAGAATTAGAGCTAATAAGGTATGACAGGGCCGCTCCGGCACAGAGTAGCCAGTTACCAGGGGCGGCAAAAAGCCACCTCCGGTAACTTTAAGAGCTGAATTTCCATTTTTTAAATTAGAAATTCGGCTTTTTCTAGTCTCCCACATGCGCATCAAGCTCTAAGACAGGGGTGTCCAACCTGCGGCCCAGGATGGATATGAATGCGGCCCAGCTTGAAATGTTGGTTCCCAAGGAAACGTCATATTGCAAAGGAAGGATATAGGCATAGGCAGGAGGGGGGACTCTGCCCATTGACCAGTTAGTAGTAATAATAATAATATAATAATAATAATAAGTCTATTTAATATCCAGGTGTCCCATATTCCAGTGTATAGCTCTATCTGATTATCCAACTAGTATTGTAGTTCTTTTCTGTGTATTTTCTTTAATTTAACAAATTAAAAGTGTTTGTGTATTTCAATTTTTCTTTTTCCAACGTGGCCCAGGGAAGCCAAAAGATTGGACACCTCTGCTCTAAGGGACACCGAGGAGCCATAGCAGCATCAGGGACTTACACAGAGAATTTTTTTTTTGTATATTCTTTATTTAAAGAAGTAGGCATTTTACAATAGAAAAAAATTCAAATACCAAGAAAATGAATCCTGTACAAACGTTATACAAAATGAGTGCATGCACAACAAGTTTTTCTCAGAAGCACATTATCATAACAGAATTTTTTTAAATGCGAGTTACAAGACATTTGTTTGTGAGTGTATTTTAATATTTATTAAATTGTTTTAAATAGCACATGCTGTTTGTATCTCTCCATTAAGGCAACGACTAAAGCAAGTTCAAGCAGGGAATAGAGTACATTTTATGCCTACTTCAACTCACGTCCTGTGATTATGTTATACCACTGGGCAAATGCAAAAGGTCCTCTGCACTCAACCCATTATCAATATATTTAAGACATTGAGACATTCTGTGCATACAGCTACTAAAAAATGCCTTACCCTTTAAACAACAGGGATTGTTTGTCCATATCCAATATATTTAAGCTGGCCAACTACGTCAAAGTTATCCCATATCTGGCCAGTCCTACGCTCAATTTTCATCTGATTCATTAAGAATTCCATTACTTCATTAAACATTTTACAAAGGGACTAAGTGGGACTGGTGTCTAATAAAAGGGCATCCATGATTGGGAGTTTTACTTTGAAAGCAGCAAGTAAGTTGCAGGTAAAACTTAGTCCCTTTGTAAAATGTTTAATGAAGACAGGATATGATGTAAGTGACAGAAGATTGAGACAGATCTGGCTTTTTATTACCACCTCGCCTGGTCTGAGTTTATAAAGTCAAATCTGACAAAGGAGGCAACGTTCAGTAAGACCCGCACTTTAATGAATATGCTAAGCAACGATCATTCGCCAGAGCGAAAAGTCGCCTGGTCATAGTGTGCGAACAAACGCTAGCGTCGGTCTCTTTTGCTAGTGAATTGATAATGATGAATTTATGATAAAGGACTGTTAGTGAATAGGTGATGCCCCTGTGGATGGTAACGCTGGTAAATTATCGCTAGTGTTAGCCACTTTGTCCTTTAGTGAATCTGCCCCCTTGTCTTTATTTTTAGAATCTTGGTTTTTTTTGTAACTTGTAGCATTTTTAAAACAGTAACTTTTTGGCCGCCCAGAGTATAAGCCTGAGATGAATGCATAATGGTACTTTGCAGGACAAACTCAAATCATCATTAACATTCTGGTTCTGGTACAGGGGCAAATTTACCAGGACTGTGTGTCTAAATTATAATAAGAAAGCAATGCAACACATCTTAATAATACCTTCTTGGGATGAGTAGGCATGAATGTTTAGCCTTGAAGTCATAAAATAGGAAAACCAAACACAGGTATGGGATCCCTTATCTGGAAATCTGTTATCCAGAAAGCATCACATTATACAAAGGCCACCTATCTAAGAGTCCATTTTAATCAATAATTTATTTTTTCCTTGTAATAATAAAATTGCACTTGATGGTAACTAAGCTGTTCATAATGTTGGCAAAACAATCAAATTGGGTTTATTTTATATTTGAATACTTTTAGCAGACATATATATGTATAAAGATCCCTTATCCAGAAATCCCCAGGTCCCAAACATTCCATTTAATTAATCCTATGCCTGTAGAGTGTATATAAAAATATTACATTTTGCCATTTTAAATATAAAAAGCAATTAAGACATTGGGATGTCTACACAATCGAATTGTTTCTGCAATGTGTATTAGTTGTTATATAATTTAGGTGATTAGTGCTGAGGGAATCTGCTATGTTGCACTTTGTATTAAAATTTGCGAAAAAGGTACCAACATTTGCCTAACCTGGGAAAATACAATGCATTGGATTCAATGGGAAGGTGAGATTACAAGCTTTTTAACTCAGTAATACTATACACTAGGGGTCTCCAAACTTTTTATTTATGAACCAGACTCAATTTTAGAAACTTTTGGGGAGCCACACAAGCATAAAAAAACGTTTTTTTTGGTGATGCCAAATAAGGGTTTTGGGCCTAACTGGTTGTCATATATGGACTGATAACCTGGGTCTTTATGTCTCCAAATCTTGCTTTCAAGCCAGGAAATTAAAAAACTGGCACTTACTTTGAGGCAAATGTGAGCATCAATAGGGGTGATGAGAAACATGTTGCTCCTGAGACACTGGATGGAGATCAGTGCTATACACACATACCCTCTCTACTATGCTACAACTACTGTACTTTTTCAGTAGAAAGAACAAGGTTCCCTTTTTGCTAATTTCTTAAAAAATTTCTGTGATTTTTTACATTAACTCTGCTGGACATGTAATGGTATAGTACTACTACTATTACTCCTAAAGGGTCTGTTTAAGATTACTTGTGCCTTTTTTTGCTTGAGTTTCCTAACACAGGGTTTTAGACTGAAAAAGCTCATCAAAATCTGTTAATTTCCACAAATAGGTTTTAATAATAATAAAGAAAAACGTTGTCAGCTTTTAGTTTGAAGTACATTATGGAAATTGTCAAGCATATTTGGCCCCAAACCCTGAATTTATCATCATCACTACCTCTCCCTGCACTGCTGCTGCTCTACCCCCATCTCTGCTGGATGTGTGGAGTACTGGAGGCCTGAAAAGCAGCAGGTTGGGGGAAAGATGCCACAATTTTCAACTGACCCACCCGTCTTCCATTTTGGCTTGGTTCAAGTAATTCCACCAGCTTTTCCTAGCACCATGGGTCTAGCATGGTGGCCACCCAATACTCATCCCAGTCTTTGATGAAACTTATCTGGGGTTCACTCCTGCATATGGGCAACCATGTAGAATAGATGCCCCCAGCAACCTCTTCCTGATTGCCCTCTGGATCCGCCATGTGCAAAACTCCATTGCACAATATACCCTGTTTACCATAGACCTTTTCCTCCAAAATGTGAAAGTAATAACTTTATAGATACTTGAGGAATAAATAATGATACAGTTTTGCATTTCCGAATTAACATCTTACGGTTACAGCTGAGAAATACAGCAGAAAGCTCATTCAGCTAACTATAGATTATAATAACCATTCATCAAACTGTTCCCAATTCTGTTTTACAAACTCATCTTAGCGGTTTAAAGAGATCTTCCACAAATCAGCCCACATAATAATTAATTGCAAGCAGGTGCACATTGACTTGATAAATGTCTTCCATTTGCAACATTTGGTAATGACATGGCTGGTGTGCATTCAGGTAATTTGTGTCAATGTGGATAATGTATCAGAGATACTTTACACAGTCAAAATCAAATATCTAAACTTTGTGAAGATATCCTATTAATATTCTATAATTCATACAGTACGGCACAGGTGGGGGATTGGTGGCTTGCCATGCACTTCCATACCATTTGTCTGCTCACTTGTTACTTGTTAAAGCAATATCATGATCTACTACACAAGACATAAAACATTTTTTTCCAGTGCTACTTTGACTTAAATGGGGCAAATATCCAATGTATAATTCAAAGTAAAATTATTTATATTTATTGGAATGTTCAATGTCTTATGCATTATGTACTTTGCAATCTTTTGCACTAATCGTTGCCATACTATGGCTAAACTTAGCAAATGCAATACTTTAGTTCTTTATGCAATGTATAGGGTATATCTTCCTTTACCTTTTCCCAAACTGTAAACAGCCCACATGTCCAGCAATGGCAGTATTGTTGGATGTGAGAGATGTGCACCAGATGGGGGTAGATTTTGACTATACAGACCTTTTATGGTTTTTCTTCTGAGCTCAGGATCAGACTGGGCCAGTGGGAAAGTGGGAAAAAAACTGGTGGGCCCTGCTGACCCAACCCCGCCCCCCCTGCACTCTAGAAACCCTTCCCGGCCTCCTCTCCTTTGATCACAACAAAAAAGGAACAATATAAAAGAGACTTGTTGGGGGGAGGGGTTTTGTAGCCAGGGGATGTGCCACACTGGATGGTGGTCTGCACAGACATTTGGAGGGGGGCCTGTGGGACTTTGGGAAGGGGGCCCTTACGGTTGCAGCCTGGTGGGCCTCTGACACCCTGGTTTGACAGTCTGAGAGGATGCAAGAATAGGGACAAGATTGCAATGTGAAGCTCCTACAGTATTGGCCTAGGCCAGTGCAATTGCAAGTGCATTGAAGAGGAGTACAGGATTTCAGCCAAGCTATTATAATCACTGGGGGGTTGCCTTTCCTTCCTGAAGTTAATTAGGTGGATTTAAGTCCCATTTAAAGTCCCAAATAAAAGATGAGAATTACTATACATTATATTGGTATAAAAGGTTTTCTGTTCATTTTCTGGCACTAATCATCGTGGCACATCACTGAACTTTGCAGTTCTTTAGTTCCATGTTAAAACCCGCATGCATACTGTACCTCTCATAACTGTATAAGATGCATACCTGAAGTGCCACTGTAAGTTTTGGTTCCCCTCACCTTTCGGTGCTAAGCATTATCCTGAGTTAAAATCCTCAATATCCAGGGGAAACATTGTACATCTAAATCCATATGTAATTGAGTTATATCTCACCTTCAGATTACAACACAGAATATATGTAATGCTTTAATTCCTTGGATAAGTGGCCTGCCTTACCATGTAAGATCCACACACACACACACATTTTTTTCCTGTGTTTTTCTAATGCATGCTAAGTGCAAAAAAAAAAACAAAAAAACATATATATCATTTCACACATCTGAATATGTTAATAGCCTTTCTGTCATTCAAGTTTTTTTACTGGAAAATTTGATTAGAGTCTCATTCATATTCGATTAGAATGCAAAAGTAAATTCACATCAAATCGAAATTCGACCTTTGATAAATCTGCCTATTAACAAAATGCAGGAAAAAAGCCTGTGTGTAAGGGCCCTTAAAGTGGGAATGTGTGTTGCAATTCTTTTTTGTATGATGCAGATATTCATATCCTGAGGCAAACTGCAGTTGGGAGTCTCTTCTTTTCTGTGCTTTTTTCTTTTTACTGTACTTTTACTGAGCTCAAAGAACATGAACTATGTTCATGAGTGATGCAGCATTTTACTGAATCATTTTGAATAATTTGCTTTTCAGTTTTTTCAGCAGAATATTATTGCTTTTTCTATTCCTTATCATTCTATTAAGGATGTCTCCTTTTCATCGTCTTGCAGCTTGTCCTTCACACAACTGCTGCTAAGTCAAAAAGAATCCTAGCTCACTGACAGCAGTTTAACAAAATAGAGACTGTAGATAAAAAAATACATATTCACTGGAGAACCAAGATCCTTTCAATATGTAACGGATAAATGTAGCTCCGTCTGAGATCTCTGTCATTCTACAGAGCTGAAATGTTTGTTTGCTTCAGTGAGTCATTTGATTCTTATGCTTGCTGGGATCTTTCCAATTAGTACATCTGGACCTGCAAGTATTTTTAGAACTGCTTATTATATGTTATTAAATGACTTTGTTTGCTCCATGTTTTTATTTATTTCATTCTTTACTTTTCAATAGTTTTATTTTATAGTCCTAAGACTGCAGACTTTGGGTTTCTGGTATTGCCTTTATATGACTAGTATTATTATCTAGTGTGTTTGCACTATGCACTGAATATTTAGCACTGGGTGCACTGGTGATGCTATAGCACACTTCTATCGTTAACAGACTTAGAAAGAAGGTGAATGACTGAATTGTGTCTTGGATTAAGGAAAAGTGATTCTAGTTTTGTTTGCATTGTTTTAGTGATACATGTAGTCAGGACCAGCAGTGTACAAAAATTCTGCTGTTTGTAATATGAATATATATATATATATATATATAAAACCAACATGTGTAAATAATGTATACAGGCATTGAAAATATGCTTAGAACTTGTCAGGGTCTAGGGACCACGGAGAGGTTAAAATAGTCCTATCCAAGCAACAAAGTCAGGGCAAGTAGCAAGTGGGGAAGTCCAAGTCAAAGCAGGAGGTCAGGAACTGATGGATCAAGGCCAGATAACAATTTAAGAGCATGCAGGAATTTTAGCAAGAAAAACATATATTTGGGCATTGAACCTGGGTCTCTAGCATCCTTTATTTGAAATTTCAAAACAAAATGTGGCACAATAATGTCTCGCATCGCAGCATCATGACACATCGCTATGATGTCAGTGAGCATGGGCATCACCATCTTGGACACAAAGCAAAGCTCTCCACAGTGAAGGGCTACTGACAGAACAAAAAGGGTCCTCAACAGGAGCCTTCTTTTTTTACAGTTGGATCATGTCAAACCTGTTTACTGCAGATATTGTATTCAACACAGTGGGGGTATATGGGTTGGTCCTGAGGCTTCAGTTTTAGTGCTGTAGATGATATTGGGCAGTTGCTGTCCATAGATCGTCATTTTTGTAACTCATTTGGATTAATGCTAATATGTTAACTGGATAGCCTTGAAGTGTAGTTTTAACCAATCATAATTTATAAGTAGTCATGCAGTATGTGCCTTTGTAATTTATGACTGGTTAATGCTACACTTCAAGGCTCTTCAACATGCCTGACAATGCAAATAAGCAGCAACTGATTCACCATACCCCTTCTTGCTACCAAGTACTGGTGGGCAAACCATAACTTATTCATACCCTAAAAACCATACAAGTTTTAGAGTTACAGATTAACCCAGCTACTGAAGTGGATTTTAAATTTGGGATTATAACGATACAACAACAAAAAAACACTAGTAACTGCGGTGCTTTTTTCCCACAGATTAATGGGTTAGTTAACATTTTCAAAACTTTGCATTTTCAAATAGTATACTTGACTTTTGAATAAGGCATGATAACCAAACATTAAAGGGACATTGAAACTTCAAAATGCCCGTGCCCCTGTACCTATATTTTTTTTTAATAATGAAGGTTTTGTTTTCATTCAAAACAAATTATTTTTGGATTTTCAGTTGACTGAATTTCCATGCCCAACTCACTTAAAATGATTAGAAAGTTAGGTTCCTGCACTCTTGTATAAAAAAATATCTAAAAATCCATTATCTTTCTCTAACGTCAGTATCTTTGTATAACGTCAATAGTACTGAGGGTCTGAATTTTTCTGTGAATGATATAACCACCAGCATACACTGACCTCTCCATTAGATACAGTCCAGTGCACAGTATGAAATAAAAATACCTGCACACAGGGACTGGATGCTTGTTTATTCAAAAGTGTAATGTTTCAGGGCCACAACCCTTCTTCTGAATTTTTCAAATGCTAGTAAAACCCCAGGATAAATCTCCACCAGGCTCACCTCAGGCAGAGTATGGCACATACAGGCAGCATAGAGCAGGGCAGGCAGAGTATGGCACACACTGATAGTGTAATGCAGGACAGGCAGAGTATGGCTTCTGAAATTGCAGACATCTGATGTTAATCCACTGGGGCAACACAATATAGATATAATCTTTGATAGACTACATTTTCATTTTTTTGAAGTGTTAATTTTGTTTTAAGAATATTCTCAGACCCAGTGGGCGATGGGTTATAGACAAACTTTCACAACAAGGACCCCCAAGTTGGTAGCCTATTGTACCAGACATGGAGAAAAACCTGCTTGACCAAAATCTTTCTGAGGATTGATATCTCCTGACATTTAAATTACTTTTATTACTTTGTATAAGATTCAAATGTACATCGATAAAGCCAAATCTAATATAATTTACAATTAAAATGTTCAGCCCAATAATGTGGTCCACTTCTGTCTGGTCTGCACATACCTCTGCTATAATCCATTCACTGACCCATGAATCATTCTGACACTTATGATTATGCTGGAAACCATAAAAAAGGAAGAATAATTTAATTCATGTTTTAACATGCTTCTCCAGAAACTTATGAAATTACCATTTTGGTTCTAGAAAGTAATTTTACCCCTCTGAGGCAAACTGGGAATGGTATTTTAGGTCAACCAAGATTTAAAAAAAAAAAATTCTAAATGAACAAATGTCTGTTTTGTTTCTATTTACTGTGACAATTGTGTTACTAGTTATTTTAGTTCACCCACAAAGGAACCTATGCCACTTCAAATGCTGCAGTTACAGAAGCAGAAGACGTTCCCCAGGCAAAACCACTCCCATTATCATCAGTGCGCTGCAGTTTTAGATGTTTATCGTACTCATTCTTTATATTAAGGCCACCCACAAAGTCCCACAGCCTGTTGAAGCTCCTTCACCACAGCACTGTGCCAACCTTCTGATTCAGCTGCTACAGAGCTCCTGCCAACTTATTCTGTCCCTTACATAGCCCATGTGACATTTGGACTATTCGATTTATTCAATCCCATACACCCCCATCTCCAGTTTTATTCTGGAATATTGCATTTCCCACCTTCCTTTTGTAAAGTGCTCAGCACATAAACTGCAACATAAAACTTCTCCCATGTGATACTCCTCACGCCCAGTTTCTTCCTTTGGAGTTTCTGCCTCTTGTGCCCTTTTATTTTCCCTCTATAGCAGGGCAGTGGACAAACATGGTACCTAAAAAAAAGTCAGCGTTCAATTTGGGTGAACCAGCATTCAATTAGGTGCTCCAGCATCCAATTTGGTGCGCCACCATCTAATTCAGTGAGCCTTGTTAATTGCATGCTAGGCTCAGCGGCCCAGTTCAGGACTGTTTGCGGCCCGGTGGTTGGGGACCCCTGGGTTAGGTGACAAGCAGGGTGGGATCATTGCGTTGGGCAATCAGGGGATACCTTGGACACCCTTACCTACTGGCCCAGTACTGCTTACCATCTCAACATTAGTCATCATGATTACTGTGAAACTTATTGCTTGCCAATATTACAATGTGATCAAACTTCAGTAGGATTTATATAGGTGTTCTGAGCTAGAACAAAAACATTTTTTTGAGCAATGAACCAGGAATAAATATAAACAGAATTCTCACTGGAAGATATTTAAGCCTTGTCAGACACTGGCCTGGAGGATAGCAATGTAGAATCCATCCCAATATTTGGTCTGAAACTTTCATCCATCATGAAAATATGCTGGAGAATGCTGGAGAATTCCGTCAAGCAACAGTTGGGTGAAGAAACACTACTATGGAAGGTATATGGCCACTCTAAGGTTATGTTAATCAGTTATATTATAAAATATCTGCCTCTCTACATAATTAATTGAACCGTCCCAGCACTATCCACAAACATATGCACTGCAATAATTACACAGTCAGAACAAAGGCCCATCTGAGAGTTCAGAATAGTGTCTTGCTCGTGCTTAGTTGGAGTTATTCAGTCCATTTTAGTTTTACCTTTGAAGATAGGACCCCAGTTGTGACACACACTACATGATATTCTTCTTCTGAAAAAAGAAAGATACAAGAATGATTAATTTTACTTCTGAAAGGTTCAAGATCAGATTACTGCAATCGCTTAGTAATCATCACCATGCCGTGCAAAGGGGTGGAATTACTAAAGCCATTTGGAGCTCTTTGGATTATAAGCGGGACACATTTATCAAGTTGGAAATTATGATATTTTTTGGTGGAATAATGCTTAATATCTTGCTCTCGGCACATTACGGTCTGCCTCCTTTGTAACCACCTAATTGTTTTGATATACAGTAGCAATTTTTTGGAATTTTCAGAAGTTTCAGAAGTTTTTAGACCCTAGAAGATTAATTAAATTTATTTGTGCATTTAAACCATAATCAAACTTCATATATTAATGTGTTTATGTGAAATTCTTGAAATATGGTTAAAATGCACAAATAAATGTTTTTCAGTATGAAGCTGTGCATATTATTTCTTATTAAATTCACAAATTCACATCTTGATAAACAATCCTCCCCATCTCTAATATACCAGGGTGTACACATTTGATCAAGAATTATATTAAGAGATACCTTACACAAGCCAAAGGCATGTAGAAGAGACACCTCTGCTTGACCAAGGCCTAATAGAAGAACCCTAATGTCACCCTGTCTCTTACAACTATTACAATTTTTTAGATTGTGGTCAGCTTCCTTACAGAAGGTATATTGTTCAGTGCAAGTATGAATAGATGGGCTTATTATTTCCTCCTTCCTTACAATGGAAAGCTAATTAACAAGAGAGCTGCTTCTGGAAAAATTACATATCCAAATGATCATTTCCCCATTTCCTCATGAAGATGTATTTAACACACTGTGAGTAATTAAATCGTATATCATAAGATTATTGGAAACTTTGGATGGGAAAATTGTTTAACTGCCAAAAAATGACCAATTTCGTTAAATAATGTTCCCAAGGCAACAAGACTTGTGTTTTTCTCATTCAAATTACTGGTTATGTTGTAAAAAAAAGAAAAAGTACTGAGAGTGACTATTGCTTGCCCACAGATTCTGGCATTCCATTACTGCATTTCATTTACCATCACAGAATGGAACTGTGGTTTTAGCTAATTGGAGATCTTTTGTATTGTGTAACTCATTCTAACCACCAGAATCACCTCTTATTTATCAGTTGCAAAATCAGCACATATATAATGATCCATAAGGAACCAGGCTTTAATAACTCACTTCCCAGTGCATTTAGTAAGTTTATTGAGTCTGTCTTGGGGTTTCCCACCATTTCTTTTTTATCATTGTAAACTGTATTACAAGTATATCCAGGAACTGGTATGATTGCCGTTTTGGAGTTAGAAAGGATTTTTTCCTCCTCTGTGGCATATTGGAGAGGCTTCAAATGTATTTTTTTTGCCTCCCTCTGGATCAATTAGCAGTTAGGATAAAATAGAGCTAAAAGGTTGTACTTTAAGGACATGTGTCTTTTTTAAACCTTTTTTAAAAGAGACAAAGAAGAAAGGGGTGTCACAGTGGCTGCCTATTGTGGGGTGGTGTCACTTTTGGGTTTATGTGACATTTCTGTGTAATTATTTTGCGTGTGTTTCACTATGTTACACTATGTTGCACTATGTAGCATTCTGTGGGAACCATAGACTTAACACAATGTTCAGGGTGTTGGTAGCTTCAGGTGTTCTAGTAGGCCTTGGCTGAGCTATAGAGAACTGCAATAAGTGTGTAATTTTAATACATAGCATCAATAAAGGCAACATTTTAGCTTGACTGCATTGATAGGTGCAACTCACCAAGGGAGCCCTGTTGTTACTGCCTGGTTGTTAGATACAGTATGTTACATACAGGGATCCCTCCCACCAGACCTGACATTACTACATGCTCATGTATTCTAATATATATATATTCTAATTTATTGTATAAGAGCTGTTACATAAAGTTATGAAAAATTGCTGGTAAATAATTCTGTCTATACAGACAGAAAAAGCAATATCCAGAAAGTGCCTTCCTATGTATTATTTTTATGATAGCACTACAAACCATTCATACAGTAGTTTACCATTGTTCTCAAACTTTCTGGCCACAGCCATCCATTTCACCTTGCACAGCTCTCCCATAGTGTCAGAATTCACTAACATAATCAGCAGCGTGTTCGAGGCTGTTGACATTCTGCTTAAAGGAGAAGGAAAGCTACTGAAGCAGTTTATTGCCAATAGATTAGCCACAAAAGTGCGAGCTATAACACTCTATTAATTCTGTAGAATGCTTTACCATACCCGAGTTAACAGCTCTAGTAGCTCTCTGTTTGTTTAGGATAGAAGCTGCCATATTAGCTTGGTGCGAAATTACTTCCTGTCTGAGTCTCTTCCCTGCTCACTCATAGCTCTGGGCTCAGATTACAGCAGGCAGGGGAGGAGGAAGAAGGGAAAAGGGAGGGAGAGAGGAACAAACTGAGCATGCTCAAGCCCTAGCCCTGGAGGTTTATACTGAAAACAAGAAGTATGATACAGAAGCCCATGTTTACACAATAAAGAGAAAGAAATGCTGTGTTTCTTTGACAGAGGACTCAAACCAGCATTACTTTGAGGGCTTACTGGTGTATTTGTGTAGATCTTTCTGAAAAAGCTTACTTAGTTTTCACCTTTATCCTCCTTAAGGGCTCATCCAGACGCGAAGGTTCGGGGAGATTTGTCGGCTGGCCACAAAGCAATTTCGAGCGACTTTGAAAAACGCGTCGCCGCGTGTGAACAGGCGCAGGTGACTTTAGCGCTAGTGAGTACGAAATACCAGGAAGCCATTCAGGGAGATTTGTTGCCCCAAAGAAGAGGCGCTTAGTTGCCAGGCGACAAATCTTCCTGAATCTTCGCGTCTGGATGAGCCCTTAAGAGAGGCGGCTAACCAGTAGCTTAATCTCACATGAGCCTGCAGCTTTCTTTCAGCCAGAGGAGAAACTGCTAAAAACTTTAACACTTCTGGATTAGCAGACAATGATCATGCCACATGACACTATATCAGTATGAGATCTGTATGAGAGCACACTCATTGATACACGTCTTAACAGAGGTACAACATCTTTTGTGACATCACTGGTAACAGAACCAAATTAAAAATAGTTTTGTACTAGCTATTCAGCCAGGAGTTACCCTTACTTTAACAAAATGCCTGGTTTGATATGAAAATTAATAGTCATCAGTTTAAATACAAAATGTTAGTCAGTATCAAGTTTCTCTATCTTATTAAGACTGTGACGTTTCCTGTGGTTTTACAGTTTCTGTATAGAATCAAGGAAACAGTGGTTTTATAAATCACTCTGTTTCTCCAGTCATTTCCACAAATCTAGCTGTTACATTGGGGATTTTCTTTCTGGGATGATAAATTCTTCTTTAAAACAGACTTCCAGCAGTTCTCACATCTGGCATCTGGGGTTTCTGTACCCCCGGGAATCTATAAACCACTGCCTCCAACCTGTCTATGGAACACTGCTGTAATATATGCAATGTATATCATTGGCAGTCGACAACTGGATCATGTCTTTGGGTTGTCTTGTTGTATTACTATAAATAACTGTTAATACAGGATTTACTTTGAATTTCAGAATTAAAACAGACATGTTGATAATACCAATGTGAAACAAACTTTGGTGCAGTTCCTGCTAGTTAACTAGAACGTTAACGTAATTTGTGCTTTTTAACAGTCAGTGATCTGTATGCCTAAGACTTAGGTTCTTGGGATCTTACGAGGAACTCTCAGCTCCAAATTGTTCCACTCCTATTGTCCCAAGTTGTACCGTCAATCTCCCATGAATAATGGAAACCTGATCAATAAAATTGCATGAAACAGACATGGCTGCCTCAAACCCACATTTAAAGGAATACTCATGTCCCATTCACATAATATTTATATTCTTTTGAATGATAAGCAGTGTCTGGAAGAGGGGTGTTTTGACTGATGTGATTTTCCATGTGCCCACATCAGCAACCAAATTGCATGGTACAGCCTATATAGTTGTAATGCTACCATTTATCTCTATGGGCTTGATATGTATTAAATTGTAGAGACTTGGAAAATATCTCTGCTATATAAGTCTCAGCGCTGTGGAAGCCTTCTGGAAAAACGTATGTTTTTCCACATTTTAGATTTTTGAGTGATACTTGTTCCTATAAGCTAAAAGACAAAAAAATCCCCTTGATTACAAAGAGAAGTAGTTAACAGCAACTACTTATATTGGTTTTCTATGATAGTTGCCAGCTGCCCTTTCTATCAATAGCTGATTGTATGGGTCAGGCTGAGGCTGATCTAATGTTTACTATGTGTGAAACTGTCTCTGTTGACTTTTTGTTTTTTTGGGGGGGGGGGGGTTGCCAGTCTTTGTACATCAGTTTGTGTGCTCTGCATAGAATTCTGAGGCTGAGAAGAAGTAACAGAAATTGCATTATTCATAAAATGACTACTGTATATTGGAGGCATTTAAATTCACTCTGATGTATTGCTCCATTTCATATGCATTGCACACACGCCTGGGAAATTAAGCAACAGATGTCTCTAGTCGTATATTCATCTAGTTATCTGTCAAAGTGACTTCAGTACAATGATTATAGTAATTTTATTTATCACTTAAACCAAGCCAACAATTTTTCAAATTAAAAAAATATTACAATGAAGGCAGGATTAGCAGGTAGAGCGTTAGCTTTCAATTTTGTGATGAGAAGATACATACCCCTTGCAGATGATCCTAATTTGCATATGTAAATTAGCTGTAGGAAGGGAAATCATGTGACTTTTCATCTCAAAACAAGGAAGTAAAACATTCTTTATTCCACTTTTTCCTTTCCCATCTCTAATTTGCATATGCATTCAGTTCGGTATTCGACCAAATCTTTCACAGGGGATTCAGCGGAATCCCAAATAGTGTATTTGGTGCATCCCTAATTTTGGTCTTCTAGTTAAAAACATCTGATTGGTTGCTATGGGTTACTATTCTTATTGAGACCTTATTACAATACAGTAATGTTTCCAAAATACTGTACCTTCTACTATGGAATAAAGTAAGGTGTCTGCAAAATCCTGGTGTATATTATGCCAAATGTTAAATAGTGTATGTAGGGTATATATATACACATATGCAGTAGATTCTAATAATAGGATGAGCTCATGAAACAAAGAAATGCAATCAAACCAAATATAATTTTGTACAAATTCGAAGTAGGGAGATCCCTCATCAATATCTTTTTAGAAGATTGTTCTTCATGATCGTTAGTACTGAATCACGACATCATGCTACAGAGATACCCAGGATACTGCTTTCTTTCGGTCCTTAGGTGTTCATGTATACTTTCTTTTCTGCTGTAAGATTCGAAAATACTCAAAAATACAGTTTACATCTCTTATATTTCAAATTAAAGCAGTGCTATAAAAATTTAGACACACACATACATACATACATACATACTGTAGATACCTCTTAACCACCACAACTCAAGGGAGACTTGTCGAAGGAGCAATAATAAAAAGAGTTATAGTTCCTAGTGTGATGTTAAATAAGCAAAGAAACTTCTTTTTAAACTTCAATTTATAATAGGCACAGCATTGCAGCATTGTTTCATTTCAAGCACCATTTACAGGGATTATATTTGATAGCATAATACTATATATATATATATATATATATATATATATATATATATATATATGTGTAGCTCCTTTAAGGTGTAATGTTCTGACACTAATCACCTGCTTTACAGCCCAGTGCCTTCAAGATCTGAGTCATTTACACATCACATTGTGCTGCCAAGATAAGACTAGGAATGTAATTGCACTTTCCATTAATTCTAGTTTCGTTGTGAATGGAAAATACTATACAGCTATTATACAGCTACTTTATGTTAAACTGAAGCAGCTAGTATGTGGGTGGGAGATATTCAGAATTGCAACTCTGCATTATATCAAATAATTAGGTACTTGACAGCTAATCTTTTCAGCTTTAATAATGTCAGTGTCGATTTCAAACTAAGTTCAACATGAGGAACATACACATTTAGAAAAATTGAAGGCGTTTATTTCAGCTATCATTGACGAGCAATGCCAATTATGTGGAATTTTTCCATAAAATTAGTTATTTGGGGATACAGTTTTATCCAAATCAGAATTGACCCAACTTTCCAAAAGACAGTGGTTTGCAAACTGTGGGGCTGATTTCCATGGGGGACAGGGGGGAGAAGGGGCAGTGCTGAGAATGAGCTTTGGGGATTATACCCATTTTGCTTTCCTAGAAACCTAACTTGAAGGCCAGCTAAAAACTTATTAGATATATTCTTGGAACTATGGCTGAATGATTGATACCCCAAAATCTTTTCCTCTATCTGTAACCTTATTATGAAGGGTTCCTGATTAAAGGATGAACCTATAAGGGGCACTTACACTGATAAAAACCTACCACTGTCCTGGGGCATGCACTTCATTTACTTCTCATTTTTATAATCTCATCAATTGTTTTAATTTTTTCTAATAGTTTTTTTTACTATCTTGAAAAGAGCTTTCTTATTTTCTTACAGTAGAGAGAGTGAAGTTTTTTTAATGTTTTGTTTTTGTTTCCTCTGAACCAGTGGACATCCCAGGACATTCATTATGACAGTTGTGTTCCATGCCTAATGCCAGGATTCACATGAATGTGATGCTTCCCAAGTCTGTTCTTAGTGCTTCCTTTGCACACCCCAGTTTAAGAAAGGGTTATGGGCAGATCACAAAACATCATGGTTAAGCAAAAGGTATTTTTTTTTTTAACAAAATCACATAACTGGCATATGTTGTGTGATTTGGCAACCATTTATTGTTCTATAACTCCAGGTGATGAATATATTTGCCCTCAACTACATAATGCTAACAGCAGAAAATAAACGATTCTTCCTAGACTTATATCAATAGCATCAACGGCTTTCACAAATTTGAGGAACATGATCATAGTTGGAATCCTGAGCCTGAGCCTGAGCCTGATTTCAGGATGACCTCTGTGGCTTTAATTTGTACAGGTACAGCTATGTCCATTTAAAAATGCTAAGAAATTATTAGATCTTCTGGCATTGTTATTCATTGTTTACAAGGTTGTCATGACTTGAATATAAGGGGGTCATTTACAAGGTGGTCATTTGTTGCTCTGTTTATGTCAAAAGCCTTTTGAATTAATCTTCTTCTGTACAGTGTATTCATGTGTTCACTTTTTAAATCCTCCTCTGAGTTTTTACCATGTTTTGGTTGGAAATTATCATTAGTGATGGGCGAATTTATTCGCCAGGCGCGGAAATTTATTTCGGGAATTTTTCGCCAGTCTGCGAATTTCGCAAATTTCGACTAAGCGAAACGGGATAGATTCGCCCATCACTAGTTATCATACCAATCCAGCTGGACACAGTTCTAAATTAACAGCTTCCACTTCCTAGTATGGCTTGGTCTGGTTTCCCTTGTATTTTAGAAAGGGGAGATATATTTGTCTCTATGCAGAAAGATGCATAAATCTGCTAAATGACTTGTGTATTTAATAAGCAAAATTAGTTCATTTACAAACATCTTCAAGAAATAAACAGACAACTACTTTATAGTTGGACATGTCTCAGACTTGAAGAAAAAGCTCATAAGAAAATGCATATGGGGGATTTCAGTCATTTTCCTTTGAATCTAGTAAATATTCGGACACAGCAGTAAAGTTGCTTTATTATCAAATTTTCCCTGGATTATGGAAGAAGACGGGCCTTTTGTGGAATTTTTTTTATTATTATGCTACAGCCAATGTGTTCTCCATCAGAAATGTATCTCAAAACTTGATGAAATCCAGATGTCTTGCCAAAAAAACAACTGCGGCAGAAGAGATTTTTGATGTAACTAAAACAAGGAAGTATAAGATCTATGGCCCCATATGAAAGATACATATAAACCCTGCTGTAGATTGTTTTTCAACTGTGCTTTCTGGATATGCGGCCTGAAATGTATTAAAAGGTAGTGTTTATTATAAAGAAGGACAATAGTATATTGCCCATTAGTAACCTTCACCACCGACATGAATATTTAATACATATTTTAATATATATTTTAACTTTGTCTTGGATCCTCCTGATCTCCATAATTGCATCCACAATCCAACTGGTTATACACTTTACACCCTGCTTTGAAAATGACAACTTTTAAAATGGCTCCTTCTGTCTTTAGTTGCACTTTTCACTTAGAGAAGAAACAAGCTATGTGTATATACTGTAGTATATAATGATTTATTTTGTTTTACAGGAAAACTGTTGCCAAACTATCTTTTATTTATATGGTATATATAGGTCACTGTCTCAGTGGAGCACACAATCTGAGGTCTTGATCACATTAACCCAACCTATAGTCGGTTGTATTGGAGGTTGCCAGGAATTTGGGTTACCTGGAATAAATCTAGACTGCAATGGGGATATGCACTCTTTGCAGATCCTGATGCATTGTGCTTAAAGCCTGCCTGTATCCTGATTACCTGTTGTGACCCCTGCCTGACTGACTACTCCTGAGTTCTGTGTTCCTGACTATGGCTTGTTACCCGAATATTCTACCTTCTGTAATCTGACCCTGCCTGACCATTCTTATCTGATCTCCTGGTTTGACCCTTGCCTGTCTGATTTAGTCTGTGCTCCGCCTGTCCTGACCCAGCCTGATTCTGACTACGCTATCTGTCTACGTCCTGTACTGTGGACTACTACTACTCAAAGACTCTGCCTTATGCTTTTCCAGAACCCTTAGCTTGGCACCTCTCTTAATAAGACCTGGCGGCATCCGATTAGCCGAGGGCTCCTCCCAAGGTGAAAAGACGGCTGTTATAGGCTGAAGAAAGAGCCGAGACCAGGTTGCCTAGCATTGGTTCTGGATTTAGGGTGCAGATTGTGACATCAAGGCCGGAGTGCTACCTATGGCTTTCAAAGCACTACTGACCTATAGCATGGCTTGCTTGTTTGTAGTAGAATAAAATCATTACGTTGAGGTTTTTTTTGGGTGTATTTAAGTTTGTTTATTATATGTACTTTCAACTTTAGATCTATAACATGAAAGCTTATTGAAAAGTGAATGTTTTACAGTAACTGTGCCTGATTTGAATTTGATGTGAACATCTTATTTTAGACCTAGAACATGATTTATTGAAAGATAATGTTTTACATATACAACAATTTGTTAACTCCTTGTATTGTGAATTCTAACAATAAACATGAATAAACAAAAAAAAGGTTAGGTTAAGGCAGCAGGCTGATGATTTTTTTTATAACATGACAGATACCCTTTAAGTTAATGCAATTGGCCCTTAAATGTTCAAGAATGAAATATAAATTTGAAGCTTTGAAACAATTGCTAAAATCATAGTTTTTTCTTACAAAGGTGGAAAAAAATCAAATCTAAATATATTTTTAAATCTCTATCTAATTAACCTTATTAAACAATACAAAAATGTATTCTTCTACAGAAGGATTTTTTCTCAAGGGGGTGTAAACCCTGTCCAACCATCCACCTACCTGACTAAAATGGGTGATCCAATCTTGACTATGGGTTTGTCTCTGCATGCTGCCTGCCTTGATGTCTGGCCTGTGTATGACTTTTTCTATGCATTATGCCTGCCCTGACCTCTGGCCTGTGTTTCAGTCTGCACTCATCATGAGTGGTTCCTCTACCAGTGGGTACCAGGCCAAGTTCACAATTCACCCAGGACAAGCTGCCCTCTATCCTGTCCCCCAGGATTGAGTGGGATTGGACAGAGGCAGCAGTGAATGGAAAGCCATAAATGCAGGCTTGCTTATTTCCTCTGTGAGTCTGCACATTGCAGGTCTGGACTGAGAATCAACTTAAGCTCTGGAATTTAAGGTACACAGAGGCCCAAAAATCCCCCATCCCAATAAATAGCGACTGTCTATGGCAACTTACACCAGCCCCCATGGCATTTGCCAGAACCCACAAATTACCAGTCACATTCCTCTTCTCTCTTCTCCCTACACTTCGTTCTGACCTTGCTATCGCTTTTGCAACACTGCTCAAGCTCCTAGCAAATTGTCTCCAGCCCATCCATGCTTAACAAGTCAAGTTGAGCAATAGTGTTAACATGCCTTTTAACAACAGTAAACATGGTATTCTAGAGAAAATATATAACTTAATTCTTTGTGGTTGCCATTAGCCAACCTTCTTACAATGTGTTAACCTGAAATATATGCAATATCATTTGCACTATGGTATGTCAACAGTACAGATGTTTTACATTCTCAGTAGTAAATCATTTACTGATGCCCTGCAGGAATGCCATTTAAAAAGACCTTATACAAAGCCCTTTTGCACCGACCAGCTTTCTTTCTTTCAGTTGCTTTGATTCCCATTGTGTTTATAGGCAATCAGTCCTTGCCTAAAACAATACATATTATCAACTTTCATAAACTCATTAGCATTTTGATATCAGAGGACTATTTAGGCAACACAAGAAAAACAATATTTAGTTTGGGTATGGGACGTATTAATCAAAATACATGGGTGTGTTTTTTCCCCCTGAAATTTGGATCACATATCCTGAATCTACTAACACCTAAACATTAAATAAACTCCACAGAATTGTTTTGCAGTCAGTATGGATTCATGCAGGTTAATTACCATTCAGTACAAGCTACTATTTTATTATTACAGAGAAAAATGAAACAAATCTTAAAAATATTTTGCTTAAAATGGATTCTATGGAAGATGACTTGCCTGAAATTCAAATTGTCAGATACAATAAGTCAAAATACAAAAAGTCAAAAATGTCACTAGTAGGCAATACATACTTGCAGAAATGAACAATGAGCCTGGTAACCAAAAAAGTGCCAGTAAAATCACTGCAGAAATGGATTATTAGTATATTAAAAGTTGCAAAAAATAGACAATTAGAATATTCCAGAGATACAAGGGAGATTGCTGCAGAAAAATACATAATGAGCAAATGAAATCCAGATATGTTAGTAAAATCACAACAGAAACTTATTGCTAAATTTGTCAATTAATTCAAAACATTTTTTGGTACTTTCATAAATCTTCCCCTGCATGTTGCATAGGAATCTTTTCTAGTACTTACTCATGTTTCAAGCTCTTGTGGCTTAAAGGAAAACTATACCCCCTGGACAATGTAGGTCTCTATAAAAAGATATTGCATAAAACAGCTCATATGTAAAACCCTGCTTCATGTAAATAAACCATTTTCATAATATACTTTTTTAATAGCATGTACCATTGGGTAATCCTAAATATAAAATAGCCATTTAAAAAAAAATAAGGACAACCTCCTGGGATCGTATGATTCAACGGCGCACACAAACATACCAAACAAACTATAAAGTTAGGTCACACGAGCCAATTAACAGACAGAGTTGTGACTTTTGCTTCCACACTTCTTCCTGTTACAGTTAGAGTTGAAATATTTCTGGTCAGGTGATCTCTGAGGCAGCACACAGACCATCACGAAATGGTGGTTCATGGCAAGAGATGTAAAAGGGCAATACTTACTTAAATATACATACCAGTTTGGTAAGATTCTTTAATATGCCACTTAATATGATATAAACTATCTGTTGCTCAAGTATTCATTTTGGGGGTATAGTTTCCTTTTAAAACCAACTTAGAGAGCAACTATCACATGTAAAGCTTTTAATATGAATATGGATACAATGTGCTATAGTTTGTATATTTCCAAATGTTCTGTCTGTTAGTATATAGTGTATCACAAATACTATGAAACGTTGTCACATGCTTTCCAAACTAAAGGTGAATGTTTAAACTGGAATTATACTGTAGAATTGAACAACCCCCCCCCATTAAATGAATAAGATACAGGTGTGCACAAGTTAGTTATTTGCAGTGGCTAGAGTTGCTGAAGGAAGTTTTTTGCAATTGGTTGGAAGTGTTAAAAGACAATTCTTCGTGTTTGATTTAGTTTGACAGATAAAATGCAGTGTTCACAGGACTATTCAAAAGAGAAAAATGCTAGTAAATATTTAATGAATTCAGTAAAGAAGAAAAGTCTTGCTGGAATTTGGCTTTCATTTGACTTCCAAACCAAAAATCTTAAGTTTATAAAAAATACAGAAAGAAGTGAATTAAGAGCAAACTTTCTACAGCACTAACTATAACAGATGCTTAAGTTTTAATTATTTCATTCTGCAAACAATTGATCAATTCAAATGATTCAAATGATTCGAATAAAATTCTATTTGATCATTCAACCATTCGATGGCCGAAGTACTTGCCCTTTAAAAAAAGGTTGAATCCCTTCTTCGCCAGATTAAACCTACCGAATTGCTGTATAACCCTATGGGAAGCTCCCATATGGTTATTTCAGCATATTTAGATTGAATAAAAAAATTTGATTGAATGGTTAAAATCGTTCCAATCGTTCGTTTAAAATGAAATAATTGTTTGATCGAATTTTTTTTATTCGATCTTTCATTCGATATTCGAATTTGAGGGTTAAAATTTGACCGAAATGCGACCCTTAGTAAATCTGCCCCTTAATGTACAAAAATTTATTTTATTTGTAATTCATCTGTAATAATGTAATGTATCTCATGGTATGGTTAATATTTCTTTTTACTATTTTTAGGTAGCATCTTTAGAGTTGTGGCTCTCAGGAGTCTATATTAAAGGAGAAGGAAAGGCTTTGTGCACTTGAGGTGCCAAATGTTAGGCACCCCCAAGTGAATGTATTTACTTACCTGAAACCCCGGGCTGGTGCTCCTTTCAGCAGAAAACTGCACCAGCCCGGGGTTATAACAGTGAGCACCACGGTGCAGTCCTCTGCAAATTTCCCGGGGGAAACGCATGCGCAGTTGAACGAAATAGCTGACATTTTATATCACCCTGGGCCTGTGCAGTTTTCAGGTAAGTCAATACAATCACTTGGGGGTGCCTAACATTTGGCACCCTCAAGTGCACAAAGCCTCTCCTTTAAAATAATATGTTTTTTAAAAAAACCTGCAGTCTGCTACCGGGCACTTGTGCTGAGATTGTCTTTGCACAACCTTAAGGTTTTTCGTCAGTTTAGTATTTGGCCAGTGGACTGTATTGTCGACTGGCATGTCAGCCTGAGTTTTACTTATTATATTTTCTTGTGAAATTTTCATTAAAAACCATAAAAACCTAATTCTGGAGGCAGAGCTGAAGGGGAGAGTTTGTAACTCTCTCTCTTCCATTATCAGGAGGGGAGGTGTTGCTTTTGCTAAAACATTGTACACAAGTTCATATAAAACCAATAAGACCCCACAAAAAAATGCCTTAAGAAGTCATACAGTCATTGAGTTTAGGCCACAGAGTAATCTAACTTAAACAAATCAAACCATGAATATGGGTTGTTTTGTTGATTGGGTAGGTGTGCAAATTGTATTTGTGATGCCCTGTGTTGTGTGTAAGAAATTCAAAAGAAAAGGGGGCAATGCTATGTATGACCACCTGTGTGTTATTGGTTCTTGTGTCCCTGAAAGAAATGTCATATATCCATGAATACTGGCTAGTGTATGGTAACCTCAAATTTTGTTTTAGATACAGAAACATCAAGGAATGCAAAGGAGACTTATTCCTTCAGCCTGCACAACATACCACAAATATTAGTTCTGAATTTTGTATAGAAGTTTTCTACTAGTATTTGTCTAATTGTGACTGAAAGTTGGATTTTCTTCATTGGCTGTATACTACATTTATGTATGTTTTGCCAAATGTGTGTGCCAAATTGAAGGATTTGTGGTTATTTGTAGCCTGTCATTCTACAAAACTTTGGAGAAAAGGACAAGTGTTTGTTATGTGTTTTCCATTAAGCAAGCAACTCATATAAACAGTAATTTAGAGAGAAAGTATTGTTTATTTTAACTCCCTTCACAATTAAACCTCCGTACGTAAGAATGTTTTATTTAACTTCCCTATTAATGCGTCTGAGGTTAATATTCAGTTAAATGTATTAAAACTCTGGAACATCAAGGCATCACTATTTATTGAGAACTTTCAGGCAATGTTATTAAGGGGTGGGGTAGTTTCTTATAATAGTCTAGAAATGATTGTTGCAGTTGGCTTTATTCAAATTATTATTAGGATTGATGTTCTTTCTCAATTTTGTTTATCTTGACAGCTTTCATAACACAATTTTGACATTCATTCACAAATGCCACTACTGTATATCAATGTATTTAGTTTCTATACACAGTTAATTTAACTATAAGAGGCCTTAGAGATCTTCTTGGAGGCCATTTCCTCCTTCCTAGAGTTTGGATCGTTGCGGTTTGTTAATGATTGTAGTGATTGCCTTTGGGGCATATAAAGAAGTTCATAAATCTGGGCTATGCAGAACCTTTACTGAAAGCACAAAGAGGAGTTAGCATCAACAATCAATGCCTGTTGTATTAATTGCAGTCAGAACCTAAAGGCTAGATAATATGGTATATTAATCAGCACAGTTAGTATTTTATGGCAAGCATAGATGCTTTCCATATTATTAGTCCCAAAAACATCTGTCTAGATGATTGCTGATAAATGCATATCTATATGGAGTGCCACCCATAATCAACATACATGTGGGAAACAAGTGCCTAGAGCTAGAAACATCAATTGTGCACCAAGTTTTGCCCTCTGTGCACTTATCTGCATGACAAAAAGAATCACCATTCAGACTCAAAGTTTGAGGTGGACATGTGGATGTTTGAAATGGCAAAATGTGTTTTTCAAGATTCAGGGTGCTCATAAGGAACGTGAAACAAAATATTGTTTTTTTCTTTTATATTGAGCTCTCTTTCTGGCTATAAGTTATGAATATACTCATAAAATTCTGCAGTAATGCACACAGTGCTGGGCTTGTATGCACTAACCTTGTGAGCAACCAGGCCTCACAGAATGGGCAACATAGACTTTCACTGATATTGCACAAAATATACTCTCTGTCATATGGTCTGTGCCAGAATAAAGTTGCTCCTCAACCAGCCTGTACAAGGATGATTGGGAAATCCCTCTGAACCCCCCTGCACCTTATGCAGTTGGATGCATTAATTATACAGGGACGATCAGGGCAAAACAGTTGCATCTATGGGGTCAGAAAAAGGTTTACCTAAAACACAGTGCCTGCCTGTTAGAAGCCAACTGGTTGACATACAGTACCATTACACTTACTATACTGACTTACTTTACATTCAGTAACATCTCCACTAATTGTACAACCCTATTTACTGGGTGTGAGCTTTCCAAAAACTTCCTTCATTTGCATTGTTATTGCTGCACATCATTCAGAATCAGGAGTGAATAAAAGCCAGATTGTAAAATAATTACAATGTCTTGAAGTGCAGCCAGCCACCCAAACTAGATGTATCCGTCTTCATTAAACTGTGTGCTGTTCTTTCAACCCAACAAACTTTCTGAAGGCACTTCCACTGCGACTGTAAAACAGCTGGGCAACTTTTATTTTGAAGAAAGAAAGAAGAAGTTAGGCTTGGAGCTGTGGTCAAGATTTCATGGTGTAGTTATATGTCGAGGAGTTCTGACGGATACAAGCAGGATACATTCTCAGAGCTGCACTATGAGAAATAGCTGATCACTTTTTTTTTTTTTTTAAACTTCAGCTGCCCTTGGCTGAGTTTCACTTTTCCTCGCAGACTCTGGATGTCTGTGACTGTGGCCCTTCTCCTTTCTCAGTCAACTTTAAACATGTGTCTGTGCACAGCTTGCTCGGCAAAGTTGTGTGTACACTTTTACTGGCTTTATGGCCTCATTCTGCTCAGCAGTTAAAGAGGGAAAACTCTGCCACATTAAAAGAGACTCCCTGTTTAACACTTTCAGCTTCACAATAAGGAAGGATCTTTTTTAGAATTTCCTCTGGACCTATACTTTTTCCTTCTAGTCGTGCAAAAATTTTTGATACACTATTTTGCCTTGATTTCCATTTAAATGGGTGACCGTATTACAATCAAGAGAAAACATCTCCAAAAGCCAATATTTAGGTAAGTTATTGCTTTTACTTGTGTACTAAAAAACACACTTACTCTTTATTTATTGAGAACTTAGTTGCACTAAGAAAATACAGGGAGCTCCAGCATTAGAAAATGCTCTGTGTATTTAACAGAAATACTCTGGTTTTTAATGTTGTGTTCAAGAAGTTCCCATGAAGTCCTGTTACTCGTAACAGCTGGGAACAAGAAAATCCTGATGTGTTATCTGATTGCAGGCTTAAAGGAGCAGAGATGCTGAAAAGCAAATGTTAGATATTGCATATGCTTTTTGAGGGGTCAAAAGTAAAAGCATTGTTAATAACATTATCTAGTTATTCAGCATATAGTTGTTTTATCCTGGAGTTTGTCACATGTTTTGTACTTGCTAAAAATCCCTCTAAAAATATGATATAATCTGTGTATTATAGTTATTTTTATTAGAACAAATATATTTACATTATTCAAGACTAACACTTGGCAGCCTTTTTAAAAAAACAACACAGAGATGTCACACACACAGATGTGCACACACACATGACTGTTACATGAACACAACAAAAATTCTGTATCTGTAGAGTCTATGTAACAATACACACAGTGTTTCAGATACAGTGAAAGGGGAAGGGTCCTGCAAAGCTTACAGTCTATAGCAGCGTCCCTGTAAATACTTAGATTGGTGAATAAAAACCATTCATTAGCAAGCACTTATTGAACTTTTTCCATATAGAGGTGGGTGTTTGCATACAAAATATTATGTTCACTTCAAAAGTTGTGTGTGAGCTGATGGGCCCACAACTTAGGGTAACACTTGAAATGTGTGCTATGCTTAGTACCTGAGCCACAATGAGGCAGAGTTTCTCAGGTTTCCAGATAATTTAAACAGCAATAGAGCCAGGGTTACCCTGAATTATATATTATATTTTAAGCTGCATACTTATTGACATTCCAGGGTATAAATGCGAAAGAAAGGACAATTAAAAATCAAAAAAATCCTGTTTAGATTTATTTGTAACCCAAAAAGGCAAAATTGTTGAGGCTGGCTGGCTGGTAAGTGCCATAGATTGTATTATCTATTTTACATAAAAGTTTTAAATGACAAGAGCTGCTCAATTCCCCACCCCTTCAACACACACGCACAGTACCTCACCAAAGGAATATGTCAAGCGGCTCTCATATGAAAGAGGTTGCCCTGAGCATATTAGCATAGTAATCATTGCCTGCTACAGTAGAAAGAAGGAAAAATTATTCTAGGCTATTTAATATAGCCCATGGTCTATATTCTACAATGTTCCGGAATATCTTACTGTAAACTCTCATGAAGAAAGTCTCCTTTTTCCATATGGTTCCTCAGGTAGGTAGGGGCCTGAACATTGAGCTCATATTATGGTTCAACATTGGGAAGCTCAAGGTCATGTGGCAGCATGTATATATCAATACAACCACATGATTTCTAGGCCTTGTATGTGGTGCTGATTTAAACTTTTGCTGTATTAAACATGGGTTTAGGTATGTACATCGTTAGGTTAGTCAGCCACAGTAAGCAGAGTGCCCATATTAAGCCATGAATACTGAGCTTTAAAGGGATGTTGTAAATAATGAGAAGCCACAGTTCTAGAAAAGCTATAGTTAATATGACAGCTAATGTTTTTTACATTATTGCAGACTAAACTGTGAATCTATTTATGACAAATGGTTCTGGACACAAGAAGGATTTTCTCCTTTCTGAGGTAAACTGGAAAACAACTTCAGTAGGGACTGTGTTTCTTACATTCCTCTGGATCATCTAGAAGTTTAGTTATATTTGTAGATATTTGTAATTTGTAGATTATTTTATACTCTGTAAAATGTGGTTATACCTTTGCCCTACATTTCATAAGATTTGTTCAAGAAACAATGCAAATATGCCTTTTGGCATGTCCTTAGCATAATTTTGTTCATGTTTATCTTCTCAGCTCCCCATTTCCATCATCTGCTTTTAAAGGAAAACTTGAGCTAAAGAACGTTGTTCCATTGTTTTGAAACAATCGGAAATATTTATATTATGCATTACTTTAAATGTTTGATATATATATGTGCACTTTGTCTTGAGGTTTTTTTGTTTTAAGAGGGAATTGTATTGACTGGCACTAAGATCTCTGATTATAACATCCTGTACTGATTTATACCACAGGAGTAGTGCCATTAGTAGCAGGGGTGTAAGTATTGAGGAAACAGATCCTGTGAAAGGGGGTATAGGGAGCCTGGTGGGGACATTAATGGATAAGCAGTTTTTGTAAGTGTTTATGCCTGTGAAGATTCTCCTCCATCCAGGTCATGTTGTATCTATAGCAATAAGTCAAATCAACTGGACTTGCTGTATTTTCTCAATTCTGAAGTCAGATGACTAGCGAAACATCTTCAAGGAAAAGAATACAGCAAGTCCAGTTGATTTGATAAATTACTATAGAGAGTAAGTGTTTATGAAAATATGAAAAATTATAGGGAGCAGTTAAATTTTTTTGATATAGGTGTTCAGCAGCCCCTAGGTTTGCCTTTGACTGTTGGCATATGGACGTATGAAGTTGTGGCAATTTTCCTACTGTTGCTACAGTCAAGTAGGACTACAGACTTTTGCCTTTTTTCTTATAAACTTTTAGGATCTGATAATCTTTACTGGACTAATGCTGTTAGATTGGCACTAGGTCCCCAGCATGACCACATCTGATGGCTAGCTCCAATTTGTACCACTGGGGTTTGTAGTAGTCAAATTGCAGGAAAGCTCCCAAAGATTGGCTTCACTGCCAATCACTAGCAGTAGTCAACTGGTCAAGTCAATCAGAGTCAGACTGGCCCAGTGGAACACTGGGAAAGGCTAGGAGGGCCGCACCAACCTAGGCCCTCTCCTGTGAAACTGTTGGTGCTCTCCATCTCCCCCGATCATAGCCACAAGGAGGAAGTTACAGGTGCGTGTGCAGGGGTGGCATTGTGTATCTGTTGGCTTGGATGAACTTGCAGAAGTTACAGGTACGTGGTGCATGTAGAGGAGGGGTAGTGTCAGATGCGTGGTGGCTTGGAAGAGCTCGTAACTGTGGTGGTAAGCCCTGGTAGGACCTAGACACCCCAGTCCAGTGTTGGATGCACGGTGGGCCAGTCCGACACTGCCCACAGAAAATGGTACCTGCAGTGTTCCCTGAATTGTGTTCCATTATGGTGTGTTGGGTGGCACTAGAATCTGTGCTCAAAAAGCCTAAAATTGAATATAGCTAGATGTGCACCATCTTAAAGCATTAGCATCTCTACAACTACAACAAGTTGTGCACAGGGGTTCACCATCTTGGTTTCAGTTAGCCGTGTCTGTGACACTGCACATGCTCAATATGCACTGGGCAGCTCTTGAGAAGCTAAGTTTGAAAATTGCCCTGGTTACTGAGATGCCATGTAACAGCAATCTGAAGTAGTTACTATTTAGGCCTGCATTCTGTATTTTATATTCCTAATATATGCAGTACTGTATTTTGAGTGTCATTCCCTAAGATTAGGTAACTGTGCTGCAAATCAACAGAAATAAATGGTCATATACTTGAGACACCTTCAGGGGCACAGACCTTTACTTCTAAGGGCTGCTGTTGCCTTGGACTTATACAAACCCTCAAAAACAAACATGCAGTGTTTCAAGCCTACTTTGTTAAGCTTTAGATCTCCTGTAAGCTTTTTCTAGTTCCACTATTAGAATAATTAAAGCAAATGTCTGGTCTGGTTTCTGCCTATCCCTGTTGAAGGGAATTTTCATCTTTGGTTCTTTTGAATTATGTTAATTTTTAGAGGTAAAAGAGGTAATATGAACAATATAAACAAGTGTTATGCTGACTGCACAGTAGTTCCCCTGTTTGTTGTAAGGTAGTACAGGTTTTTGTTAGAGCTCTTGTACATATATGTTTGGAAAGAAATCAATTAGCCAATGTAGATAATTAACTAGTAGTCAGTAGTAGTTGTAAAAGTAGTAGTTATGGGGGGATAAAAACACACATAATCCCTCCCACTATTTTTCCTGTGATTTATGATTTTTTTCTGGGAATTGGCACATATTCTCAAGTGTATTATTCATGATCTCATAAAACTCTGGTAAGAAATAGCAGAAATTGGCACAAATCTCAATGTTTTTAATGTATTTTCAAGTCATTTGACTAGAGTAACTGGAGGGAAATTGCAAGGTGGGAGGGAGTCAACTGTATTTTTTTAACATGCCAAAATGTAGGAGACACACTTCCTATTGATTT
This sequence comes from Xenopus borealis, assembly GCA_024363595.1. Taxonomy (NCBI): domain Eukaryota; kingdom Metazoa; phylum Chordata; class Amphibia; order Anura; family Pipidae; genus Xenopus; species Xenopus borealis. The sequence goes on from CM044448.1 coordinate 64,864,795, forward strand.
CTATGATATAGTCATAGGTTTAAGGTGATGTGATTCACTGTTTTAGGATCATTTTTTATATATATGTCAATATGCTCATTTAATAAGATTCACATTTTTTGCACTAAAACTTATGAATTGTAATTAGGTGTTCAGAAACTTTAATTATTATTAAGTGCAAAAGACACACACACGCACACACACACACACAATATTCAAAAATGTAGAAGTCAAAGGGAGTTGTCCTAACAAAATACAAGCAATTTTTGTCGGTAGACTATTGAAAAGGATGAACAGAATGTAATTGTACTGCATTTTTAAGTACTAAAGTTTTCGAGACACCAGTCGTTTAATAAACTCATGTTTGTGTTTGGTGAGGTTTTTTGCATAACAACTGGAAAATTCACAAATTTGAATTTTGATAAGTCTCCACTTATATGTCTTTTAATAGATCAAAAATGTTTTTTTTTAGGGGGCCCAGGTGGATCATGTTGATATTAGGAACATATTATACAAAGCACTATTCTTGTATTCACTTCTCTATCCAGTGTCAGACTGGGACATCAGGGGCCCACCCAATAACCTTAGACCAGGGGACAATTTCAGTACTATTGCTCTTCCTCTCCTCAATCAACCTCTATTCCCCTATTCCAGGGATCCCCAACCTTTTTTTACTCGTGAGCTACATTCAAATGTAAAAAGGGTTGGGGAGCAACACAAGCATGAAAAGGTCTCTTGGGGTGCCAAATAAGTGCTATGATTGAATATTGTGGTATTGTGGTAGCCCCTATGTGGGCTAGCAGCCTACAGGAGGCTCTGCTTGGCACTATATTTAGTTTTTATGCAATTAAAACTCACTTCCAAACCTGAAATTCTAAAATAAGCACCTGCTTTGAGGACACCAAGAGCAACACCTAAGTAGTTGGAGAGCAACATGTTGCTCATGAGCTACTGGTTGGGGATCACTGTCCTAGTCTCTTTTCTTTACATACTATAATCTGTTATTCCATCAATTTAGACTTTTTGTTCTCAAAGATATAGGGACTGGCCATAAAATTGCCCAAATGTTTAGCAGCATGAGGGCCCACTGACACCTGGGCCCACCGGGAGTTTTCCTGGTATCTTGGTGGGCAAGTCCAACACTGACTCTATCCAGCTATCAATTTGAATCCATGAAATTTTATGTGAATAATGCTATGCATTAGGAATAGAAAAAAGGGTTAGCCTTTCAAAGGCACAAAAGCTTCATACAACTAACTAAGACCATCATAGTACAGTTATATTTACAGGCATAAGAAATTCGAATAAAGCTTACGACATCTTTTATATTAAACAGCTTGCAGGCTTGTAATGGCTTTTCTGGCATGGTGAATACGTATTCAGCAGACTTGGTTAAGACGTGCTTCCAAGGTTAAAATCAAGGCGATGGCTCACATATGCTACCATGCAAAGCAACTGTAAACAATCAAAATGAATGCTGATTAAGGGTCATGTATAAACATTTTATGAAAGCTACAATTTTACTTTACTCTTCTTTATTTTGTTTTCATGGAGTTTTTAGCTTTTCTAAACAATTTGAGTATTTAAAAACTTATGGAACATACTTCATTCAAAAATATAAACCATATACGTAGAAAAAGGAGGTTTAAAGATTACTAGTTGCCATATTCCATCAAGTTTCAGCAAATAGGCCATGTTTCTTCTGTAGACATTTTAAGGGGGAATGCCCAGCTAGAGCAAGAATGTAAGGACCTGCGCTCACCCTGGTGGTCTAGCGGTTGCTTCTCGAGCACACGGGAGCGCCTGCCGTGCCTCTGGCGGGGATGCTCGCCGTGTGCATCTTCTCCCTTCACGCGCCGCGCATGCGCGCTGGCGTTATTACGTCAGCGTGCAATGGCTCGAAATTCAAACTGTATTTAAGGGGATCCTAGAGTTCAGAGCATTGCCCGTTGTTAGGTTCTATTAGTTAGTTCCTGGGTGCTATTAGTACTGATTTCCTGTGTGTTTACCTGGTTTTTGACCCTTGCTTTGCCTGACTATTCTAATATCTCCAATCCTGACCTCTTGCCTGTCC
>CM044448.1:64869497-64881402 GCA_024363595.1 Xenopus borealis
TTTGGATTGTATATTAAGTATTTGCAGGCTGTAGTTCAATTTTTATTTGTAGATATGTTCTAACATTGTTAGCAGCAGCATAACTAGTGTGCAAACAGAGATCCCTACCTGATCCCTGCCACTATGCAAAAAAAGAACAGTTCTAAAGTGCAAAATGAAGGTGCACATTTACATACTTTTATTCCTGCAATGGAGCACTTTGCTGCAGACAGTTCAGGCCTATATTTTTTTTAATTATGTTCTTTTGTATCTATGACAAAATAAACATATTACAGATGGAACATAAGCCTTGTCAGTGGACTTGTTCCACTGAATAGGCATTCTTTCATGTACAGGTATGGGACCTGTTATCCAGAATGCTTGGGATAAGTCTACAAAAAAATAATTTAAATATTAATTAAACCCAATAGGATTGTTATGCTTTCAAAAGGGATTAATTATTGTATATCTTAGGATCAAGTACTAGCATTCTGGATAATGGTTTTCCATCTAGTACATTATAATTATAAAGCAGTAGTAAACATGTGCTAATGTATATTTACGTGCACCGCTGTGAGCACTTTGTCTCTTTAACTTTCTTTTGCAGATGTTTGAAATCATATTATGCTTCTGGCAACAACCCAAAAAAGGGCCCATTTAAACAGGAATTTACTGGACATGTTATCCCTAGTAAACCTCATTAAAAGCTACCTTAATTTCATTCAAGTCATTTGCATGCCGGACTTTCAAGACTGATCTAAAGAGAAATGTTGACCGCTGGTATATTATGTTGTGAAGTGGTTGTGAAGTGTTGTGAAGTGGCTGAAACTAATTGTACATGACAAGTGTAGCTGTTGAATCATTAGCTATCTATGATTTACCATACTTCAGCAAATTTCAGTACTTTCTACATCATTTCACTTAATGTGTTGACATTCTAAAATTGTACCTAAATTGCAAGGCACTTATGTAGCTTACTGCTTCTGTAGCATGCACCAGGTTAAATAAAGAATACTCCTGCCATTTATAGAACACACCAACCCCCACCCAAACACTAGGTTCCTCATACATTCCTCAACATCAGTTAATGAAAAACCAACCAGTGTTGTGCTTTATGTCCTAACAAAAGTCATTGTTGTCCAAGCAGTCAGGTGACTGGGAACCATATTTTGCTATTCAAGTACAAGCATGGAAATGCTTAACTGCAGAGGTGATTACCGTATGGATAAGTAACTGTGCCCAAATGTTAGTATTTATTGCTGTAGAACCCTGCTAATTGCCCACTTTTATTCCATATATAAACATTAATCTGGTTGCCTTAAGCAGAACTGATGTGGCCATTAAATTCAGTGTAGGAGAAATTATGGTTTAAGGACCTTGTTAGAGTAAAAGGGTCCCTATACTTTTCTTTTTCAAAATGTTATTTACCCAAGATAAGTAGCAGGCCCTTGCTAGGGCATTAAGATCTAATATCACTAACTCACTGCTCAGACAGAACAGAGTTGCCAAACCAGAAATGATGATGCTTTGAGGCATCAGTGTAGGCTGGGTATGATTGGGTTTGTAGGGGCATGCCCTGGAATGTTGTTATTCCATCCTCCATATTTGTATTATCTATAATCACTGGGATTTTAGCCATTACACAGGTGTATATGTAGTAAATGTCTGTACAAATAAAAACAAAATACATACATAAACTGAAAAATATACAATGTATATACATTATAAAATCATTAAATTCACAGACACACAATGATAAGTACCCAAAAACAAACACTGACAAAAAAGACAGACAGAATGATAGATGATATATAGATAGATAAGAGTTAGATAGATGAGAACTAGATAGATAGATAGATAGATAGATAGATAGATAGATGGATAGATAGATACAGTATAGTCCTAATATTGCTTCAAATGTGTTGTAAGTATTTTGGGCTGTAACTGGCAGCAGAGATTGAGTTTGGGAAGTGTTTGCATTTAATCTTATTGAAATGCACTCTGCAATGAAAAACTGATTTTCATGTTAATGGAGCTGGAATCGGTTTTTATCTTGTACTCATAATCCTGATCAGTGCTGGATTTCCAAAGCTCTGTCCTTTCCGCTTCCACTCCAAGAATGTAAGATCGCAACAAGCAGCTGTTTTGGTATTCCTGCCTAGGCCAACTATTCCACTTACACATGTGCAATTTAAAAACAACACTTTTGATTATACAAACGAAACCATTAGTCTATGCAATGCGTAAAGGAATGATGGAATTATTGTACAGTATTGTTACCAAATTCATCAATCGAGATACAAGGCTGGCCTTTGGGGTGGGAAACCAGTACTGCTGAGGAACTGTCTACATATATAACTAAATAACTGCACTGAACACATTTAAAATAACAAGCTCTTGTTGAGACAAGTAAGGTGGCCTTACCTTATGTATAAATACTAATATTCAGAGGAGGAATGTTCTGATTATCAGTCATTACAATACATTTCACTTCACTTCACTTGTTCCAAGCAATTGTGGGAGCACTTCATGGGTGGGACAGGAGAAAAAAGAACACCGGAGTTTTTTAGGTCAAACGATTGATTGCGTGGCAGGTGTTTGATTTTATTCTGTGACACCTGAATACTGTCCTTCTAGGGTAATTCCCTTCTATTTTTCTATGTGCTTTTTGTGAGGCTAGATGTGACCCTTTCTTGCCACAGATAAAAATTACAAGGAGAAACATCTGTCCCAACTCTAATCTTTAGCTCTGAACTACTTGACTGCTTAGTATACAAGTCCCTTCATTTTCTTATCCTTAGTGAAACCCTCCTGTTTTTTTCCCTTCTTATCTTTCAAATGGCACTTTAAGTGTCTTCTACAAAGAAGAATAATTTTCTCCATATCCTCCCTCTGTTGGGGGTTTATCAAGGTTTATTATTATTATTATTATAATATATATTTATATTTTCTCTGTATACTTCCTCCATTTGCAAACTAATCAATTCATATAGTTTCCAAAATCTCTCTTCTCCTGATCTCAGCCCATATCTCTTAATTCTTGTTTCTATGAGCTTGTCAGCTTTTTCTGCTTGGGCGTTCCTATACTTCATTAAATCGAACCTCTCTAAAACAGAAATGCTTATCTTTTCCCCATCCAGTATCCAATTTATCCCAGAAGTCTCTAACCACTTTATTCAACCTTACCTGCACATGCAGATTTGCACAACATGTAAATAAAAAAGTAATACAAAATATTAAAGGGGTACTTCACTCCTAAGTTAACTTTTTTTGTGTTATAGAATGGTTTATTCCTAGTAACTACACAATTGTCAGTTTTTTTAAAGTATAATGGTATAGGACCTGTTATCCAGAATGCTCCATATCTGAGGTTTTCCAGATAATAGATAATGGTCTGGATCTACCTATAATTAGATCTTAGTGCCTTAAGTCTACTAGAAAATCATGTAAACATTAATTGAACCCAGTACTCTGGTTTTGCTTCCAATAAGGATTAATAATAATTGGACCAAGCACTATGTACTGTTTTATTATTACAGAGAAAAAGAAAATAATTTTTAAAAATTTGGACTATTTGAATAAAATCTATCTATGGGGATGGCCTTTCCATAATTTAGTAAATATAAATAACTGAAAACCATAAAAAATTAAGATCAATTGCTATTTTGTTTCAAATAATCAAGGTCAATTGATTCATCAAAATTAATTTAAAGTTGAGCTCCCCTTTTAAGTGGAGCTCCTTCTATACAATAAAAATATATAATCGATCTATCTCCTAGACAAGACTCTAGTACCCACAATGTGTTGAAGAACATAATGTGTCTGAAAGAAGGGTGACTATTTCTGCAATATTTCAGTGGTGCATGTAGTCAAGAAAGGCATTGCAGAGAATAGAAAAACAGATACTGCTGATAACAACAATTAACATTAATTTCAAAGCAAATGTTAAATTCATGTATGATAAATAGTTGCATAGAATTACAAAGCCATTGCATTATATTTTTTTCTTATTCTTTATTTGCTGCCTTTTACAACACAGACAGCATTGCATTAGTTAAAAGAAAATCGTCTATGCATCATTTCCTTGGAGGGTTAAAATTGATTGAGGTATGTTTTTCAAACTCTGTAGCTATGCTACTGCTTCCAGAGTGTACTAGGCACCATTTGGACACTATTCCAACTTACAAGAGGAAAAACAGATGTGCTGGAATCTCTTACAAACAATCTGCTTTTCAATTTAAAAAATAGGTGGTGATTTGTTGCCTCACTGTTACATTAATTAAGCAATGAAGAATTTGTCCACAATAACAAACCCTATCTGTTACTTGTTGCTCTCACCCATTTGTTGAGTGTTTTATATCAGATTTACTTGTCAACTTGTTTTATCAGATTTATTTGTCCTCTTTCTCTTTTGATTATTCCTTCAGTAAATATAATATAAAATATTTGCAAGTCTTGTTTTATTTTGTTGCTAATTAAACAGTTATTAAACTAAACAGCATTTATAGTCATGCAAAACAATTTGCTGGATGCAATTACTGCTAATCCCATGGACTTCAGTACAGCTGGAATCTGGCATCAGTTTCTTCCATATTAATATTTTTATGGATTTCCCATTACTGCTTGAGCATAGCATTTGGTCTTTGCTTCTGGCATGTGGAAAGAATTGTAATAGTAAACATTTGCAAGCTGGTCTATTATTTGTGTCTCTTTTATTTGAATTACATGAAGAACTGGGTTTAATAAACTGCTACAAACTCTCTCTGTCCCGCTGTGACTTGCAATTAAAAAATAAAAATTACTCAGAATCAAGTAGAAAACAATTCAGGCATATAAAATTATGTAGCAGAAAACCTGACACATACCTCAAGTGAAACAAAAAAATTCTGTATGATATTTCACTAGTTTTAATTAAAAAACAAGTTTTATGGATCATTATACTGTTAGTAAATATGGAGGGTGTAATGAAACGTATAAACAGGAAAAAAGCCTTCTTAAAGGTGGTGTACTTTTCTGCCATAAAAATAAGGACTTATAAAGTTTTATGAAAGAAATTGCTCATAAATGCAAAGAATAACATTCCCACTCTTTCTTGCAAACATACAATCTTGTGTACCAGGCAAGAGACGAAAGGGGATGCATTGCTTGTTAAGCTTTACATTCAGGATTCAGACCTTAAAAACTCTGTGAGCTGCCTTGCCTCCCTCTTGGGGTTTTGGGGCACCACATGGTTACTGACTCTGCAGGTATTTGTGGATGTTTTACATGGACCAATTAACAATATGTTAACTATGAGTTTTCGGAAGGGGACTGCTTGTGCATATTGAAATTTCTTAAATTTTCTTTATATGGTTTTAAATATTATCTTATTACAAGGGTGTTGTGTTAGACGAATAATATCCCTTCAAAGATCCTTGATATTTAACTTTGAATTTAAATGCTCACATTTAATACCTAAATGTTCTAGGTTTTAAGTAATATAAAATATGAATATATTTCTTAAAACATGAATGATACTGATGGAAGAATTAATTTCCATTTCTGGGTTGAATGATGCAAAAAAATAAAAATAAATAAAACTAGGGAACATGACCATTTTTGCTTATGATCAGCCATTTTGAATCTAACTCTGAATTCCAAAAGTTTCTCTGGGATTATCAAAACCTGCCCTTAGGTGGTCATAACTGGAAATATTTCTTAAATAATCAAAGTAAACTGTGGAAAGAGTAACAAAGGTCAAATTTTTCCAATAACTTTTCTACAGTTAAAAGCAAATATGCCCGAAGCCTTTGAATCCTGCAGTGATAGTGATGTGAATGGAAATTTGATGGCAGTCATAAAATTGAAAAATGAAAAAAAAAAAAAAGAAATACTTTACTAGTTCTAATTATGTTGTAAATACATTTATACTTGTAGACATAAAAGCTGAAATATAGCTTATAGGTAAGACATTTTATGTTAAAATGGTATTTTGTAGAGAGGACAGTAAGAAGAATATGTTCTGGAACATCAAACATGTCATACGGAATTAATGAGGTAATGGCATGCACTCAACAGGCACTTTTGTTGAAGGACTGTGTTGATATGTAGGAATGTTTCTTACAACATGGAAGAGGAGAAGTGGGTCTCCCTTGTTTTTATTTTAAAAATGTATAAAATACTTGTTACTGCTGTATTGTGGGATAGTGCAAGTTCTGCACAACTCAGTTATCTCTAGATATTAAAGGAACAGTTACACCACAAACTGAAAGTGTTTTAAAGGAATTTACAATATAATGTATTGTTGCTCTGCAGTGGTAAAAAGGATATATTTGCTTCAGAAACACTACTATAGTTTATATAAATAAGCTGATGTGTAACAATGGGGGCAGCCATTCAAAGCTGAAAAAGGAGAAGAGGCACAGGATACACATCAGATAACAGATGTGCTCTGTATTATACAGTAGGATTCCTCAGAACTTACTGTTATCTACTGTGTATCCTGTGCTAAAACGGCTACACAGCAGTTTGTTTATATAAACTATAGTTGTGTTTCCTAAGCAAATATACTAGTTTTATCAGTGCAGGGCAACACTACATTATAGTGTTATTCCTTTAAAACACTTTAATTTTTTGAGGTCACTGCTCCTTTAACGATAAGTCCCCAGATGATCTGGACAGGGCAGCCAAGCTAACTACAGCTGTGTGTTGATAACTGTTGATGTTAATAAAGTTTGTTATACAAAAAGAAGCACATAGGTGTGGCCATCTACAGAGGAGACTGAGCTGTACAATCAGAGAGCCATGCTTATTTCATGCATAGGGTTGCCACCTGGCTGGTATTTTACTAGCCTATCCAGTAAAACACCTGCCAAGGCCGGGGCTGGTAATACAAAGCCCTTGGCCTTCGGTGGAAACTTACCTTTTCTTCATGTTCTGGGCATTGCGTGACATGGCCCGCCCCCCTTTTGCGGCACACTCCATCGGCTCAGCCCATTTTTGCATCACGACCCACCCCTTTAGTTCCCGCCCCTCACCACTGGCCAGTAACATATTTTTGAAAATGCAAAACACAGAATCCCATTATTAAGGAGTCCAACACAAGCAGTCTGCTTCATTTGGTAATTTTTTCACAACTTGCTCTGAGCTACAGCTCTATCTTTAAATGGATCCCTTTGGCTAGAACCGAGTAAAAGCTATTCATGAGCTGGAGGGCCTGAACTCTCCTTGTTCTTCCATTACAGGAACGCTGTGGTGTCCTTTTATTGAGTTTGCTGAAGCTTGTTGGCAAAGGAAAATGTAGCTTTATTCCTTTAAAGCAGACAGAAAAAGTGTAACACAGCTCAATAAAGAATGGCATCAAAACAGCAGAGCAGTCTTTCCTAGGGGTGCTGTAACAATAAGGCGAGTTGAAAAACCTGCCTCAAGTGCCAACACCAAAATAGGTTACATGGGGCAGCAAAAAGATGCTCCTGGTACCTTTAAGAGACAAATCTCCATTTTTTTAAAAGTGAATTGTGCTCTCCACACTAGTTTTTTGGCTTTCCCTTGGACCCCTGCACAGGAAAGATAAGTGGGCAAGGGGGGCGACATTGCAGGAGCAAAATTTTGGATGTAGCAGGAGAGATTTGCTCATGCCTAATTGCCCGACTATGGGGTAAATTTATCAAAGAGTGAAGTTCTGCCACTAGAGTGAAATTCCGCCGCTCTCCATTAATTTCTATGGGACTTTGAAAGGTCTATTTATCAATGGGTGAAGAGAAAGTTCACCCTTTGATAAATACACCTTTAAAAATCCCATAGTAAGAGAGCAGTGGAATTTCACTCTAGTGGTGGAACTTCACTCTTAACTTCACTCTTTGATAAATTTACCCCTATGATACTTATTAGGGCTGTTACACATGGACGTTTTTTCCTGCGCTCCCCTGCATTGTGCTTTCTTGTTCAGCCACAGGGGAGTGTGTGAAGGGGGCTGTAGTCACACAGACGTAACGCAGGTGGAATGCAACATGCTGCATCCCACCTACATTTGTGTGAGTACAGCCCCCTTGACAATAATTGAGTGTGTCTACTCCTGTGCTCCCCTGCGGCTGAACGGAAGAAATCGCAACACAGGGAAGGTCACAGAAAAATGTCCATGTGTAACAGCAGCCAATGATTCTGAGCATTCCTGATTTAGATGTCAGTCATCATCCTTTATCTTTCCAACCTACCAAGAAACAGTTGTTAATCAAATCATACCAAGCAGAAAATGTATTAGTGCTACACTAGTTTTAGAAAAATAATGTTCCCAAGCATAATCTGGTAAACATTTTTCATTTTTGTAATTAAGGCTTTTCCCCCAACATAATATATATAATTTTCATATCTTCATTGCAGCACAGCATTGTTTACCTTGTTCAATGAAGCTGATGACATTATTAAGAGCTTCAGTCTAATTATTAAAAAGTGAATTCCTATTAGTTTTCAAGCTCCCTGTGTTTCCACTTCAAGTCGCATTAACTGTATATAATTATTTTATATGTGAAAGATGATGGTATCAGTTTCAGTATAAAATGTATTGCTTGTTGCGTTATGTTGCCAATGAAATCCAATGTCGTCAACTCTTTGTTATCAGGCTGCGTGTGATACTTCCAAAGTGCATTCTGGTTATACTGTGGTAGAAAAGAGAAATATAATTTCTAGCTATGATAATCTACTTACATTGAAATAAACAAGCTTTTTATTTGATGAGAAAATACCTTGTACATTATTAAGTCGCCAGTCACTTATAGAAACCTTTTATTGCAGGTTTTATTGACATGTCCTGTGTAACTTGGCTCAGAGCTCAGATTAGACATACACACCCTGTTTCTAAACGATGTGTTCACTGGAACTAAATTACTTTCTACGTTAGAAAAGTGAATCATGCCTTTGAGATGTAATTAACTGTAGCAAGTTCTTAAGGTTAGAATAAAAAGTGGCACAAAAGAAAAAAAGAATCTGATGGCACCAGAATGGCTGTTGAGAATGTTTTTCACAGAGAAATCCGGTACCATCCATGTTTTTGATTAGACAATTCACCTTGAATGTTGAGTTACTTTGAGAAAACAAAAAGCAGAAATAACAACTAAAAAATTTTGTGTCAAATGAAGGATGTTTATATCCTAGAGCAGAAAATGGAATGAATCTTTAAAACAGATCTAAAGCTTAACTAAAGAAGTAGGGCAGAAATAATGTATACATTTTGGGCTTCTATACCAGCCCAAATGGACCAAAGCACTTTACCAGTAAATATCTTATCCTCTAAAGATGCCCCAGTAGCGCCCCATCTTCTTTTCTGCCGATTCACTGTACATGCTTTGTGCTGCTTTCACTTACTGGGCTTAGGAACAGACACTAACCAACTAGAATAAAACCAACTAGAGGTCCACACAATTTCACAAATTAACACAGTCTCAGCTATTGACACTATTCCTAATTATAATATCAAAATACAGTGCAAGATTTCCCAGGCTGCTTGATCCTTTCCTGTTGTCCACATTTCTAAATCTCTTCCTTCAGATCAGGTGCCATTACAGTTCCCAGGTTTCTGGCACAGGAGACAGCTTGCATTAGGGGTACTCTCTATGTGCCAACAGGACCTTCCTAGTCCTAGGTACCTTTACTCTGGGTTCCTGACTTGCCAGGGTGCTGGAGCCTACCTTACTCTCACTGGATCCTCAACTGTTCAGCTAGCTGGCACACCATCATTTGTCAATACCAATAGTGAGCTCCACAGATTTGGCCAACCTCTAGCTAACCTAAATTCTTGGCTCACCTTGGTACTTCTCTAAGGTGCCAGACCTCAGGCTCCTTGATGTCATCCACTCTTATCTACCTTACATTAGTCAAAGAGGAAATGGCCCACTGCTTTCTCCCTTAAATATTATCATTAGGCACATCTCCTACTGTCTGCCACTAAGTAAAAACTGTACTAGAACCTCCACAAGGTTCTACTTCACAATGCTCTATACAATAAGACTTCTATACAATTATACAGGTTCATGTAATCACCAAGATTCCTTTCAATGCCATGTTGACCCCTAAAACTGGGTAAAATTGGGTTGATTCTGTGTAGTAAGTATATTTTACTACTGCTTATGGCACATAGTAAGATACATTATAAAGATATCAAAACACTTGCTGCTCTCCAAATTGGTCTTTGCTAACTGCCAACAGCAGTCCAAAAACAGAATAATTTGTTAAGATAACTTTTGATAACACAGTTTCTTCAATTAGCCCTGAGTCACGACGCATTTAACTTACAAATCCAAGTGACTACATCTGTATGTGGATCTTCCCAACATTTTTCATACCATGGCAATGTGTTGTAGATTAGATCTCTCCATTCATCTCTCTAAATTCTGAAAAGTTTCATTTAAGCCTGGGTAAAATGATTCTCTGTTCTTTATGACATGTTGCCTAAAATAACAGCATGAAGCATTATCATCCCTTCTTTTCAAGATAAATTACATTTTATTATGATGACATAAATGTCAGATAACAGGCTAGTTAGCGGTAATTAACAAAAGAAAACATCTGATGGCAAAGCTTGAGATTCCCTAAATAAATGAATTCCATAGCGCTTGTTCTACAGCAATATAAAACAGGTCACTAAGCTAATAATTTTTTTGAAGAGATGGTACACTTATTTTTTATACGTAAACATGTAGGTTTGGTGGCGTATCATAATAAGTGCACACTGATTGCGTCTGCCAGAGCATTTGTCATCAACAGTAAGAAGTACATGTGAAGGAATGCTGTGTGCTCATGCTGAATTACTCTTTATGTCTGAATATTCAGAGACAATAATGGAAAGATAAATATAATATATAAAAGCATCCCTTAGAAAATAGAAAATGCAAATGGTATATCATTATTTTTGCTTTGAAAAATGATATCTGCAAAAGTTGTGTGCTGATGCCCATCTGGAATCTGTTGAGATTGTTTATTTAGCTTCTGTACATCTCCAAATTCATTTATAGTGCAAAGCTGAACAATCTTTAACTTTAATTTCCTTTATGAATACAGAGATTAGTGCTCTGATGCTTTGGGAAAGGTGCTGCTTATACTGGTAACATATTGCTCTGAAAGACAATACAAGTTTCCATTTGATAGTTCCCCTGAAGGCACTATTAATGCTTTATAATTACCTGACAGGCTAATTTGCCCAAATGTTAATGCCCTGCTTATAGGGTTTTTGTGATTAAATTAGTGCAGATATTCCCTTTATGTTATGCTAACAGGTTTGATGCATGTTTATGTGAATGAAAAGTACTTTAAACAGTCATGCAGAACTTTGCTGTTGATTATGCTCTACAAACATTCCCCACTTATTTAAATGCAGTAAAGTCCAATAAATATTAACTCCATTAAAAAAAATCTGTCCAGTTTCTTTATTCTGCCCAGTTTCTTTATAATTGGTTAAAAACTGATCTTCACTATTTTCAAGAATGTAGCAATAAAAAATGCACAGAATTGTAATTTAAATTATCATATACCATAAAATAGGTTATATACAGTAGCTACGCATCAGTGGGGGGCAAAACCAAATGTTTATAACAGTGACTAATATAGCACAGCATATAGTGTCAAAGCTGGAATCATACTTTATAATACAGCTAGCTAATTTAAGGTTTTTTTTTGCACTTTGCACCCACCTTTGCAAAAATGGCACCTCAGATCTCATCTCTCAAATGGAAAAGTTGACCACAATGATACATGGGAATTCAAGGCGGCCAACAGTGGATTTCAGGTTGATACAACAGTAAGTTGCATTGAAGTCATTACATAGTTACTTACTTAAGTTAGGTTGAAAAAAAGACCAAAGTGCTTCAAGTTCAACCCCTCGAAACAAATACATTTACACATACACACACTAATATCAACATATATATATATATTTATATATATAGTCCAATATAAA
>CM044448.1:64909265-64934323 GCA_024363595.1 Xenopus borealis
TGTGACTGACCTAAAGAATAATATAGAATATGCAGCATCAGTATTGGAAGCCGTGTATATCGATGAAACCAGGTAAAATCTTTAACTTAGAAAATAAGACTAATATTTGTACTTCCTATGATATTTTATGTTTATTATTATTAGCCTATTTACTTTTTTAATTATTCTGGCTGGATCTCTAGTTTGGTGCCTTTTATATAAGGAGCAATGTTCAAAGGAAGCCTTTTAATATTTACCTGCTTAGGCGCTTGTGCTATTAACACACACTTTCACTTGTTTGAAAGCAAACATCCTGCCCTCCATTGTAATGCTCAAGCTTGAGACTTCTCAATACATTATTTGAATAGATTGCTCCTGTAGAGGTTGAATGCTATCTGGCTGCTAAAGCATAATTATCCCAGGAACCAGGCAGCAGTTTAGAAGTCATAATGGGCAACTGCTAGAAAGTGAGATAAGAAAGAAAATCAATTAAATATACCACTACCTGAAATATAAAAAAAGATCCATACAGTATGTTACAGCATTGTTTCTTTGAACAAGGCTACAAATTTTAACACTTTCTATGCTGCTAGATAAACTGAATTTAAATCCCAGTGGTTGAATACATATATGGCCCTAATAATAAAGACCTATTTTCAGAAATAATTGGGTTATAAAAAGGATACATTTATATTTAGACATACTATTTCTGGATCCTGGAAACAAACCAGTTGTTTTGGAGACAGATTTCCCATAAGATTTGAACAGAAGAATAAAGTCGGAAGAGATTGCTTAAAATAGTTCTGTAAATATCAAAGGTCTGCCCATACATGGTTACAGCCTCAAGGGAAGATTGTATTTACGAATACATTTTATCATATGTGACATGTGATGTCTATATTTGTACCCCGTTACCCTGAAAAGGCCAAAATGGTGTCTGACCCTATGCAGACCTGGAAAAAAATGGTCATAAGTCCTTCAGATATTTTGTCTGCCACATTTTCTGTGCCTAAAATGCAGTCAAAGTCAGTCTGACAAATCTCATAAGTTCACCTGCCAGTTAGCATATAATTGGCCACACTCAATGATGGACAAATACCATTGTTCTGTTTTCTGAGTTGATACCCCAGCCTAATACTGTATATCTGGTGTATATCTGGTGAAAGTGGAGTGGAACTGATTCCCTTCCTTTCACCATTGCACCATGTAGCTACCAGCAAGATACTGCAAGAGCGGGTGAAATTTCCTGTTTGAATGTGTCAACAACAATCAAAAAGGATATTCTGTTGAAATTGACCACCAGTTTATTTATGGCCAACTGTTGGTATGTAAAATTAGCTGGCATTTGTAATACTTCTGATTATTTTTGCATTTCTGTTGTGAATACACCTAGACGACTACTGGACACAGAAGATGAACTTTATGATATCCATACGGATTCAGTTCCATTGGAAGTACGGGACTGGTTGGCATCCACCTTCACCAGGAAAATGGGAATGAGGAAAAGAAGGCCTGAGGAAAAGCCAAAATTCCGAAGTATTGTGCATGCAGTTCAAGCAGGAATATTTGTAGAGCGGTGAGACCAAAATTTATTCTTGAAATTTCTTATAATAATTTTTTATTTACAATATATTTAGCCAGACAAGGAATGGTATTGTGCCCACTAATGCAAATATTCTCAATGGTGTTCTTTAAATGTCAGTTGTCAGCCCTTTTTAGTCTTTAAGCTTCAGTAGCCACTGAGAGCCCTGTACTCTAGTGGAATTGCCTGCTATGAAATAAAAAACTCATAATACAACTTTATAATAGTGATGGGCAAATTCCCGCGATTCGCCGCTGGTGAATAAATTTGCGAAACGCCAGCGAAAATTCGCCGAAAAAAAATTTGCTGAAAAAAAGAGTCATGCGTCTTTTTTGATGCGACGCGATGAAAACGACACGACGAAAACAACGTGACGCGCGTCAAAAACGTGCCGCGACTCGTTTCTCAAATTTTTTCGCCAATTCGCAAATTTCGCTGGAAATTCCCGAATTTTTCGGTGAAGCGAAACAGGGTAGATTCGCCCATCACTACTTTATAATGTAAATTCATTTTAGGTCTCTTTTTAGTCAAGAGATTTTAATATTCACCAGATATCATATTATCACAGTTGAGGCACAGAACTACAATAGAGGCCAGTAAAATAACCATTCAGCTATTAGCTTTAACCTGCATAGGGGAATTAAACTGGCCATACACCAGCAGTTTTAGGCTACATATCAAGGTCCTTTAGCATATCTTATCTGTACGAACATAGGGCATCCTTGACTGCCTCTGCAAAAGCTCCAAAATAGATTTGTGGCCAAAAACCAGCCAGATAGCTATTCTATAAATAGAAATCAGATATACTGGTCAGTCCTTTATTAATCTTTCTTCAATATTTACTTATCAGGGGTTACTTAGACAATGCAATAATCTCTAAACATCTATAAATAATTTTTTTCTCCTGGTCTCTAAGGATGTATAGACGATCTTCCAATATTGCTGGTCTTACCTACCCATCATCTGTGATAGCATCTTTGAAGGTATGGTGCTACTATGTATTAAATGAATGCTAGTGAATACAACCTAATCTGTTCAAATATGGCTTCATAATCTTTGTACCTGCAGCTGTACCTGGAATTGCTAAACACATTTTTCTAAAGACCAGTTGCAGCGTAATCTTAATGCAAATGTTAGCTGACTGTAATATAGCTGGGAATGTTAGTACCTTATATTTGTTATTTGCATGTAATTTGGTTAATAATTATGGTGTTTACTGTTCCCTCATTTGTTACTGTTTCCAGACCAGAAGCACAAAGGTAAACTCACTGGGGAGCTTGGTGCTAAGTTGTTAGATGCCCACCTGTGATTCGAGTCTCTGATATGCTACCCAGAGCTGGAGCTCCTCTTCTATAAAAAGACTGTTTTTAAGTGCTGCAACACCCTTGTTAGGTTAGGAAGAACGCATGCAAAGTACTGAACTTGTACTGGATTCTCTTTACTGTGCAGGCAGCCTCATGGAATTATAAAACAATAGGAGCATGGTGCTAAGTAAACAGTTGATGTTTCTTCCAAAATCCTCACCAGCCTGAGGAAGTGGAAAAATAACTAGGATTACTGGGGTGCCTAACTACCCCCCCCCCTATGATTTCACCTTTGCATCTCCTTTAAATCCCCAAACATTATAATCTGGTAAACTCTCTGCATTTACAGTAGCTACCATTTATGGGGAAATTGTACAGTGACCCTGAGTATCTGTACAAACTTAGGAGGAACGTTTTTGTGTCTTGCAACCGCTATAACATTATCAGATGAAACTGATCAAATAAGTGTTAAAAAGATTGTTAGTCTAATCTTTCTTTAAAATCATCACTAGCAGATACTGAATATCATGACCTGAATGAAAAGCCTTCATAGAACTGCCTGAGAATATGAGACCTGAGAGTTTTATGACCTGTGGCCTCATCTTTGTTTGTGGTCTTGGAATGTCATGGGGACTTTTATTATCCTTATCATTTATAATAAATGCTACACCACGTTATGAATGGTGGACATCCTTATTTAAAAAATATAAACCCCTCAAGGCATTACATATTTTTAACAGAAATTAAGATGCTTACTTTAGCATTTAGTAGTTGTACTGGGTATCCTGTTTCTATACAACCTGCAAGCATTTATTCCCACAGGATAGGTACAGAGGGAAAAAGGGGTAAATTAATATGTCTTTAGATGTGATTAACACATTTCTTTTTCAACAGGATGTTGACAGGTGGTCTTTTAATGTATTCACTCTGAATGAGGCTAGTGGAGAACATGCCCTGAAATTCATGGTATATGAGCTGTTTACCAGATATGACCTTACTAATCGTTTTAAGGTAAAGCAGTATCCATTGTATGAAGTGTATTTCCTGTTGAAAAAGTTCATGTATTGTTCATTGTCTATAATTTAGACATGTTGAAAGATCTGTTCAACTGATTGTTGCAATGGCCAGTTGTATAGAGTTATTGGATAACGATCCTGCCAAGACCCACCAGGCATTCACAGGGGGTCTATGTAAGAGTTAAAGAAACTCTCTGTTAGTTTAATAATGATGCAAGGTAATTTTACCCCAACAGGCATTTTTTTTTTAACAAAGAAAAGCTTTGGCAGGTTTTTGGTGCCAATAAGCAAAGCTCAGGCTGATAGTACAGGCCTTACACAGAGGCTAATATAGTCATTCCACACAACTTCATAATGACTAGATCTGTAACCAATTAGTTCCCTCAAGGCAAAGGTTGGTCTGTGACAAAGCAAATCATATTGCATTAGTATTTTAAGAAGTTTTGTTTTCGGAACAAGCTATCTTTAATGAACCCCATGTAAGTGTACTAATCATGTGATGTTTCACGCTGAAAAGAACTTGGCAATCTTTCTTTTACCTGAACAGACTTTTTTTTAATGAATAAAAACGTTATTTTGGGTAAAATGATGAAGATGATTAGTAAACTCACTCAGGGTATCATTTAAAATTGCTTTGTCACTTCTTAAACTACAATTACTATATGATCGGTGTCTTTGCAGACCAACCTTTGTCTTGTATGGACTGGTTACAGATTATTGAGCAGGAGTGTGGAATGACTGTATTAGCCTCTGTGTAAGGCCAGTACTATCAGCCTGTGCTTGGGTCATGTGTTAATAATGTTTTTACCTGAAGTAGGAAATAAGTAATCTAAACTATTGGAAATACAATAGTGTGATGTCTATACATATCTCATACAAGGGATTATTAGCTCACATCATTGACTTTCAATTTCTTTTACATTTTGTGTGACTTTGGTAGTGTTACTTCTTTATTTCTTATCTACCTATATATTGCAACAAAGTATTTTTTAGTAACACTTTACAAGATACCAAGTTAGATTTGGATTTATGTCTTTTCTGATGTTTTCTCTAAAGCCTTTGATATAATTTGTATTGAGGTTTCTGCCATGTAAGGGTTAATGATTTTAGGGGTGGTTTATCCATTTATAAGGGTGTTTTTTGGGTGTAACCATTTAGCTTTTGAAAAAGTGGCCGGAGGGCTACGAAACACGTTAAGCGTAATGGTTAGGGGCATTTTACTATTGGATATGGCTTTTAAAGGATTAAATAAATATTGACTTTTTAATCAACATCTGACTCCAGCTGGTGCTCCGTTCCACACAATACAGATTTGGAAACTATTGGAAATATATAGAAATATATGGTAATTTATAGGAAAACATGAAATATTTTATACTTCCAGATTCCTGTTTCCAATCTAGTATCTTTTGTTGAAGCTTTGGAAGTTGGTTACAGCAAGTACAAAAATCCATACCACAATCTGGTTCATGCCGCTGACGTTACCCAAACTGTGCACTATATTATTCTTCATACGGGTATCATGGTAAGCAAATTAAGGATCACTACAACTTGACATTCTGAGCAGGGTATCAAGTATACAACTAAATCTGGACCATCATATGTTACATTAATACTCTGGAGTCCCGTCTACCAAAGTTTCCTTGACATCTCCCACATCATATAGAATAATTTTTTTGGTTTTACAATTTATTATGCATTAAAATGTAAAACCATGTCCAAATAAACAAAATATGCTAGGATTTTATGTGAATAAAAATTAGATCTTTTTGGGGATCTTCACATGGATAAATTCTAAATCATGGTAATTTTGATTTCTGACATACACACAAATATTTCAATAACTGGATTCAGGGTTTAAAAGATTAGTATAAGTTTGTTTATTCAGAGACCAGTTAAATAATTAAATTAATAAAATTGCTTTAGTCTACATCCAATGAATAATGATTTCTGTATAGGATATAACACTATATGAAAATATGATTAAAATAACATCAATAATAATAATGATACTAATAATAATAAAAAAGAATATACAATTTATTTATTATTATTTTTGGGTGATGTTCAGTGAATGTGTCAGTGGTCTCCGCATTTGAAAAGGTAGAAGAATGATATGAACTTTATAAATTAAGGGGCCGATTTACGAAATTCACGTGAAATGATCAAAGTTCAATCGAATTCGAACGAATACCGATCGTACGAATTTTTCGTGAAATTGTATATTCAAATTTGAAATCGAATATCGAACAAAATGATAGCCTGAAACATTTCGATAAGCATTCGATGGTCGAATGCTTATCGAATTTCGAATTTGATAGAGCTAATTTTGGGGAATAATAGTAAATTTTAAGTTTGCGTTCTCCATGCTTATTGTGTCATTCCTGTATTTAACAGCACTGGCTCACAGAACTGGAAATTTTGGCAATGATATTTGCTGCTGCTATCCATGACTTTGAGCACACTGGGACCACAAACAATTTCCATATACAGACAAGGTAAATATTGGGAAGCAAAATATAATCCAACTGCTTGTCTTCTACTTATTTAGAAACTGAACCAGTCACAACATATGGTAAAGGGAGTGGGTTGTTTATACAGAGCTAATTTATGGTAAGAAAGTAATTGTAAAGGAAAATAATGTTTCATAATAAATACTAAAAAAAAATGTAATGAAAGGAATAGTCATAATGTATTTTAAGATATTTAGTCGCATCACTTAAAATAATGTGTGCTAATATTACTATTGTTTCCACTTGTGGCAACTATATACAAGTGGGGAAAAATCAGGTCTTTCTGGTTTAATTCCTGCCCCTGCCAGTGACATTTTGCTCTACCAGATCAGCACCCATGCATACTTACTATAAGCCATTCCCCTGGGGTACTGCACTGCATGTGCCCATTCTGCTGTATACTAGATGGAGGCAGGGCAGCAGATAGACTAGCTTTAGGTTAGTTGTTTACTATATTCATAAACTAGAAGCAATATAGCAGCCCTATGCACTGAAGGAATTATGCAGCAAGGCTTTAGCTTGCAGAGTCTACATCTTTCTCTTTAGGTCTGATGTTACAATATTGTACAATGATCGATCCGTTCTTGAAAATCATCACGTGAGTGCTGCCTACCGCATTATGCAAGATGATGAAACTAATATTTTTTTCAATTTGTCCAAAGATGACTGGAGGTAAGAAAACCTTTTATTGTTTCCTAAAATTTAGCGAAAGTATCTCATTTTGATTTGTTATTGGAATTAATGTTATTTAATTGTACTTTTCAAGCTGGAGTGGTATATTCTTAGCCAAATAGTATTATTTCCCTGGCGTAACCTGCAACTACTATACTGTTTTATCTAATTCATTAATAGACATTTTTCATTTTAAGAGACTGTTATTACTTGATGTTTATTCTCCACAATTCTAGAATGTGTTTGACAGGCAATCCTGACCTTGGAAAGCATATTTCCTAACCATTTTTACATCAGCCAAGACAAGCGAACTAGCATCATTTTCATTTTAACTGTAGGCAAAAGACCTTCCTTCAGAAAATTCTGACTCCCCCATAAGGTTTCTTTTCGGTTATACCTATGGACTTGAGTCCTCAAAATAATCACGAGCTGTGGTCCAAGGGAAAAAAAGTTTTTTTTCCAAAAAAAGGTTTTATTTATAAAACATTGTTTTTTTTATAGTATACCTTTTTCTGTTAGGGAGATATTTGAGATGATTTAGGGATGCCCCGAATCTAGGATTTGGTTCAATATTCAGCCTAGATTCAACTTTTTTCAGCAGGATTTGGTCAAATTGGCCATGCCAAAATAAATCAGAATCCAAAAACAAATTTGACTTTTCATCAAATAAACAAGGAAGTCCCAAATTTGCATGTTTCTCTAACACACTTGTTTCCCTAATTTACATATGCAATAAATCCTGAGTTAGATTTTCTACACTGACGCCAGAAAAAGACTCAAGGTTTCTGAAACTTAATTAAAATAAGAGGATATTTGGCATAGAGCCCACAATACTCAGCACCTGCCTTTAGATACAATTTAGCAATTTAAGATAATTTGGAAATCCAGACAGGCAATTTTCACCAGGACAGCTCACCCGAAAACTGGGCTGTCTGGGTAAAAACCAGACAGGTGGCAACCCTAGATCCCATGCATTTCATGGCACAGTATGGCCCAAGCATTTCATGGCAGAGACCAGCCACTCTAGAACATGAGTTGGCATCACAATGTCATCTAGCAAGACTGGGATGATCCTCTTGGAGACAGATATGGGATGTTTGATAGGTAGAGTTGCTACCTGGTTGGTATTGTACAGGCCTAGGCAGTGAAAACATATCCCTGATGGCAATGCTATTAATAGCAAGAAAGGTTACAAATATAGTAAGGGCAGTATTTTATTTCCAGAAAAGTTGGCAACCCAATTGACAGGTCATAGAAGAATTTGGTATGTGCCCTGAGAATCAGGACTGTCCTGCAAAAAGTGGAAAAGTTGAGATGAACACAAACACTTTATTTTATTAATAACTGGGAGGAAAGACATCAGCTGGCAGTCTCTGGCAAGAGGAACATGAGGGCTTCTTCCCTGCACAATCTAGCTTGGACTTTTGTCCTATCCCTTTTCCTCATAGATTCCTACCCTCTCCCTAAAACTGCCAAGCAAATTGGAAGCTCCCTGCCCCTTAACTATACAGTATATCCACAGCAAGTGCCTCCCGACAGGTCAACTCAAAATAATCACAATGTAGAACTTTACAAAAACAGCAGTCCAAACAAAACTAAAAACATTACTGCCATCTAGTGACCAAACAAAGAATGTATGATTATCTATTGAAACACATAGGGACTCTACCATTAATCCATATTATATATGAACTGTTGTATGGAGAAATTACATTAATAAGTCCTTAATGGGGAAGAAAACTGCAGCAACTACATTACATATAGACAGGGACTCTTCAATCAATGCTACTCAAGTCGTCAGAAACCAGTGTGGGTTTCTTGATTATAGATCTCATACCTGTTCTTTCTTATAATGTTTGTAATAAGTGTAATATTGACAAGGAAAGATGGATAGTAATCTCATTAAGTAAGATCATTTTGTTTGGAGAATTCTCTTGTGAGGAAGATTGTGATGTCTACTTTGGAAAGAGAGAGAGGGAGCAACATAGTGATAATGACACTAAAATGTTCTTTTCAAAATATTAATCTATATTAAAAGTTACCTCTAGGACATGTTTTTCACAGATGGTTCTGCTTTTGCAAGTAATTGTTACTTGAAGTTCCTAAACCTGTTTTGCCAACCTGACTGTCCCTTCTCAATGTGTCAGAGTTTCTTATGCTAACTGCTGAACAAATATGGCAGCCCTCTCATAGAGGAACATGGGGGTAAGAAAGGTAATATAAAAGCATCAGGCAAATCCTTTTATGACAAAATAATAAATACTATGCAAAGAAAATAGTATGATAGGTAAAAAAAATTTATTTTCTGGTGTCATTGGACTGAATGAGAGAATATAGGATTAAAAAAGAAGGTCTGACTATAAGGAAAGATTGGTAATAAAAAGTATCAAGTTATAAGATTGTAGCCTCTCAGAGCAATACATTTTTGGATTTCAGTAGATTTGAAAGCAAAAATAAAAAAAAAACTGGTAAGAATCAGATATTGTACAACAAAATACAAGTTAAATGTAAAAATACCCCTTTAAGCCATTACAACTCCTAGCAGGAACCTCTACTCTCCTAGAATTATAGAAAGTACAATATAAGTCTAGTACACAGTCAGTGACACCTAGGGGCAAATTTACTATTTTTCACATTAAAATCCTACGACTCTTTGATAAGCATCGAACTTCGAATCCTTCACACAAATTTTGTAAATTTGCCCCCTACTGTCTAGATATACAAACCCTTGAGTTACAACTATAAGATAATTATCCATTTAAAATCATTCCTGCAAGTGTTTATCATTTTACCTGCTGTATTCTATTTTTTTGTGCTGATTATATACTACTAGACATTAAGCCCGTTAAATTAACGGGCGCTAGAACATATGTAGTCAAACATTTATAAAAAACAGAATTGTTCTAGGCGAATTTTCGCCTGCGCAAATTCACTAACGTGCGAATTTACGCTCTGGTCGGCGAACGGTAACGTATTTACGTTTTTTAGACTATCACCCACAATGGTAAAACACGCCACAGCATAAGGGTGCGAAGTTACGCATCTATCTACTTCGCTAGCGTAAATTTGCCAGAGACGGTCCGTGCGGCACATGCGCAGTAGCGCAATTCCACGCACACAGGGACTGGACGCAGAGACACTTGAACTTTACATTAAGCCCGTTAAATTAACGGGCGATAGAACATATGTAGTCAAACATTTATAAAAACAGAATTGTTGTAGGCAAATTTTCGCCTGCGCAACGCAAATTCACTGAATTCAGACTATCACCCACAATGCTAAAACACACCACAGCGTAAGGGTGCGAAGTTGTGCGTCTATCTACTTTGCTAGCATAAATTATCACTCAATGGGAATTGAACACTAAAAGCACTGGTCAGAGGCATTTTCCTTATACACTTCACCACAGGCTTCCATTGTCTCTATACTAAGTACTGGTACTGGTACTGATAGCATTAGCTAGTGATTGGCGACCTCTAGTGGCCAAAACTGGTAAATTCGGTCACAATTCCACGGACACAGGGACTGGACGCAGAGACACTTGAACTTTATTATATAGGATAAACACAAGAAGAATAAATATAATTAGGTGTTTAGAGCAAGAAGAAATATGTTTAATGGCTTCAACAACAATCTTATGAAATTAGAGCAATAAGCTGGGTGTTCAAAATTCGCCTGGCCCTAGCTAGATAAAAGAAACATTCTATTGAGTATTGTTGCATTAAGAATCCACCCAGGTTGTGGCTGGACCATAACTACCGGTATGGTTTAACTCTTCATAATATGATGGGTTATGTTAAGAGTTGTAATCCACCAACTTGTTGGTGGAGCACATTTCTATGGATGTCCCTGCCTTATTATTACTGGCAAATGGGCACAGGCTGTGCCAAAGGCCATTCTGTGGTGTCCACTGGCATAACTATAGAGGGAGCAGACCCAGAATCATTCTCGGGGAAGGGGGGACTAGACAACTTAAATAAATCTTCTTCCTCAGCTGTTTCTTACCAGGAGTGGAGGACGCTGGTGGGCAGGGAGCAGACTATGGGGTGTTAGCAGGTGAAGAGCCAGGCAAGAGTTGCTATCATTCGGGGAGGTCTGTGTAAGAGTTGCCATGCTGAGGAGCCTAGTAAGAGTAACTTTACTGAAGCAGGGTAAGAGCACTGGGCCCCTCTGAAGATTTTTTTGCAGGGGGGGGGGGCATTGCTGGCTTGTTACACTGCTGGTGGTGTCCATGTATGGCTTAGTGGAATTTGTGTCACACGTGTGCCTGTTTATCCAGAAAAAAAATGTATGACAAAATCAAGAAAGCTGTTGAAATATTTTCAAAGTGAAAAAAACAAAAACCATTTAGTTGTTATAAATAGCTTGGCCTTTAGAACAGAAATGTGTTATTGATAGCTTGACAGGTTTCTGGGCGAATGTCTTGTTTTTCACAGCGGAACACTACAATGAAATATTTATAGTAACATATCACTTTCATATTACGTTTAACCTTTGGAAATGTTCAACCTTGTGTGGCTTTGAGAGGCAAATCAGAGAACCCAAATGAGAGCTAATTGGAGATATTGCAATTATCATTAAAGTTGTAAACAGTCACATTACTCTGCCAGAACAGAGAGGCAAACAATTCATATTGTGCAGCAGAATCGGCAGATTCTGCCAGGGAACATTTGTATAATTTTGTCTAATTGCACATTCTATTTAAAGGAAACAATTTTGATGTGTAAATGGCATATGTACAGCAGCGTTGTTTGTCCTGGAGGATTCAGAAATAAGGCTTGCAGGATGTAGTGTGCAAAGCACAAAAGGAATGCAGCAATCTGCAATTTTTTTGCACTTGTCAGGCTGCAAATATAATTGTGTACCTGTTGCAAAGCAATCTGACTTTTTTGCTCTTGTCAGGCTGCAAATGTAATTGTGTACCTGTTGCAAAGAAATCTGGCTTTTTCACACTTGTCAGGCTGCAGACAGAATTGTGTACCGTGTTGCAGGTCTCTGCAATCATTTTTAGTGAGCTGACAGAGCAGAGACCTATTGCATGCTTTTAATAATTTTTCCATAAAAGTATTTTCCTGATGCTTTTACATTATCTTTCAGATTCATCATGTTCCTCTATGAGGGGGCTGCCATATTTGTGCATCAGTAGTCTGTTAGCATTAGCAGGGTTGGATTGTGGGACCTGGGGCCCACTAGGGCTGCTGTTTTAGAGATAGTTTTAGCTGCCTATGAGTAAGGGAATGCTTTCCCAAAACTCGTAAGGTGATGCTGTTACTTTAATGTTGCAATAAAACTCCTCAAACCTATCCGCAACTCTAGTTTACCCCTCTTGCCCGAACCCCTGTGTCACTATACTATATTTGCGTGCGTATTGTGTTTTTGCCCAAACAGCAGGACCAGCAAAAGGTCAGATCTGATTCTTTTTCTATTACAAACTTTATTAACATCAACAATTATCAACACGTCCTTAATACTTAACATTTTAAAATTAATGGTGCTAATAGCAACAAACATTATTATTATTATTATTATTAATAATAATAATAATAATAACATGTATTTATATAGAGCTAACATATTACATAGCACTGTAAAGTAAATGTGATTATACAACTAAATCACATGAATTACGTACATAGAACATATGGAGTTACTACATCACAATCAATGCCAGTACAAAAGGTGAGGAAGTCCCTGTGCAGAAAGAGCTTACAATCTAAAGGGAAGGGAATGATACACAAGGTGTGGGAGTGGGCAAGAATAGAGTTAAGTGGGTGAGAGATGTAGTACTATATGTGGTGTTGCATTTGGTAGTTAAGAGTGAGGGTAGGCTTCTCTAAATAAGTGCGTTTTTAGAGATTTCTTGAAAACAGAGGAGGGGTGCAGCCCCTGCAAAGTCTTGAATGCGAGCATGTGAGGAGGTAAGAGAAAAGTTGAGTAGCAGGTCAGTAGAGGAGCATAGTAAGCAGTTGGGTGAGTATAGAGAGATGAGTTCAGAAATGTAGGGAGGGGCCGAGTTATGAAGTGCTTTGAATGTCAGGGTCATTCATTTGAATTTAATTATTAAGGGCAGTGGAAGCCAGTGCAGGGATTGGCAGAATGGCATGGCAGTGGAGGAGTGGTTGCTTAGGTGTATAAGCATAGCAGCAGTGTTCATTATGGACTGGAGAGGTGACAGTCTCTGCCGGGGAAGGCCAATTAAAAGAGAATTTAAATAGTCTAGACATGATCTGATGAGAGAATTTTGGCAGCATCTTGGGTGATGAATGATCATATTTTGGATATGTTCCTTAGGTGGAAGTGACATGATTTAACAAGTGACTGGATGTGAGGAGTGAATGACAGGGCACCATCTAGGATAACCCAAAAACACTGGGCCTGGGGAGATGGTGTGATGTTACTTCTCTTGGTATTCCAAATCTGCAGAAGTGTGTTTTAAGAATTTTACATATCTCAAATGATGTGCTATTTTTTAATTTTTGAACTTTTGGTTAATTGAAGTATGCATCTAATATTGCCAAGTGTTCCTTTCCATTTAGCATGAATATATAAACTCCAGTCGTATCCCAGGGACCACATGGCATTTTCTCTGTATTGGAAGTTCTGGAGCAAAGGTTTGGCAAGTTGTGCAGCTTGTTATAACTTGAGCAATATCCTCATTTATAGAGGGCCAAAATAAGGATTTGTTTCCCCTGTCTTTTGCATTTTTGAATTCCATGTATTATGGTTAGCATGTCCTTTCGCAGAGATGGAGGCACAACAATTTGAGATCCCTTGAGCAATACTCCATACTGTGTAGACAGTTCATCACAATATTGACAATATGAAGATATTTTTTGGGACTGTTGGAAGTAATGCAGTCATCACTTCTTGTAAATGATCATCAGAGGCAGTGCTTGTTTATATTTCTTCAACATTTCTTCTGATACTGCTTTCCTACCCATAAAAATATTAATATGTATTTCCACACTGGATTCTTTTTCACTATCTGATGCAACAGTGTCCTCATTCCATGCCCTTGATAATGCATCTGCAACTAGAAGGAACTTGTCTGGTGTATATTCTACTTTGTAGTCATATTTCTGCAATTTCAATAACAAATGCTGAATCCACGGAGGAGCTTTCCATAGTTATTTCTGTGTGATGGTAAGTAGTGACTTGTGATCTGTTTCAACTATAAATTTTGTCCCATACACAAAGTTGTGGAATGCTTCACATCCAAAAGCAATACCAAGAGTCTATTTTTCTATTTGTGCATATTTTCGCTCCATGTGTTAATGGGCGTAATGCATATCCAACTGGCTTACATTTCTTACCATATTGTTGTAGTAGAACTGCACCTATTCTATCTTTTTGATGCATCTGTTGATATTTTTTGAAGGTCGATGTTTGTGAAAATATTGCAGAAACTGTGCACAACAAATAATTTCTTTTAGTGATTTGAAATCATTTTTCTGCTTATCTGTCCAGTTCCACTCAGTGTGCTTTAGCTCCTCATATGGGGCGTCTTGTCTGCCAGATTGGGAATGTACTTACCAAGGTAGTTTAACATACCCATGAATCTCTACAGTTCTTTTTTATTACTGGGACTGGTCATTCTTTTAATTGCTAGAACTTTGCAGGATCTGATTTCACTTCACTCAATCAATTGATCAAGTGATCAATTATTTCACCAAGATACAAATTTCTGGTTTCTTAAATTGACATTTAGCATGATTCAGTTTAAGTCCATTTTCTTTTGCTATCTGTAAGACTCACTTTAATCTTTTACATGCTCTACTTCTGTGGTTCCCCAAATTAAAATATCCTCTATGTAGACTTTAACTCCTTCAACCCCTTTCAAGAGTTGCTGCATTGTTCTGTGAAAATTCTGTAGTGCTGAACTTAATCCAAAAGGCAGACGCTTGAAATGATACCTTCCAAAGGTTTATTAAAGTTACACAATTTTCTGCTTCTCTTAGTGAGAGGAACCTGCCAAACCCCATTTGAGGCATTTAGGATTGTAAATAATTTGCCATTTGCCATTTCATCCGTGGAATTCATTTTTCATTTAACTCTTTGGGATCCAAGCACAATCTCAGGGATCCGTCTTTTTTTCTCTACAATGACTAAGAAATGTACTCAAGCTGAAGGCTCAATTACATATAACTCAGTCAGGCACTGCAAATACCTTTTGGCTTGTACAATTGGTTATGCATCAGATTTTAATGAACTATCATATGTAACTAGGGTTGCCACCTTTTCTTGAAAAAAATACTGGCCTTCCTATATATTTATCTTTTTTTCCTATTAATAACATTGGTATCAACCATAAAAAATACCAGCCAGGCCGGTAAAAAAACGGCCAGGTGGCAACCCTATATGTAACTGACATATGCAAACACATCCTTATATTCACGTAGCAATATATCTATGTTGTTTTGTGGGGATTCTTCCACAAAAAATAATTTGTTTACCAGTCCCAACTTATCACATGTTTGTGCACATAATAGGGTACATTAATTACCAGAGACTACTACAAATTAATTCTGGCTTGCCTTACCAATTTAAGTACAGTAAGAGTAAGTATCATTTTCCTACTGATGAGATTTCATCCTCATTGTATGCCTTAAGTACTGATGTTTTACTTTTTAGTTTTGCTTTCATTTGTTTGGTTTTCCAATTTTTTTCTGTGATAATGTTTGTTTCTGCCCCTGTGTCCACTTTATACTTAACCAGGGAACCATTTGTATCAATGTCTACAGTCCATATTTTTTTTGCCACAATTCTTACATACTTTGTACTTGGTAAATCTTGCATCAGCTGTCCCTTTGCCTTTTTTAAAATCATATTTACTTGTGTGAGCCCTTAGTATGACTGAGGATGTGGCCACTCTGCTCACTTGAGTGAGTTCAGCTGCTTGACAAATTCTTATAGATTTTTCTAATGTAAGAATCTGTTTCCTTGAAAATCTTTCCTGCACTTTTTGATCATTACATCCAATTACAACTCTGTCTCTGATAAATGAATCTCTCAGCTGACCAAATTTACATGTTCTGTTTTTCATCTTGAGGTCTGTTTAGTATTCCTCTATGCTTTCAATAGGAGACTGCACTCTGGAGTTTTAGATACATCTCTCATATGTCTCATTCACCTTAGGGGTGCAGTAATCTTCAATTTTCCCCATAACCACTTCAAAATTATCACATCATGTTCATCAAGTTGAAATGAATTAAATATTTGAAAAGCTTCTTCCCCTGCTATTGTTAGCAAAAGGGCCACTTTCCGCACACTGGGCAGTATTATAGTGTTAGTAACTTTCATGTATAGTAACAGCCTGCTTAAAGATTTTCCATGCTTCCCCAATATTTC
The DNA here is from genome assembly GCA_024363595.1 of Xenopus borealis. Taxonomy (NCBI): domain Eukaryota; kingdom Metazoa; phylum Chordata; class Amphibia; order Anura; family Pipidae; genus Xenopus; species Xenopus borealis. The sequence goes on from CM044448.1 coordinate 64,925,680, forward strand.
CCACAAACTTAACTAGAGCAGGTGGATGTAGACTGTCATTATCTGTGCAGGGACTGCTATGGTCACAGGCTGAGATGGGCCTGCTGCATCCTCTGTACCTCTTGCAGGTTCTGACATGGTCCAGGCTCTATCTGCTGAGTGGACCCACTTCTGGTACCATGTTAATAATGAGATTCTGGGTTTTACAACAGCTAATTATTTATTTAAAATACAGTGCATGAAAGAAGCATGGCTCTCTGACAGCTCAGTCTCTTCTCCTTGTGGAGCTGGCCCTGCCTAACTGTTTCTTTTTATATTACAAACAATTTTTTACAAAATCAGACCTATCAACAAAAAACAGTCAACAAGACTTATAGGTAACTTTTAATATACATGCATATTTTAAAAAAGGAGTTTTTTAGTGTTAAAAAGTTTTCCAAGCGGAATGTTGTTGGCTTGCCTCAAACAGAAGGAACAAAAACAAGAAAAAAGCGAAAAACAAAAACATAGTGTAGTATTTACGGGAGAATGTAATCACCCAACAAAGTGAATAACATTCTCCCGTAAATACTACACTATATTTTTGTTTTTCGCTTTTTTCTTGTTTTTGTTCCTTCTGTTTGAGGCAAGCCAACAACATTCCGCTTGGAAAACTTTTTAACTTCATTTTGGGGAAGAGAGAGCACCCTGGTTGCGACGCCATCTGGAGGACAAAAATTAAATTTTTTGGTTTGAACCTTATTTTTTATTCTTATGGAGTTTTTTAGTGGCAGCCACTTTAGACTATCCATAGTTCTGGCCCAGTGGGTACTCCATTGAGAGGTCAGCAACCCCATAAATAATATTAGAGATAAGGCTGAAGTGGGTATAGCATCTTTATCAAACTGTAAGGTAACAGGGGAACTATCGCAAAAAATTAAATCTAATATGAGTGGCATCTCATTACTTTCTACATATAATCAGTTAAGAAATAGATACAATTTTGGAAACAAACTATCCACCGCTCTGCAACATATTACCTACATGTATATGCAGAAGTCAGATTCTGATTAACTGTTAGGTCAAATACATTGGAATGTGCTTCATTTGCCTGAACAAAATATTCTAGCATATCTTTTAAAATAACTCCAATGCAAAACTGCATGCAGAAACAGATGGCTGAGAAGTGGAAAGTGAAGAGTTACACAATTATTTCAGAAATGGCACATCATTTATAATTAATTGTATTTCTTACTTCCAAGAGATGGAGCTCATATCAAAATTCAATTTTCACAATAGTTCCCTTTTAATTGTAGAGGTATGTAACAGAACACCTCATATAAATGAAGTGGAACATGCACCATTTGTGCAGATAGAAAAGGTTGCAAAGATGTTTAGTGTAGTGAGAAGTTCTGTAAAACAGCATTCAATGAGGCAAAAATAGAAAACAGGGAGCTGATTGCTTCCACCATCAAAAAACAATCCCAAACACTATTTTACATACACAAAGGGGCACATTTACGGTTATTCCCCATAATTAGCTCGACCAAATTCGATATTCGATTAGTAGTTTTAGGCTACCTTTTATTCGATATTCGATCATTCGACGATCAAATTAAAATTTATTCGATCAGTCGAACAATTTATTCGATCAGTTGAATAAATCATTCGATCATTCAAATAATTTGTACGATTCAAACGATCAAAGACTATTCGATCAGGACTTAGACTCAGAAGCCTATGGGAGGGTTCCCATACGCTTCTATTGCAATTTGGTAGGTCCAATCTGGCGAAGTAGCCAGTCGAATATTTAAAAATGTTTTCTTTTATTCGCTGACTGAATGATCGAATATTCGATATTTCAAATCTATTTGATTATTCGATCATTCACTATTCGATGATCGAATACGCCTAATTTGCATATTCGACCAATCGAATAAATCCTACGATCAAATATTCCATCGAATTCGATTTTATTCACATTAATACATGTCAATTTAGTAAATCGGCCCCATAGCGTTAAAAAAAATATGTATTGAAATGTGGGTCCCTTAAATAATGTAAACAGTGTTGTTATACTGTAAAAGAAAATGTACCTATTGAATAATTTTTTTCAGTAAATTTGATATAGTCCCTGTTGCAGGGCTCTACACTGTACAATGTAGTAATGCAAGAGGCTTATCCCAAACAAATTGTCAATGACCACTTAAAAAGTAACGCTCATCAGATATTATACCAATGGATTCAAAAGGATTTGTGGCATTTATAGTGCTATACGGTTGACATCTGTAGTTAGTGAGTTATCTGAAGGTTTGTTTAATATTTTTCTATTTCAGCAAAACATTTCTGTCAGACCTATTTTCAGGAGATTTTTAAAACAAATTGACACATTAGGGGCAGATTTACTAAGGGTCGAAGAGAATATTCAAATTAAATTTGAATTTTGAAGTAATTTTGGGCTATTTCGACTATCTAGCCCAAAATTCAATTCAAATTAAAAAAAGTACTGACTCTAAGAAATTCGAATTCGACACTTTGCCAAATTTTAGTCTATGGGGGACCTCGTAGAACCTGTACGAAAATTTTTCTAAATCCTGGAAAATCAAAGGATTTGTTTGAAAAACGTTCGATTCGTTTGAATCAAACAATGTATTTGAACGATTCGAATGATTTTTATTCAATCGAAACAGACCTATTTGGTCCATTTTCGATTAAAAATGCCTTTTAAAACAAATTCGATGTTAGAATTTCGCCGTTTTTAACTTTGGAATTCGACCCTTAGTAAATGTGCCCCTTAATATAGATATGAAGTTTTTCTTTAGAATTTGTTTTGAAACTGTTTTGAGCAATCAAATATCATTGTGCCCTATGGATTAGTAGTGTTCAGTACTGCTCAGACCAATTCAAGTTATCACATGAGGAAGAAAAAAAATAAATTCAGATTACACATGGAGGCTATTATTGTGGCTATATTTTGTGATTGCTTACAGAGATTTACGAACACTGGTGATAGAGATGGTTTTATCTACAGATATGTCCTGCCACTTCCAGCAGTTAAAAACTATGAGGAGCACATTGCAGCAGCCAGAGGGGTAAGACATTTCCAACTTTCCTGCCAATTTTATAAGAAAATGATGTAGTGTTCTGCGCAACTCTTCAATTGGTCATCATTATTGGTTATGTCATTTTCATTATTCCTGTTCCTGTTCTGTATCATTTGCCAGCATAGAAATACTCCATAGTATAGTTCTGTATATGGCTAAGCATTACTTTCTTGTTCTTGTGTGAATCTGCATTATCATATGGTGCTCTTTATTCACAGGATAGATAAAGCCAAAGCTATGTCTCTGATCCTTCATGCTGCAGATATCAGCCACCCTGCCAAACCTTGGGATATGCACCTAAGATGGACTAACCTGCTGATGGAGGAATTCTTCCAACAGGTGCTATACATAAATATGACTACCATACTGATCAACGCTTTGATATTTCAGGCTCCTTGCCCATCCAGCCCACTGTGCATTTATGCAATGGCCCACCTTCACCCATTTGTAAAGCAGCCAAGACAGTAGATACCAAGCAAGTTAATTACAACCAACATATCAGCTAACAACCAGTTTATGCTAGGTACAGTTTGTCTCAGCTAAGAGCAACATATAATAACATCAGTCGGCAAACAGTCTGGACTTGGGGCAAATGTCTACCATGATATAAAATTTGTTTTGACTTTATACTTTATTTGTGGTGGTTTTTAAGTAATTTAGATTCTTTTCAGCATTTCTCAGCAGTCCTGATACTCTCATGAAAATGTGAATAACCCCCATACCTTTTGTTAGTCTGCTGTGCATGATTGTTCTACTAGACATTGGACAGTTGACAAAATGCCCTGGATCATGGTTGTCCAAGTGGAGTCCTACAGGCCAAATGCAGCCTCCAAAGACATTCTATGGCCCCAGACTGCTAAATGGCTTTATATATGGCAGGTTAAGAAGTATTTCCATTTGCTAACATGAAAGATGATATTTTATTGTCAGCATGTCCTGAAACTGAAATTGTTCTATTGTCATGTTTATGATGTGTGTATGTGACAGGACATTAATTTATGAGCCGTATTTTGCACTTTGCAGGGTGACAAAGAGGCTGCATTAGGGCTTCCGTTCTCCCCGCTCTGTGACAGGAAATCCACAATGGTAGCTCAGTCACAAATAGGTAACGTTCTTGCCTCCTGAGTGTAAGTGTGAGTGAGTTACAGCATGTAAATGCATGTAAGCAAGCACAAGCGAGTGAACATGGGAGCATAAATGAGCATGAGTGTGAGTGTACATGTCAGCATGTCAGGCCAAATGTGAGTATGCATGTTTGTATGAATATTAGAGAGCATGTCAGCATGAGTTAGTGAACATATCAGCACATATCATAATGAGTGTTAGTATGTAAGGAACTGCTAGAAATCATATCATCATGCATGTGTGCTGTTTTGCAGAAATGTGAATGTGAGTATGTGTTTATTAACATGTCATTATTGTTCCTAACGAGGAAACTTTGGGCAACTTCGGAAAAAAACGGGAAGGCAGTTAGGGGGGATTAGTCACTCGACGAAGAGGCGATGTATTGCAACTAATCTCCCCGAATCTCCACGCATGTCTCTGCCCTTAAAGTCCCTAAAGACTATACCCACCAGTATAACTAGATAAACTTGTTCACAGACCTCTACTGATCACTTTGGCAATTGACATTTTTTTTGTGTCATTGGCCCTTTTATACTGCTCATATTAGAATAGCATAGCCTGCTGTTGTTTCTCTGGCTATAGAGGCAAATTTTACTTTACTGATGCAGGAAGCATCTCTTTAAGGGGTAGGTTCATCAAAGAGTGAAGTTCCGCCACTAGAGTGAAATTCCACAGCTCTCAATTCATTTCTATTGGATTTTGCAAGGCGTATTCATCAATGGGTGAAGTGAAAGTTCACCCTTTGATGAATACGCCTTTAAAAATCCCATGAATTGAGAGCTGTGGAATTTCCCTCTAGTGGCGGAACTTCACTCTTTGAGGAATCTACCCCTAAGTGTCTCTACTTGGTTTTAATGTTCCTGTCATTATGAAGGATAGAACTGAGCAGAGAAGATGCTTCCTGCAAAAGTGCTTGTTGATCTGTCCAGCATAGCAGGGGGCACTCCTGTCTCTCACTATGTAAACGAATAATAGTATAAAATCTATAATAAAATCTATTTGTTTTTTTTATAACAGACATAAACCAATAAATAACATGCCAATAAAATGCTCTTCTTTTCTAAATCTATTTGTTTTTTTTGTTTTTTTAATTGGACATAAACCAATAAATAACATGCATAAAATGCTCTTCTTTTCTACATCCCATGATTTCTGATGGTGATCCTGCCAGAAGACCAGAAGTTAACCAAAAATGCAAACAGCTGAGAATGTTTAATATGTAAAATACCTTCAAAAAAGGTTCCTCCCTGTTTTTCTTACACTTGACCCTCTTTTATTGGCGTTGCATGAGCATTGCTGAAGGAACTGGCCTATGCTAGTATAGCTCTGAGAACTAGTGATGGAAGAATCGCCAGCAAATATTCGCCGCCGAAAAATTCGCCCAAAAAACGAGTCGCGCGTCGTTTTTGACGCGACGTGTCGAAAACGACGCAACGCGCGTCAGAAATGACGCGACGCGATTGACGTTTCTCTGGAAATTCGCAAATTTTTCGGCGAAGCGTGTGAGATTCGCCCATCACTACTGAGAACCTAAACAGCACTACACCCACACAATTACAGTGTAACATTGGCAAGAAAAACTCCATTGTGATCTGAATATCTGGAGATTACTGGAATCTGCATCTGGAACTAAGTTTGAGACATCTGGCGTGGAGATCTATGGAAGTTTCATGCCTTTAAATTGGAAATACTTCTATACAGCTCGTCTATTTTAAAGTGCTGTTTATCTTTGGGAATGAAATACAAATTCTGACATGTTATTCATTTAATTATCAGGTTTTATTGACTTTATAGTGGAGCCCACATTCACACTTCTAACCGACTCAACAGAGAAAATAGTTTTTCCTCTTATAGAGGAAGCTGCAAAATCTGATAATTCAGTCTTCGATAAATCCAGGTTTGTCAGTTCTATTGCATTTTCAAGAATTGTTGAAACTGATTCTCTGCTATTGTTTTATAGTGATGATTTTCTATAAGTTGTACATCATCTCCATCTTGTGGCAACTGCTTATATTACAAGGTGTGCATTTGGGTATTTGGAAAACTTTAGCATATTATTTTTATTATTATTATTAACATGTATTTTTAGAGCACCAACATATTGAGCAGTGCTGACATAGACAAATAGATAGCTAAATTGATATAGAGCTAGATAGCTTGAAATATATATAGAGATAGTATGAGATATTAATAGATAGATATTAGATAGATAATATTGATAGATAGATGATAAATAAATAATAGATAGATATCCGAGTAAAATGAAAAACAAATTAATTCTGGTGGTAAAAGAATTATTATGAAGCAGGCAGGATTTTCATTGGAGAAGCTTCTTAAAGCTTTTGTAACGCTAATCTGGGCAATCCTGGCTAGTGATGGGTAAATTTGTGGCGAATTCCCGTGATTTGCCGCAGGTGAATAAATTCGCGAAACACCAGTAAAATTTCGGATGGTGAAAATTCGCCAGCATCTCGTTTTGAATGCGGGTGTCCGTTTTTGGACAACGGCGTCTGATTTTTCGACCCCGGCAAAGTGCGCTGGTGTCCAAAAACAGACACCCGTGTGCAAAAACAAATGCCAAAATTAAACGCGCCAGCATTTCACAAATTTTTCCCATTTTGCATATTTCTCCAGAAACGCTGCAGATTCACCCATCACTAATCCTGGCCACAGATAGTTAAAGTGTCCAGCTAACGGTATAAGCATGGGTTATACTGCGACTTACACACAGGGTCAGGGCTTCCGCCAGGTGGCAGCTCTCTCTTTGAGATATAGTGGAACTACAATACACAGGCTACTGCACACAAAAAAATTAAACTTTGGCACCAGGAAGTTCTTATGATGAAAACAAAAACTGTTTCTTAGTCCGAAGACAATATCCCCAGGTTTAATCATGTACACAGATGAGGTTTGGCACATGACACACAGTCAAATCAGGTAACGGGTAACACAGCTGAGGAAAAGACTCCATTAGGTATTTGCAGTAACTCAATACAACCATTCCCTCCAGGAAGTTGTCAGGAAGCAGTCTCTACCTTATAGTCCCTCTTCACTTAGGTTCCTGCTCTCAGGCATTTAAAAAGAGTCTGGGTAGCTAGCCTCTCCTGCAAATCCTCGTTGGAGCTTCAACTGCTCTTTCTACATACACTATCTACCTTTCTCTACTAAAGAGACTAGTACAAGTCTGCCCTACCATAGCTAAATTTCATTGACAGGGTTGCCTTTTCCCCAACTTTACTGGACCCATGCCCAGGCTCATCGCACACATCCACCCTGTCCTCAGGTGGAAGGCAAAGAGAAAGCTGCCATTCCTTTCCCAGCACTATATTGCCATGTCGCAGGAAGTGGCCAATAACACCGATGTTAACACAGGCTTTTGTCTAGTAACTAAAGAAGGGGTTGGGATTTAGCACTATAGGGGCATAGCAATCCTATACACTTTACCAACGAAGTAGCTAGAAATGTTGTACATTATGTTTTGTGTTTCTGTACCAGCCCAAAGAAACCAGAGTCCTTTAGCAGGGAAGATCTGTCTCCCAGTAGCTCCCATTTTCTGCTGATTCACTGATTCACATGCTCTGTGCTGCTGTTGCTTACTGAGCATTGGTACCATTTCACAATATACAGTACACATAGAATAGAAATGTCATAATATAAGGCTGATTAGTAATCAACTCTGAACAATATGTTGGTGCTTTAAAAATACGTTAGTAATAAAATACATGTTAATAATAATTAATACATAGAATTACTACATACCAGCACATAAACCAATGCAACTGGATTTAATATTAGCAGCAGCTTCTACTACAAACAAACCTAATTTTCTGCTTGATAATTAGTGACAACCCCTAAGCTTAGCTTCTCAACAGCTGCTTAGAGCCCACTGAGCATGTGAGTGTCTCAGACACTGTCCAAGATGGTGACCCCCTGTGACAAGTTAGAGGCCCTGGATCATTGCTGCTATTGACAAGCTGAAATTTTAAACTGGTGCAATAAGTTCAGTATATACAATTTGTCAATTTTTGCCATATTCATTATTAAAGGTTTAGCTTTCCTTTAAATTAATTATACTAATTTCTTGGAAAAAAAGTAGCTGTTCAATGTTGCCTAAATCCATATTTATGTTTTATAACATCCATTTTTATTTAAGCCCTGAAACTTGCTTGTGGTCCAGCAATATTTGGATGGAAAACTCTTTTCCTATGAAATATTTATGTTTCCTTTAAAGCAAAAAGAACAAGCAAAGAGAATCATGTCTGCTCTGTGTGTGTGTTCCCATCTCATGGTTCAAGTAATTATTCATGCATAGAACATATTATTTCTAGCACCAGCAGCACAACGTCTGCACTCATTGGGGGAGTTCACAAAAGTGTTGGGAAGGAAAAAATGTCTTTAAAATGTCGTAGCAACACCCAACAAATTCACAGAGCAATATTGTTGTTAAAAGTGGGCGT
>CM044448.1:64939937-64977082 GCA_024363595.1 Xenopus borealis
CACATGCTCTGTGCTGCTGTCACTTACTGAGCTTAGGGACCCACTCACAATATAGAGTACTCATAGAATAAAAATGTCACAGTATAAGGCTGATTTGTAATTAATACAGATAATTCCTACATGGCTGCACAGAAACCAGTGCAACTAGCATCAGAATTTAAAAATCAGTCCTGTAGCATCAGCTTATATTACAGGCCAACCTCATTTTCTGCTTGTTAATTTTCGATGACCCCTAAGCTTAGCTTCTCAACAGCTGCTCAGAGTCCACTGAGCATGTGAGTGTCACAGACACTTTCCAACATGGTGACCCCCTGTGACAAGTTTAAAGTCCTGGATCATTGTTGCTATTGGGAAGCTGCAACTTTAGGCTAATGCAATAAGCGCAGTATATAAAATATGCCATTTTTAGCTCTATTCATTTTTAGGGTTTACTTTTCCTTTATGCTCATAGGCTTAATGAAACACAGCTTTGTTAGCAGCCCTGCTCTTCCACTAAGAAGGCTATATCTCAAGGTAGCAATGTTCTATTATATGGTGGTAGTGGAAGGTGTAATGTTTATCTTTAGCTTCCCTGGTGGGTTTCAGGGAAAAATGCAAACATCAAAAAGCTGGGTACATTGGGGGCTTACCATTATAAAGTATAAAATGAATCGACTCTGAATATAGGTAAGCAACCTGACTGTTGTACCAGTGCTTTCAAAATCAGAGAAATAAAGTTTCACTCATCATAGTGCTTGATATAAAGGTGACATATGGTAAAATAATGTGTCCAATTAGGCCTTTGCATGAAACAGCTTAGGCAGAGGGGGGAAATGGAATGAGAAACGATTATCACTAAAAGTCCAGACTGGGAAAAGTGCAAATCTTTGTAAAAAGCATTTGGCATTTAAACTTATAGACTAATGTGCTTTGCTACAATTATGAAGGAGACAAAAAGACATCTGCAGTCCATTAGCGCTAAAAGAATAAGCTTGGATATGATTAAAACAGATTCATATTACCTCTTGCCTTCTGTGTGAAGTTCTATTGCTGAATCGAATGAATATATATCATCAAAGAATTGCAGCCGCTGATTGGGAAAGACCATTTAGTGTTAAATAAACTGCCAGAGATATTAAACTAGTGGAGATATGAGCATCCATTTATTTAATGGGTTATAAGGAACAAGATAATGTGATAATTATTTTATTCATGTCAACAATATGTTAATGTTAAATGAAGTAATTGCCGCATCTACGTGAAATTACATTTTGATCACTTCAGAAAATTAATTACATCTACATTTATTGAACTTTCATAACTACACAATGCTAATTTGAACTGGCTTTATTAAAATGAAATGACTACATTATTACACTCAAACTACAATTATTTTTCTTGCTGCCTTATATTTTCTACTCTGGAATACTGGGATTCAGCCTAGATAGACTGGGCTCTAATGGGTTTCTGGCTTAGTAGTTGTAATTAAAACTAAGGGCCCTTACACACAAGCGTTTTTACCTGCGCTCCCCTGCGTTCCGTTTTGCTGCGTTCAGCCTCAGGGGAGTGCAGGTATAGACGCACTCAATGCTTTTCAATGGGGCTGTACTCACACGAACTCATGTAGGCGCCAAACGCAGGTTCAGACGCAACATGCTGCAGCGTTCTGCGCCTAAATGCGTTCGTGTGAGTACAGCCCCATCGAAAAGCATTGAGTACGTCTATACCTGCGGCTGAACGCCGCAAAACGGAACGCAGGGGAGCGCAGGTAAAAACGCTTGTGTGTAAGAGCCCTTAGACCTAGCTATGACTTTATGGGAATTACTATGATAAGCTGCAAAGTTTCTTATTACAGAATAGCCATTGTTGCTGTCTATGACGTTCAACACTGGCCAGATCTCTATTTGGATTCAGGGTTTACATGGTTTGCTCTATCATTAAAATGTGCAAATTTGTCACAATTGATTCAAATTCTTTGAGCACTCAAATTCCATTCTTTTTCATTAGTGGCAGTGCCAAACACTAACACTAAAATAAGTGAGCATTGCATTAATCTTAAAGCAATTCAAGCATAGATGGCACTTGACGAATCCGTTAACAATACTTTGCATCAATATGACATGTAATGATCAGTCACAGTCAAAAATCTCCTCCACAGATTTAGACTAGCGGCAGACAAGCAGATTCGGGGAGATTTAGTCGCCAGGCGACTAATCACCACTTCAGCCCCACGACAATCTCCATGAACTGCCTTCTTCCTGCCTTTCCTGTGCTTGAATGAGGAATCGCCTGCACAAATACACTTGCGGTGCTTTGATTTCCAAAGTCGCCCGAAGTTCCCTCGTGAGGCAACTTCGAGCGACTTCGGCAATCGAAGTGCCACAAGTGCATTAGTACTGGCGATTCCTCATTCAGGCACACGGAAGGCAGTTTGGTGAGATTGTCGCTGGGCTGAAGAGGCAATTAGTCACCTGGCGACTAAATCTCCCCAAATCTGCTTGTCTGCCACTAGTAATAGGGGCAGATTTACTAAGGGCCAAATTTCAAAGTTAAAAAACTTCAAAAATTCGACCATCCAATTTTTTTAAAGGCCATTTTCTATCGAAAATGGACTGAATAGGTCCATTTCGACCGAATAAAAATCATTCGAATCGTTTGAATGCATCATTGGATTCGAACGATTTTCCAAAAATATCCTTCAATTTTCCAGGACTTTGAAAAAATCTTGGTAAAGGTTCTAGGAGGTCCCCCAAACGCTAAAATAGCAATTTAATTTGAATATTCACTTAGTAAATCTGCCACTTAATGTACCATACTGTATTCATTAAAATGTTTACTTTTGTTTGCACTTGTGTTTGTAGATCTCATTACTTGTGTTTTAATTGTATTCTTTAAAAACATGGCTTAAGGTTTCTTCTGTTCTATTATTTATGACATTGGAATAATCAATTAGGTTAAAAGGGTCATAGACCTTGTGCTTCAATGCACATGTGGCCTTTTGCTATGCCAAATGGGGGCATACCCTGCCTTAAAATTTAGAATCTGATCTCCAAAGTGCCTCACGGGGCACCTGATGGACTACATTAGTTTTGAGATGCTATTGAGAAGTTTCTGCAATGCATTCAAGCACTCATCAAATTATCGATTAAGATGAAATTGTGCAAGTCCATGGTATGATCTGCTGGACTGGATGTCCGGGCCCACTGGGGCTACAAATTTAAGGTTCCTCACCCAAAGTCCAACCATACTCCCTCCCACATGGGCTGCATACCTTTTATCTTCTTAGCTTTGTGACTGATTGGGGAAAGGGAATGAGGTAAAGGATATGTCTATGCTTACTGTCAGACCTAACTGCAATATAAGAGCTTCCTAACTACCAGTTTTCTTCATCAGCCACAAACCCTAAAATATGTGCAAAGCTTAAATTAGGTCAGAACTTCCAATACACAAATAGATGACTACTTTGATTAAAATGATTCTCTTTTTTGTTTTCTAGAGAGAAATTTAAAATCAATGCTAAAAAGTGAAGGAGGCACTGGAGGAACCTAACACTTACTGTCGTGTAAATGTGAATCCATACTTGCTCTCCAGAGATGGGGTCTCCGTGACAAGAGATGCTGACAAGACTCAACCATTCCACAAATTAGACGCACATAGTTTATCACTTGGCAGAAGTGGTTTCATGTATGACACTGGAGAAATGATCTTGAACAGTCATTGCTCTTCAAAATTAAGAACCCAGGCAAGTAGGCAAAAAGGGAAGAGTTAATGGCTCTTGCTAATATATTTGTAGCCAGATACTTCCATTCAGGCTCTAAAAAACCTACTATTCCCAATAAACATAACTTCTTGCAACTATTTTGTTGGACACGAGGAGCAATGGATGTTCGTTAAAATGCCCATTTAGCCTTTTGATTGCTGACTGAACATACTAGCAATTTGCCATTTAAATAAATGGACACTTTCTGGACTATAAACATGGCAGCGACAATATATACTGTATATATTTTTTTAGATTAATATTCATTTGGTTAGATGATGAGATGATTACCTTGTCATTAACTAGTAACTATTTATGTTGGAGTGGTTCACCCAGAGGAAAGTATGTAAATAATAAAACCATGAAAATATTAGTATTTTGACCTATGCACTCTCTCTCTCTTTTGCCCCAATTTCCATTTGTCATTTACTTGAGAATTTCGCGGTTGGTTTCTTTTAGTTCTCCTTGACTTCATGTTTTCACCCTTTCAGACTGTTAATAAAAGAATGTTGATTTCAACCAGCACATCCTTTCATTATCTTTCAATGCTAAGGGCAGACATACTATATAATGATTTTTCTTCTGTTGCAAACCCATTCATTAGGAAATTAAAATGTTCTAATACTGTTGTCAAAAGTAAGAAGACACCCTTTCTTATTATTGTAACTGGCTATTTAGGCCACACCCATAATTGCCAATACAGGTGCCACTACATCATTCAATAACATTATTGAGAATTCTGTGCTTCCAACTTTGTGCCAGTAATTTGGAGAAGGCCATTTTCTGTTTCAAAGTACGATCCATATAGAATGGGCTTGCGGAGATGGGAATGGAAGAACTTGCAGTTCTGTTCAGAACCCTGATTTCAGCTAAACACCATGTGATGAAATGGAAGCCCAATGTGAGATCTGATTGCTCTATATTGGTGTACAATATGTATGAATGAAAGCAAATTCCACCAATGATGTTGCAATGTCTAGAGGAAAAGCTTCCCAGAAAAGTAGAGGGTAAAGGCAGCTTTAGTAGCACCAATTCTATTTTAATATTCTTAGTTTTGGAAGATGGTGTTGAAAAGGTATGTGTCCACAACATAGTGTATCTATATTAGGACTGTTAATGGGAAGAAGGTGATTCCAGTCATGGTAATTAGTTTTGTGCTTATTGAGTGAATTCTATTAAAACAATCTCAGATTTTTTACTGTATCTCAAGCGACTTATAAACATGGCAGTTTGTCAGCTATTGTGAAATGTGCTGATTAAGTATAATCCTGTGATTTATAAAGCAAAGTGAGCACACTAGTTGAATCAGTCAGGTATTGCTTGTGGTAAAGTACACAAAGCTAATACGTTTCTCTCAAGTTTAAGCCCATTACCTCTTTCCCAACCCATTGTGAGCTATTTTGTTTATGATTAATTCATAATACAACATGGACACTGTTCAGACGGTTGTTATTAAGGGACTGTATAAGGTATTCATTTAATCTCCCAAGGCAACACCTTCATTATAAATGAATAAAGACCTGTTCAGGCCTGGGTAGAAACTGCAATAGACAAAAGCTATTTATTTCACTTTCAACAATGGATTTTTTTTCTTCTGGACGTCTTCCAGACATCACTGAATGCATTTAGCATTAGTATAAAGTGGTTTATTTTCTAAAAGAAAGTCCTTTTCCCTTAACCCTTAAGTCTTCTATTTCCAAAAAGTTTATATATTTTTATAACTGGATTATAGGCTGTGATTCTGATAGTATTGAGGCACCATACCTACAAAAGAAATACTGCAAAGTTAGCATACAATATAAGCAGTAGGTAAGGTAAGCAATTCCACAATAAAAACTGTATTTTAAAAACCTCATTCCACCCTCCATGAGTAAAAAAAGGAAAACAAATCCCTAAAATGATTTTGGCATTTTGACATTAGTATGAATTATTCTCTATGTTATGGATCCTCATCCAGTGGCTCAGGAGCAACATGTTGCTCACCAACCCCTTGGATGTTGTTCCCACTGGCCTCATTTATTTTTTAATTCCTGGCTTGGAGGCAAACTGTGGTTGTATAAAAACCATGTGTACTGCCAAACACCACTGACCAGTCCTGAAAAAAACAGTTAACAGTCCCCAATATTTCTCTTAAACAAATATGAGTTATTAATTAAATGTATGGTTGCTTTAATCTTTAATATATGACATCAGGTTCTTTGTTCCTGCATTCAGAATTGATGTTCATTATTCCCCATGTTTAACTAGACTGTAATAAATGACACTAGAAATAGCATAATAATCTTTATATGTAAAATTATATGATAACAGCAAGATGTCTGACATAGGTTAAGTTTTTGGTCAGTGGAATGTTGATATTATTAATAATATTATAATATTACTGTAAATATTCTATATCTGTAATAACATTTTCCATTGGCTTCTATAGAGAACTTGGGGGTGCAGTTACACAGCTTAATGGTTGTATTTACACCCCCATTTAACATATCACCGGTATTCCTACAACTGGTGATTATCTAATAACAATATCACTAGTGTTTGCTGAGCTAATTTGTTTCACAACCTTCAATACAATCATTATATAGTTAGGTCAATATAGATAGTCCCATAAGATAAGGTTACTAGATCTTGTGGAACTTTTAGGGGTCAGTAACAACAACCAAATACATCTTAAACTAGAAGGTGAAGAGGGAGGTCTAATATAATAATGTTATAATATATCAAATGTTACATTAAATGAAACTACCACAACCTCTTTTTCACATGCAGCAAGCCAGATAAAAGTTTTCAAGAGAAATGTTTACCTATCAGTTAATGAGCATGACTAGTGTTCTTAGAAAATGCCCTCCAGTTACAAATCAAATAGCATTAAAGGAGACCAATGATATTGAATCATCCTCTCCGAGTCCTACCCAAAGACATGGACTTCAATGCCCAAGTGTCCCAGGCCGGTGAAGGACAGCATGAGCGGGTCCTTCGCCGAAGCTATGGTGAGCCCCACCATCCCCGCCCCCCAAGTGGTTTTGGGGTTGTTTGGACTCCCCTTCGCAGAAGCTAGGGGTAGTCCTGATACCCAAAGTGTAGAATTATAGTCTAAGAAGTTGAAAAGTTGCACCAATTCCATATTTAAAAAATCCTTCTCTGCCTGACCTTTCCCATTGGTTGAATCAGGATTTGGTGAGCTGTATGTTATGGGAGAGAAGATGGAAGTCTTAAAACCTTTGGTCAAGTGGAGGAGCCGAACAGGGAGATGGAGGGGCAAATAATATTCTGGCAAGTACATCGCTGTACATTTGCATTTGGTTCTAGCTCATGATTTATATGCTGGGAACAAAACGTACATTGCTCCATTTCCTTTAATGGGTTACACAGCAGTGATGGTGGTAGAATGGATAAAAATGTACATTGCTAGAATATACAGCAAACACACTTTGTAATGCATTCTGTCTCCTGATTTCAGAAAGGGTTAAATCTATTTAGTACAATGCAAAGTTTGGGGTTTATTGTGTCTGTCTCCTTAAACAGAACTAGTGGAAATGTTAAAGTCAGAAAGAGTAAAAATGCAAACTGGGGACAACTTTCCTTTGTATAGTTGTGTGGGCATTTATTTAATTTTTATTTACTGCTCCTATAAGGCATGGGCTGATTATTAATGAATAATATAGTTGATGAACATGGGTCTACCCTGCCCTCTGTTTTATTATATGGTGACAGAAAAGTCTGAAAGGACAGGAAAAGTTGAGGGTGAACAATGAGGGTGCCAGCCTGGGGTATAGTTCTGCAAGTGATCCTAGTGGTTATTTGTGGCTGTTTTGAGGTGTTTGAGGCTGTTGAAGTATGAGGGCAGGACAGTGAAATCTATGATTGTTACTGTCAGGGGCGATCCTATGCACCATGCCTCCTGAGGCGGCTTTGAATTTGCCACCCCCCCCTTCCCCACGTTGCTCAAAAGTGAGCGCCGGACAGGGGTAGGGGGGGTCCACGGCGCTTGTGCATAGCGCGCACTTGCTGGAAGAGCCAAATTTCCAGGTTGAAAACCGGAAATTTGGCTCTTAGTTACCAGGAGCGGCATTTTTGTTGCCCCTGGTAACCAGGGGGACACTGCCACCTGAGGCAAGTGCCTCAACTCGCCTCATTGGAGGAGCGCCCCTGGTTACTGTACTTTTATGTGTTTTGTCTTGACATTTGCAAAGGGCTAGTAGAAACATGGTGGCACCGTCACAAATGTACTCAGGAACAGTGTAAAATTCAGCCAAGAAGAGCACCAGTCTGGTGTTTAGGATAAACATTACCATTATTAGGGAATGGCTTACTTATTGGCATCCCCTCATTGATTTCCACTGGAGAAGAAGAGCTTGAGGGGTGATAAGATACAGTAAATATGTATAAATGTATAAGGGGTGTCATGTTACACATGTATTATTTGTTTCATGGTTTGCCTTTCCTTGTTTTGGCCCATCTCCCCTCCTGTTAACCCCTCTGATCTCTGTCTGTTTGGTTTACTCCACTTTTCCAGTAGTACATATATGCTAGACTCCATTTTCAACTGCATGTATAGAGTGTATCATATTATAGTCTTTTGACCTATCTAAACTTCTCAACGGTCTTCAAGGTGCCATTCAGATTGAGTTCAACTTTCTTCTAAAATTCCTGAGGTTGTAAATTATTGCTATCTCAAGACAACTTGACAAATTAAATAGATCACACTTTCAATGGAGGGGAGGCAGAAGAAGGAGATAATATAATAATCTCTCTAATGCTTTATTTACCAGTAGGTCTTCCAGTGGACATGAGGTCCCCCATTTCATTTAGAAGAAAAGAGGTTCCGACTAAATATTCAGAAGAGGTTTTTTACAGTGAGAGCTGTGAAGATGTGGAATTCTCTCCCTGAATCAGTTGTACAGGCTGATACATTAGATAGCTTTAAATAGATGAGGGAATACACAGTTATGGACGATAACTCATTGTACAAGTTGATCTAGGGACTGGTCCGATTGCCATTTTGGAGCCAGGAAGGATTTTTTTCCCCCTCTGAGGCAAATTGAGAGGCTTCAGATGGGGGTTTTTTTGCCTTCCTCTGGATCAACTAGCAGTAAGACAGGTTAAAAAAAGTTAAAAGTTTTTTTTTTTTAACCTAACTTACTATAGTACTACTATGTGTAAAATTAATAAAAATAATAATCTGTGTCTAGTAAGTAGAGAGCATGAGTAAACATTTAACAGGCTTTGAGCAATAGATGGGACACCTATGACTAATGTAAAATCAGCATGGTTTGCTAATCTGTTAGGCCCTTTCATATGGACTATAACTGGTAACCACCTACCCTGCACCAGCACTACTCTTTTTTAAAAGATGCATGATGTTCAGATTGCAAAGCTGCCATTCTGTTCCCTGCTCCCAGGTATCACCTGCACAGACTGAAGCTGGGTGTATGTGAGATACAGAAATGTCCAAAAATTTCTGTACTGTCCAGGAGGAAACAGGGGATACATAGGAGACTGGAACAAGATGGGAGTGGTACACTAATCTTCCATCTTTAGATGGGACTGGTGAGGCACTGACAACAGGGCCATTTTCAGGGTAGGACAATAATGTGCTGACCATTGCTTCCTAACACAAGACAAAAAAGTTTCCAAGAAGTAAATTCTAACAAGGCTCAATGTGGCTGAGTGATGACGCTAAGTGAGTGCTGAGCAACATGTGGGTGTGACTGGTGAGACACTGCCTGCAGGACCTGTTTTAGGGTAAGGAAATGCAGTACTTGTCATTATCACTTCCTATAGATGACCCACAAAGTAAAAGCTTCCAAAATGACATACATTTTGTAACCATACCTAGCTATTTCCTTTGTGCAGAGGCATGAAGAATGCCCAGCTTGTGGCCTACTAGTTGTCTCTGGACTACTGCACAACCCATTGCCAGGGGGATGCTGGAAATTGCTCAAAATATATTAGACTTACCAAACTAATACAGTTATGGGAACTGTTATCCATAATGCTCGGGACCTGAGGTTTTCTAGATAATGGTTCTTTCATTATTTTGGATCTTCATAACTTAAGTCTACTAGAAAATCCTATAAACATTAAATAAAACCAATAGGCTGATTTTGCCTCCAATAAGGATTAATTATAACTTTGTTTGTATAAAGTGAAGGGTACTGTTTTATTATTACTGAAAAGAAAGAATTCAAGTTGGATAAAATGGAGTCTTTGGGAGATGGCCTTTCCGTAATACCAAGTTTTCTGGACAATGGGTTTTCAGATAACGGATCCCATACCTGTATCATATTTCCCCCCACACTGAGTGGGATGGTCTTGCATTGCCTGGAGTCCTGGGTGGAATCAACTATTGTGGCTGCAGACACAGGGGCTCTCCCAAAGTATATTAACAGTACCTTGTAGCAGCATTCAGTTGTAGCTTGTCTATTCCTCCTGCTATAATATCACACATGATAGTGCCAGTATTCTGACCAGTAATAACAACGAAAATCAAATGCTAGCAAAAAAAAACATTTAATGCACCAAATTATAAATCAAGTTATTAGGACTCATTTATTGAACTTCCACTTTGAAGTTTTGCTACAATGTACATTGAAGATTTACAATTTTAATTCATTTTTGGCAGACTTAAAAAACTCCCTTATTCACACCCATGTCTTCATATGTCAGTTTAATATCTATACAGTGGCTTGTATATTTACATTGGGTTACACGTCTCTTTGCATCTGTTAGCAAAGTTATCAGTCAACAGAAATGCACCATAAAGATGACAGTAGTTTGTATATTTTATAATCGATATGATTTTCCTTTATTTTGCTGAGGGAAGTTTTTTTCACCTGATGAACCCTCTCCCACTGTGCATCTGATGTATTCTTTGTAAAAGTGTTAATCTGTAGAACAAGGCTCTGTAGTCAACAATACAGTCCATATAAAGAAAAAACAAGTTGAAGGAATTTGTTTAGTAATCGCACACCTCCTCTTTATCCTCTCCATCCTCCTCTTCCTCAGGAAATGAAGAATTGTTCTGTTTTTTTATCTGCTTAACCGCTGCAAACAGACAGATGAAAATTAATCATTAATCATATTTCTTTTTTTTTCATTGTCAGACATACTGACGTACACTGCTCTAAAAAATCAATGGTTTCTATGTTCTTGTAAATTCAGGCAGTGCCTGAACCATTTATAATGTGTGTGTACTGCACGGTCAGTTCATCACGGACCTCAGTAATATGAGATTGTGGTTCTCTTGCAATCAGATGGGTGGTTCAATAGCTATAAAGCAAGGCATTTTATAGCCGACTATGTCATGATAATGTGCTGACTGCCTACTTTGGGCTTTGTTTATTTAAGAAGCTATTGCCATTGATTATGTATTTATGACATAAGTGAATACACTACATTTGTTTCTTAGAATAATTAATAAGAGATTTTTGAAGAGATCCGCCATATTAGACTATGGGCGGATTTAATATAGAAGGGGCAACATATTTAGCTATGGATATGGAACTGAAAGGTTATAGGTTTAGTCAAGCAAGCATTCATACAGAAACCTTAATATGGGTGTTGTATTGGCTGCTTGTTACAGGAAGATTATGGCAGCTGCTATAAATATTGACTCATAAGACTAAATACAGAAAAGTTAGTAAATAATTAATTCTGTGGGGTCATTTACTCAGTGTCTAGCAAGGTACAAAATATGGATGCAATCTGCTATGTTTCTTTACACTTCGTTTGCTGCCGCAGTTCTCTGTGTCTCATTGGATGCATTTAATTTGCTTTATTTACCAGCCAGTTCCACCATTGCAAGAACAAATAAGGAGTGATTATTTACTAGCTGGGCACCTGGTAATCCATAATGTTTCTTTGTACATATTGCCTTTCCATTCAGGTAAATTAATTGCTGCAGGTCTCTGCACTCCAAAAGAGAGTACAGAGACCCGTGTTTGCCCCATGAATACAGTATAGCCTGTGTTTGACAGCGCTATATTAATGGGGTGAGTGGGCTTGTGGAGGCACATAAGCCTACCCTTCCTGAGTCCTAAGCAGCAATAATTGTTTTGCATCTAGAGTTGCTGCCTGGCGGGCATTTTTTTGCCTAGTCAGTAACACAACTGCCAAGGCCAGGCCAGTTTTACAACTTTAGTTAGGCCCCTGGATCACCCACTTAAGGCCCAATCCACAGCAATCTTGTCTTCATAAGGAATCTTCCCAGGTTGCCCATTATATAATTGCACCACCCCATTATACCATCCCCCTGTCCCTTGATGTCAAGTCCCATAAGTTGGCAGAAGGTTTGCACCCCTTAGTGCTCTTGCGCTTGTGTTGGAGCCAAAGTAAATGACCTCTTTTCTGTTCCAAAATAGACTTTTCTTATAATTAAGATATATATTCCCTTTTTATACCCTATTTATTCACACATAATTTATTATTGGTGGTAATAGAACAATTGATTGTGACTGATCTATAATGATCAATATTGAAATACAAGAAGTAGGCAGTGTCACACATGAAACATTTATTTGGTGCACAAAAAAACAAATTTAAACATAATTTAAAAAATCAACCATACTAAAATGACAGAGGTATCGCAATGCTCCTTGCTCCCTGAGCTCCTTCTGCCTAACTCATTTTGAATTCATCATTGGGGACTTCATCAGCGGAGGACCATGAGGCACTGCGGTACCCCTGTCCTGTGACTGCTCAAACACATAGCTTTGCTAATTAAATTCATTAAAACTGTGTCTGACTTTTTCAGTTCAATCTGTGAGAAATCATCCTCTTTATAATAAAAAAAATTTGCACATTTGTCAAAGCAGATCAATTCACCAGATGCATCTAACTGTTCTGAGCAGTTGAGCACCATTCTCTTCCCCAATCCCCAATGATTAGTTAATCCCCAGTATATTCCTGCGGAGTTTGCCTGTGTTTGTCATCACATATTAATATCAGTAGTGACAGTGAGTGTGAACAAAATTGTATACTTTACATGTATAAATACACAGCACACAGTATAACAATGATTGCAGGAGTTCATATATTCACAACAAATTGGTACTAATGATGATATAGGAAAATATATAGACTAGACCACTAAGCATTCACACAACTTGCAGATTGCCTTAAAATATTTGTATTTAAAAGGCCCTGTTATAGTTATCTTGCACAGACTCTTTAGGTGATAATAAATGAGATGACCCAAATATTCTGAGCATCCTGAGACTAATTGAAAGCCCTGGGAGTGCTGTGTACACATTTACACATGTAAATACTTGCCAATACATGGCATCAAGGCTCTGTGCCTCATTATTCTGGCTGCTAGCAAAAATGATATTCAATTAATAATGATATAACTATTACACTCACTGGGATCTTCTTCAAATGCTCCATTTCTGGCTTTTTGGAAAACCAACGAAAAGTTACTAGACATGGTGCAAACATAGTGACTTTTATTACATTAACCATGTATTCAACTTCTGACGTTTCCCATAGTCCAAAAATTTTTATTTTTACTCCAGAGCCAAAAACTTAAACAACTAATGATATTCTCGCCATTATTAATCTTTTTTGCAGTTGACTGGTAAAAGCTAATTGCAAGTTGTTATGGCTACTGCAATTGTAAAGGGAAATGTTCCTGTTAAGTGAATTTCTCACATAAATATGAATATTCCCATTAATACAAAATGGCACATGGCATCACAGTGCTCTAGTTAAAAACTACATAATAATAAGTATACATTTAGTCCTGAAAAAATGTGGAATATCATCCAACTGAACTGAAAACAATAAACAGTCTGCATCTTGAAAAAGTATATATATATATATATATATATATATATATATATATATATATTAAGGAACACAAGGCAAATCTGTAAAAAGACTATAATTCTATAGGTGCTAGGGCAAAAATAGAACTATTAAGAGACCTACAGGTGGCGTCACAGTATGTCGTGTTCCAGGACCTGGTGCGTTTACTATACAACCAAATGTATAGAATTTTGCAGGACAACAAATCCCAAATTCCCCCTTTTGTAATAAATGTGTCAGAAATAACACCACATTCTCCAGAACCACTGGATGCAGGGGAAAACTAATCACCTAAATACCACCATGTGCTTCTTTCTCAAATGTAAGAACAAATTATCTCAGAATATCAATCGACAACAGCAAGGTGACTCATGCTGAGTTTATAGGCCTCACACTAGGGTTGCCACCTGGCCGGTATTTTACCAGCCTGGTCGGTATTTTTGATGGTTGATCCTAATGTTATTAATGGGAAAAAAAAGGTAAATATATAGGAAGGCCAGTATTTTTTTCAAGAAAAGGTGGCAACCCTACCTGACACTCACTGGAGAAGCGTCTTCTAACTGTAGTTAAGTTAGGGCAGTCTGTTAATTGGTACCTGCGTAGTGGAATATAAGAGATTTAAAGTCGGATTACATCCCCTTTCAAAAATGCTTCAAAGCATCCATCAGTAAATGAACTGTGACTGATATGACCATGACAATAATGTTTATGCCTTCAAGTATCCAGTTTTATACTATATGCAGCACAACCCATACATTCATTCCAACAGAATTGTACAATAATTTGTTGTGCTGAAATGTGCATTCTGTTATGGGCATCATTGTATTGTGACCATTTGTTTTAGTGAGATAATACTGCTGGGAGCAAGTAAGCACAATTCTTAGACAATAAAAAATGTCGGACATCTGGTATTGGTGGGCACTCATGCAATATGGCTGCTTCCAGATTCAGTATAACAAAAGTAATTGGAGGGGGAAAGACCATTTATAGTAATAAAGACATGAAACTTTGCTGTTGACTGCATTTGGGATTGTTTTCTCTGTGTTGAGAGAATGTTTTGTTCCATACTAATGCTTTTGCCTTCAGCATCCCACATACGGTATATCGTTTTTCCTTTTATGTTTGCCATGTTGGCAGTGAACAGGGTCACTGTGTTCTGCTTTTCAAAGTTGTACGGATTATTAGGCTGAGCACTGTGATACTCCATTGACTTTAGCACCTCATTGGCATGTAGTGCAATTGTTCTAATCGCTTTATGGCGCTTGTCAAAAGTTATATTGTTCCTAATTATGATGATAATAATATGAATTGAGTTTAAAGGAGAAACCAAAGGCTTCTAACAAAGATTTTTGTTAAAAACCATTGCAATATAGCAGTTTTATTTTTTCTTTCCTGGTACACCATGCCACATCCTTAGTTCCAATGCGCAAAGTGTTTGGCAGCCATGCTATCTTCTCTATAGCTTTGATAGCTTGTCTCCAAAACATGTGATACGGTTAAATATAGTTGCAGATACACCCCTGGGACATGACTGTTGACAGCCAGGCAGATGCATTGTTACTTGCCTCTAGCCAGATGGCATAAATTGGCTAATCATAAAAATGAATATATGGCCCCATTAACCTGGCTGCTGTTTTCCACAGACGGGCAGATTTTGTTGAGAAGATTCAGGCTATTGAGTTTATGAGCAATCAGCACTAATTTGTAGAGGATAATTTTATTGGTTGCTGGTGGCTGTCTTCTCTTGACAATAAATGTAGCTTTACTCAAATATTGATTCAGAATTATTTCCCACAAATGTCTTCTTTCACATTTCACGTTATCTAGTACCGGACTGGGTCTCCTTGGGCTCACCAAAAAAATACCCTGAAATGTTGATGCACAGGTGGTCACAATAAACAGGAGAGTTCCCCACCTGCAGAACATATGGTGTTGTGCGATTCTCTTACATCTCTTCTTCACCAAAAAAAACCTGCCATTCAAGGCCCTCTCTCACACACTGTAAATATCAGTTTCAAATGCAAAATACTAAAGGTTTTATATCAGCCTATGGTGTTAACAAGAAAAGGGTTGCTGAGAATTGTCTTTGGCTTGGGTACACTAGGGTCTAGGCCCACCTCTAGATCATCTGATACTCTGGAAGGCCAGTCTTTATCCACTTTAATCCCACCCCCATACCGTTTTCTATACAAACCACATATTTTTAAGAGATGTCTAGCTTTGCAGAGAGTTAGTCATGAGAACCTGGAGGCACTGATTTTTGTCCTTCTTTTATCTTAGGGATTTGTAAAACTAGCTGTATGTCTAGAAATTTCTAAAATACATGTAAAAAGATCATGTAATGCCTGGCATTAAAATGCAAGTCTATAATTGTTCTTCTTTCTACAATGCTGTTCTTGTTTCAGCCCTAGCTGGAATAAAAGGAATTTCAAGGGGATATGGTGTGTCTTTCCTTCTGGGTTTCAAGTAGATCAGAATTCTCAGTAGTTATGTGCTGTAACATGCTGGAAGATTGGTGGTTATCATTATAAATAAAAGACTTTGCCTCAGCATCTGCATATACAACAAAGGATAACAAGAGAAATAGGTCATGCTTATAAAAGGAGATTTTAAAAGCAGAGAAACTGGCTTTTAGTTTTCAATTGAATCTCTTAAAATATTGGTGCCAAGGATGCATTATAATGTGGACAGAGCTGTTTAGCTTCCTGGAAGACCACTATCCGTTGATAGGCTAACCTAGAATGTACAGTATGTACAATGGAATACAGTACTTAAAATGTGTTTCATTTTTTTAACATAACTGTTCATATTGGGCCAGATCAATTCAATCAGAAACACGTGCAATTGAATAAGAAGATTTTTTTTCAATTGTAATAAATACGGGCCATTATCTTAAAAAAATAAGATTTCATTTAAATACATTTTTAAACATAGGTGGAGAGTTTCCATGGGGGGGGTGTAATTGAAGTCGCAAAGAGAAAAACATTGCCCACCAATAAGAGTTAAAATCCACATCTCGAAATGTAATATTGTTCCTTAAACGGTTATTGCATTGCGAATCATTTTTGTAATTGCACACTCTTAAGAAGTGCTTGAAGGTGTCGTAATCTTTTGGAGCAAACGTGACTTTTTCAGTAAGACGTTTTATTACATTGACAGAGCAAAGCATAAAATTCGCATACTGCCTTCCGCTGGCGGGAAGTGGTCACTAAACAGTTTCCGGGTTCACAAAAGGTATATTGCATTCGCACAAAGCAAAATTTGTTTGCGCAAAGGTTTAACTTTTCGCATTGCGAATAGTTTTGCGTTACCGACATATTATTACATTCCCCTGTTAGAGATTTAAAAGTTTAATATGTATCTGTGTTTTCTTTCTACACTAACTAATTTTTTAAAGGCTTTATTGTTATATGATGTCTATTTAATGTACAAGACATTTTATATCTGTTATGAAATGTATATTCTACTATACATAAAAATAGGCAACCAGTTTAACTCTGTGAGCCACGTCTTCACACAAGCTGAGAAAGATACATTTAAAATCATACAGATATCTGTAACAACACAAATACTAACTAGATTGGTAAACCAATTGATATAAATGACTATGCAGTGTACTAATTGACTAAAACGAGGAACAATCAGTTCTGAGGCCAAATGATTGGTTGACTTTCTTGTGGTGTTTTTGTTTACCATAAATATTTATGGTGAATGGCCTCTATGGATGTGACCTGCTGCTTGCAGCACCATTACGAGCCTTGGAAATACAGTATCAGTGATGTTTCAGCTATTGATATGCTAAATGTTGTAACAAAGCTGCTTGGTTAGTTATAGTTGGGCAATATATTGCTCCCAGGGTGTTATATAATATAACACAAATTCAGAATTCTGCTGCTTCAGTTGCATTATTTAGGGGCAGATTTATCATGGTTTTTTTTTAAAACTCCCATAAACTCGAAATTGGAAAAAAAAGGACCAATCAAAATTTATAAAAAAAATTGATTTTATTTTAAGTTCGGGGGAATAGGATGTACCCGTAAGCATGAATCGAATTCGAATAGAATTGGATTCAAGTTTTTTCAACAATTTTTATTTTTAAAAGTCCACCAAATGACTCGAATAATACTATAATAAACTCAAAATTAAAATTAAAAAATTTGAATTTTCAATACAACCTTTGATATCTGCCCCTTACTACACAGATAAACAATGATATTAGAAAGACAAGAGGTTACTGAGATGAAGAATAAGATTCAATGACACTGATTGACTGTCTCAAGGACAAATATGGAGAGCCATCTCTCAGAACACAGTTGCTGCCCATTGCAAGGTTATTCACATAACAGTGGCAGAAATAATTTTCTAAGTTAATTGTTTCAAAGGGTAGCTACAGATACTGCCTTCCTATAAACAATAGGATACATGTATAGTTGATCATACAGTTTGATCTGAAATTGACTGGATTATCTTAAAAACACTGGTGCTTTAGTGAACAGCTTTGCAGCTCTCAAATCTGCAGTGCTAATTGTATCCCTTAGGTCGGCAATGGTAGGGATCTGTTAAATCAATAATTCTAGGGATGTGTAGTTGGCTACAAGGACATACACCAGTAACTTGCATGCCTTTGCCCAAAATTCCTTACATGAAGTTAATCTCTTAATCTCACTGTCCGCGGCCCGGCAGGTAGGAACCCCTGTCTTAGCGCTCTTAAGCTCCCCATAGACGCAACAATCTTTCCCTGCCGAACGACCGATCTTAGGGAAGTCCGACCAATCTGTCAAATTATCGTGCGGGGATTAGAACGATCGTACATTTTACGATCTTAAGATTGGCCAGGTTAGAAAATCTTTATCGGTCCCCATGCAATCTACCTATGTTTGCAGGGCCAAGCAGGCTGCGATCCTTCAGTTTTGCTGGCAATATCGCCTGAAATGGTCTTTTTAGTTGATGGACACATTGGACATTTAAACGATCGTTTTGAGACAATCGTGGTCTCACGCTAACAAATGGATCTTTCAAAAATCTTTACGTCTATTGCCAGTTTTACAGACAAGCATTTTTACCTGCACTCCCCTGTGTTCCAGTTTCATGCGTTCAGCCACAGGGGAGTGCACAAGTAGACGCACTGAATTCTTTTCAATTTGGCGGTACTCACACAGACACATGTAAGCACCAAAAGCAGGTACAATGAAACATACTGCGTCCCAACCTGCATTTGGCGCTTACATGCATCTGTGTGAGTACAGCCACATTAAAATGAATTCAGTGCATCTACTCCTGCGCTCCCCAGCAGCTGAATACATGAAACCGGACCGCAGGGGAGCGCTCATCTGTAAGAACCCTTAGTACAGAAATGTGTCTATCACTTCAAATAGTATCAATTATCCTTCAGTTGGATGCACCATGATATTAAAGGGGTGGTTCCCCTTTGAGTGAACTTTTAGAATGATGAGTAATAAATAGTAGCACTAACAATGTTGTAGCCTCACAAAGTTAATTCTAAGCAACTTTTCAATTGGTCTTGGTCTTTCTTTTTTTATAGTTAATAAATGGTTTACCTTCTACTTCTGACTCTTTCCAATGTTCAAATGGAGGTCACTCACTGATACTCTGCAGGGCTACAGCATTGTTAGTGCTACTATTTATTACTCATCTTTTTATTCAGCCCCTCTCCTATTCATATTCCACTCTCTAATTCAAATCAAGGTTGGCAGTGTAATTAGGACCCTAGCTACCAGATAGCTGTTAAAATTGCAAACTGGAGAGCTGCTGAGTAAAAAGCTAAATAACTCAAAACCACGAATAATAAAAAATGAAAACCAACTGCAGATTGTCTCAGCATATCCCTCTCTACATCATTCCAAAAGTTAATTTAAAGGTGAACTTTTAATTTAAGTGTTAAATCAACTACTAATTATTAGATACATTCTGATTGAACTACAAGGATTTGGAGGTTTATCACCTAAGAAAGCAAATTCTATAAAGAATTGACCTATTTCAGATTTAACATCTAGTCAAGCAAGTCTGTCATTCATACACTCAATAATGATACAGTTATATGTAAACATTGTCCATAGTATACTATAGGATTTGATATAGTAAATAATTAGTAATGGGCAAATTTCCACGATTCACTGCAGGCGAATAAATTTGTAAAACGCCAGGCGAAATTTCACCGTTGTCTCCTTTTGGATACGCGTGTCCGTTTTTGTCCAAAAACAGACGGGCGGCATTTTGCTTCACCGATTTTGGACAAAAACGGACACGTGTGTCCACAACGAGACAATAGTGAAATTAACCCAGATTCACCCATCACTATAAATAATTAATCCAGTAGGCTAATTGGATTAATTTGAAGAAAATTCCAGCAAAGGTGAAGTGACACCTGCATTCAATCAAATCGACCCCAATTAAAGCTGTCAGACCATAACTTTATTCTATGTTGTTTCAAATGTAGTCAATCCCCAATTAAGTTCCCCATAGTGCTATGAGCCCTTGCAGTAGCTATATGAACTGATTTACATTTCTATTTACACAACCATTATCTGTGCCTACATTTCCATAACACTGCCAACAGGTCCGGACTGAGAAATAAAATAGGCCCTGGCATTTCAGGTACACAGAGGCCCATACAGCCCCCACCAGCCCACTAAATACTGACTTTCTATGGGACCTCATAGCAGCCCATCTGGCATTTGCCAGAACCCACAGATTGCCAGTCCGGGCCTGACTGCCAACCACAAAAACTCTTCAAAACGAAAACTTAATCCATTCCTAAATTCACATGACTGCAAAGCTCTAGCAAATGAAAATTTGACAATTTATTTGTCACATCTTGTGTTTTTTTTTATTCTTCTCAAATTTGAATATGCAAACTACCACAGCTACCTAACTGTGAATATGGGGCCAACAGGCATAAGTTGCCACCGTCATTGAAACAAGGTGTGGGCAGTATGTGAATGTTTCCGTAGATGTTAATCACTCGCTCCACATATAAAAGCATGGCTGAAGAGTAACTCCCCACCAACCTAGTACTGATAGAAGCCCAGGCTATAGGTTTATATGACCAGTCCTAAAAACACTACAATCCTGAGTTTTTATAAATTAATAGTGCTCTCCTTTCCTTATTAAGTATAAGATATTAATGATGAGGTTATGTTAATTATTATGATTATACCAGTAAAAGTTTATTCAGTTTTATCATTAGTGTCACTTTACTAATGGGAGATAGGAGACTTTGCAAACATTAATTATTCAGTTAATTTTGTTTGAAAAGGAAAAGACCCAAGTTGGGCAAAACAAGGGTAGTTACAGGTAGGAGCATGCATTTATGTAACAGAAAAGAGAACATTACCTGAACAGTACCTTTCATGGCCGGTGCTGTGAATACACTCTGCTTCCTTTGCCTAGGGGACACATTCTGCATTCAAAAAATAACATAATAATTACACAATAACACATTTGCAGCAAAACCTTCAAGATTTAAGCATCTATCTATCTATCTATCTTACATTTATTTATTTATTTACATATTTATTGGTCTATATTTTTCCCATGTCAACAAATATAAATGAGGACTCAATCTGTATAAGTTATACAGTGCTTATAATTGATTTACAAGCAGTGTTGTACCTGGCCCGCGGGACACTGGGAAAAAACCCAGTGAGCCCACGGCCCTTGTGGGCCATGCAGGCCCACGGGGCTGCTAGCCAGAGGCCCCATTCTGACTCCCAGGCCCCACAGCTAAGGCGGCTACTGAGTGTGCGCAACGTCCCCCTCCCCCCAGCCATCCTGCTGCTCTGCCGAGAGCGTGTGGTTGTGCGCGCACATGCACCACATTAATTGGGTGACAGGTGAGCACACAATCGCACTCTCTAAGCGGAGCGGCAGCACGGTGGAGGGGGGTGTTGCATACATGCTCAGTGGTGTGCCGCCACATCTGTGGGGTCCTGGGGTCGGAAGGGCCCTGGCTAGCAGCCCCAGTGGGCTCCTGTCTGACCCTGTTTACAAGGTTTAGCAGGGTCATGAGAAAGGTCATTTGCCCACAAATTGCCTTAAAGGGTTTGTTCACATTCAGACAACTAGTTGTTTTCAGAAATAACAACTTTTTCCAATTACTTTCTATTGTCTATCTGTGACAGTTTTTCTCATTTTGAAGTGTAAAGTGTAATTTTTCACCTTCTAACGCAGCTCTGGGAGGGGGGTCACTGACCCCCCCCCAAAACTGGTCTAAATTGATTAATTTAATGGATACATTTTTTTATCTTTGTCCCTTCTGAACAAAGTCCTTGGGTTTCATTTCAGGCACCTGATAGAACTTATACAATAGTTGCTAATACTCCAGAGATGCCGCTGAGAAATGTATCAACTAAATGTTGCAAAATTGTAACCGTTTAGAGTACCTGAATTACTGCGCTGCCAGACTCAAACACCAGACAGGAACTTTCAACTTTTCAACTTAGATTTTGGAAAAAAGTAGAAAATAAATCATGGAAAGTAATTGAAAAAAATATTTATTTCTGGGGAACAATCTGTAAACAACTGAACTGAAAAAGGGGTTTGGAAGGCAAACAACCCCTTTAGACATGTGTATTGTTGGGCTTGATGAAGCAAATGATACTGTATATGCCTAAAGGTTTCTATGATATTTAATAAATGTTTCTATACTGAAAATTTCATTTTTTGTATTTTGATTAGGGAAGCTGTGTGTATATATACATTATAGTCATTACAATCTGCTCTTGAACAATAATAAACTTAGACAGAGAACCAAAGCACATTTCTACCTGTTTGCCTATGTGGTGGGTAGAGGTTTCAGAACTGCGAGATGCTAATTTATCATTTTCATGATTTTAGTGGAAAGATCCTCTATCTAATGCCATGACTGCATAAAAAGTTAACTGAAACATTTGAGGATTCATTAAAAAGTGGGTCCTGCAATGCATCACTCTACAAAAATATTTTGACACTTATCTAAAAGAATTGATTTAGTGTAACTTTCCTTCCAACACAAAGAATATAACACCCTGACTCCCCTTACCCATTGTGTCATTGGTCCAGCACAGGCACCTCAAAACAGTATGGGAAGTTTGACCTATTGTACATAGCATAGCAACCACTCTGCAAACATTTGTTCTCCGCATTCAAAATGAAGACTAATAAACAGCATGCCTAAATGAAGCTATCCTGCCTCTTCTGATAAATCCTTTGCAAGTGTACCCATTGATAAAGCGGACCATGGCAGTAGGTCCAGGGTTCTCACAGCAGGTTGAAGGAATAACGACAACAGCCTTGACTGTAAAAATCACATAAAAATGCTGCTTTGATGCTCCAGTCTATACAAGTAAGCCACAAATCACTTCTGATTCAAGAAAATGCACATGCACAACTCTTCTTGTGTCATTTCTTCACAACACAAGCCAACTTGCGCATGAAAAATGCCGATAAATATAAAAGAACGGTTTCAGAGCTCCCACAGCCATATGCTGTTTAATATTTATGTAGCGCATTTTCAGCAAGCATTTTATTTGTTTGCTTCTGTACCTTCTCTGTATTAAAATTTCAGGGACAGTTCAGCTACTTACTTCTTCATTTGTACTGTTCGTCCTCTGGTCATCTACTTCTAAGTGAAGAAAGAAAACATGTTATTAGGCGTATTAGAAAGCGGAGGGACAAGGTGGTCTGGCACCTATGATTGCAATTGGCAGTACTCTCGGAGACCTGGTTTAGGTTAATGTGATAGGGCATACAAATAACAGAAAATTCTATTGGTATTTTATACTAATATAATACACAAAAGCCGTGAATATCTTGTAAATGATACCCTTATAAATGGTGAGTTCTGATGTCATCAGTTATAAATGGTGAGTTCTGATGTCATTTCTGTCACATGACTTACTGAAATTTGTGTATTATAATAAAGTACCAGTTGCAAAATATGAGAATATTAGAAGTTACCTTGGAGTTTCGTGACCTGTATAAAAACACTAGGCCCTCAGTAACTTATAATATCGTTATAATCTACAAGTGGGATACTTCATTCACTATATAAAAAATATGTGAACCTCTGAGGAAATACTATTATCTGTTTGCCTCAAAGATTAAAATATATACAAGCAGCCTTGGCCAACTAATGCTAAAACTAGCTGTTAATCCCTGATCCACAAACCACAAAAATACATAACTGTGAGCCTCTTAGCTACAAAGTTTTGCCCTGCTTATTCACATGCAGTCATTATTACCAGTACACTGTATTTTTAGAACTCTGTAGTCAATTACCTTGGAAACTGCTCTCTAAATTGGTTTTCCATTTTCAGCCTTTATTTAAGGTACAAACATGCATTATCAGCAACCTAGTTCAGTAAGGATAATGAAAGCAATTTACCATCCAAGCATCTTGTCAGTTGCCCCTACTACTATCTATGTATATTACTTATTCCTTTCTGTTTCCCCTGCTGTCTGATGCTCTTTGACCCAGTTGCCCCTACACTAGTCTACCCTTCTCTACGGCCGGCTACTGTTTCTATACGCCATGCTATAACTCAAATTATGATGAAATAAACAGGCTATAGAGTAACACTGGGTAAAAGTATTCCTCGAGTCAGATGGAATGTATAATTGTTACTATGGGCCTTGGCAAACTTCAAGCCTTGCAATATAAACTCTATAGGCAGAAAGAGATAAAAGTTGTCCCCTTAATAGTCCTTTACTAAAATGTTAAAAGCATTTTTAAGTAAAGCCTTTAAACTGGGGTTTTAACTCTTTTCATTTGGGGACACATAGAAGTTGGGGGTTGGCTTTGTGGTCCATTAATTCCATGGAACCTAATTATAATACCCATTGCCTATTAGGAAGGCAACTCAGTGTATTTAACAGGATCCTACAAAGCCATTTTAATTGCATCGAGACCAAGTTCTGGGTTCTGTGCCACAGGTTAAAAATGTCCTTATACACGTACAGTATATGGGCATTTTGGAAGACCAATATATAGAAGCCCTAACAAATGACATTAATTATACAATTATACAATTATTGTAAATAATCTTGAAAATATCTGCTTTTACACAGTAGTGGCTTTGGTTAATTAATAATTTACTATCCCATTATGCTCTGGGCCTCACATACAGTGACAGGACAATATCAGTTACCCAACATGGTTACCCATATGGTCACCATGACAAGAGTTAGATAAAAGGTAAATAAAAGGTAATATTGAAATACTTGAGCCCAAACTGATCCTTTATGTTAACATTCTGCCCTGAGGCTGACAAGATTCCCTGCGAAAACATGAACCAAATGATAATTCCTCATATAGTAACCCTCAGTTTTCACTTGACGCATGAAATAACAGACTTTCTGTCAGCTGTGACATCAAAAGTATGCTATATAAGTATCAACATTTTTTTCCATGTTTAATGCCCTATTTTTTCCTCTGTTTCCAAGAAATCTGCTTCCTTAGGGTTACAGTAAGATAACATCTTCCGCTCTCATCTGTAACTTGTAAAGGGGAAGCGGCACACCAGGGATAAAATGTTGACTTGCTGCCAAACCACACAAAACAGAACTCAATAACTCATTCTGCATTGCAGAATTTACTGTAAGGGCTTAAGGTTGTTTTATTCTCCTGTTTTACAAATGCACTAATATATTACATTTATACAATATTACATTACATTTTACATTTTAATTGCTTATCTTATAGGAATAACAGTTTTGTTTAAGATTTTTTTCTACATCTACTTATATCTAATTTTTCTTTGTTTTACTCTTATTTATTCACTAGCATACTGAACTCCCACTATTTCATGATGCTGGAGAGGTCTGTTACAGGCACAGCAGTGGTGTCGCTTTACTATAACCACTCTAGGAGGCTTTCACTGGATAAAGTGGCCTCCAGATATAATGTATGTTGCTAGGCCAGAGAGCAACGTGATTCAGTGTTCCTGTGATTCCTGGTGGTTCTGGGCAGATTTTAAGAAGATACAGGGATAATAATGCTTTGTAGACAATGCTCATGGTTTTGCACACTGTACCCACTTTATAAAAAAGCTCATACGTATCGTATAGTGTTGACAAATAGCTAAAATAAAAATATTAAAATACACATGAAATGTCAATGGTGTCTGGCAAAAGTGTCCAATTTTGGACCAAAATAGCTAACTTGCTTGATGGATACTTCTGTATTACACATACTGTAGGACAAAGAGTGAGGCACTATTATCTAAAAATGAGTGAACTGAAGGGGTGAGTATCATCAGATAATCATAAATTGTCCAGTCATTCTCAATGTTCAGAAAGAGCACAAGCAGCTCCACATATCTGTTCCCTGGTTCCTTCAGCCTGCTGCTACTGTCTAACGATAATAGCATAGATTAAGTACTGAAACAGCAGTACTGGAAACAAATAAACACAGGAGCAAGCACACAACAGATTCTTTAGGATATGAGAAGCCATTCATGTAAGCAAGTTATGGGAATCATTATCCTAACCAAAAAACACATGTTGGAAATGGTGCTTCTGAGTATCATGCAGTTATTTCAGAGAATAGATATATTTATACATATAGCTATATTTGACATCCTGCTTACTTCTAATGGGGTTACTAGGGTCACTAGAATCTATATTAGGCATAAACATGGACTCCATTAGAGAGGACTCACACACATGCTAAATTGCAAGACTGCATCATCATTAATGTAGAAGGGCCTGAGATCCTGAGCCCTTGAGAGGGAAGAGCTGACAATCAGTTAAAGAGTCAAACCAGGAAACATTGAGCCATCTGCCAGAGAGGATCTGGTGCAGTAACTTTCAGTGTGAGCACAAGTGGATTGAGCAGTGTGACTATAGCTGGGGCAGAGGTTGATGAAACAGTGGAACATGTACTAACCTAAGGTTACAATGTGAACATAAAATGGGTTTAAAAAAATGCATTTAGCTCACCCAAGTTGCAGTAACACTCTCTTTTAACTCTTTTGATTTGCAGCATCTGTTGCATGCTTTGCCAATTGTATATTCTGTTTAAAACCCAATTTTATTCATACATTTTACTCCCACTTTTTTTTTACCAAAAAAGAATACATTTTAGAGCCTTCCAGGAAAGGTCTGCCCCTTTTGTCTGTTGGATAAAAAGTGGGATTACTCCCACTCCCTTGCGATCTACTATATTTTCCAATAGCACTTTATGGTCTAGGAAAAACATGTAGTATTCTCAAAACACTATTTGGGTAAATGAGCTAAGCAGGCAAACATGCCATCAATGAACTATACAAGTACAGTACTTAACTAGAGCTTCACATAATTCCTGACCAATATCTTTGGTTCAGGAAAAGGTGTGATGTGATACTTTTCCTACCCGTTACTAGTGTGTATTCTCATTCTAATTTAGATTATGCCAGACCATATCTGCAATGTACATGGTATTATGTGAGCCTGCCATGCACTTCTTTATCCTTTCATTCTCTCTTAACACAGAAATACAGAACCAAACATTGGCCAACTGTTAAGCAAATTATATTGCAAAGCCTTTTATGCTTAATATACTTCTGTAACATGACATATATGCATTTCTATTATTTATACCCTTTAGAGATATACAGTAGCACCCACATATTCTGCAGTACTTTACAGAGATGATACATCATTTACCTCACTCCAAAGCCAATTATTTCTGGTTTTTGTTTTAGATTTGTTTACACTCCAAACATTCAGCTGGTAGTGTTTATATGTATTTCCCAAAGTTTATTTGTGGAACTTATCTGGAGTTTACTTGAAGATAGCCTCATTTTAGTAATGGCTCACAAAAAGAATGAGTGGAAATAGAAAAGGCAAATGCGAATCAGTGGATATGAGTCACCCCTGTGAGTCCCAGGATGTGACGTTCAGCTCAGTTCACATTATACTCCATTTCTTTTTTTGTCACAGCCAGAGGTACTGATCTAAATATAGTAACTTCTTATTCTTAGCAAGTGCATATTATGCCAATATATAAATAGAATTTCTGTCCATCTTTTATTTTGCACTCTACTGTGCAAAAATTATTTAAACAATATTTGTTTAATCTTTTAATACAGGAAGAGTCCTGAAAAATATGGGCTGGAATGTTTGAATAAAATGGTATTTGCCCTGGACCCAACAGGACTTTGGTTTCTACCATCAGGCCTCTCATGTGCTTAAACTTTGACTAAAGAATCCAAGTTAAATGGCAGACCTCTCATTTCAAATATCCCAAGGTATTACTACAAAGAAAAGCTGTTATCTATAGTGGAGACTTTTTTGGAGTTGTTTCCATTTCCATTGATTATGGAGTATCCACTACCATTGTTGGTGATCCTGCTTTATTATATGCATGTTTTCTTGCTTGAGGGTAACATTACATATTTCTTGGGTGACTGCAGAAGCCCACCAATGAGATGTTTGACCTGGCTCCACTGATATTAAAACAGTGTGTTTTCCTAAGTTTCTCTGGTTAAAGACCATACATTGCGACTGGTGATGGGTGAAACTGACCCTTTTTGCTTTGCTGGAAATTTGTGAATCAATAAAGTTTTCAGACTTTTATTAGTTTCAAGCAATGATTTGAGGTCCATCATTTGATTAGGGCCCTCTGTAACTTATAACATGTTAAGCAATACATTGGTGTAGCATAGTTACAAGAATATCTAGTACAAGAGAACCTAAACTTCAGTCTAAGCTCTGGGACATTTACATCACACGAGGAGCCTCCTGCTTTCCAAGACAAAGGCCACTCACTCTAAGGATATTTACATCAGATTCCAGGCCAGTCTTGCTCCATGAGATTGACTGATGCCTCAGTTCCTCTAGAGATTGACACATGTTCTCCAAGAGATTGATATCAAACTGATGGACATGCTTTCAAAAATATTTACATCAGACTGATGGACAGGTTCTCCAAGAAATTTATATCAACAGCCTGAGGGACACACACTCTCAAGATATTTGCATCAGATTAGAGGCCACTCCTGCTCCGTTAGATTGACTGATGCCAGTCAGAGGGACATGCTCTCAAAAATATCTACATCAGAATGATGGACAAGTTCTCCAAGAGATTTATATTAAACTGACTGAGTTTAGCTCCATTAGACTCATAGCACAAATCTGTTAGAATTTAGCATGACACTTATGCCGCTCACTCATTTTCTATTACGGTATTCAGCAAATTTAACATGTTTTGTTTCTAAACGTGTGTACCATATTACATTTTAAAAATACAAGGATGTGTATACTACAGCCATACCAATGTAGGATAAGTTATAATAAATTTTATCCAACATGTACAGACCTGTCGGTGTGTGCTCATTCAAAATAACCAGCGATGCGGGTGTGGGTCTTCTCTTTCTTATCTATACAAAATACAAATATACTCACATTAGATATCACATCAGTGAAGGCTGGTATTTAGATAAACTGCTGACAATTATCCTAGAAATAGCCATCCATTGTCTCCTTCCAGTACTAGTTATTTATAAAGCACCGACACATTTAACCAACGCTTTACAACGATTATACATCATTCACATGAGTGGATCTTATAATCTAAAGAAGTCACTATCAAATTTTCACATACACTCATGCCAATAATCCTGGAGGAAACCAACCCAGACATAGCGGAAAACTCCTTGCAGAAAGTACCCAGGCCTAAATTGAGCTCAGGCCCCAGTTTTATAATATATAAATTATATCTACAGAATGCATGTTTTATACTTGCTTGAGTGATGATGTCATGAATACGTTTTATAACTTTAATGCTTCCACATTAATTTAGGCCTGTCACATTTACAGCTGTAATTAAATGAACATGCCATTTTAGCTTTGTAGTCAGAGAGGAACAATACAATATCTTGTTCTACTTGTCTTTTATTATGTTATCAGTTGTGATTCTTCTTTACTCACTTTAATAGCTACTATTAACAGTATCATTGTGTGTAATGTAAAATATATTCTTTTGGGAAATGGAGCATAGAGTTCATTATTTTATACATATCTGTATCCACCTACATATACAAACAAATTATGCTACGTAAATCATTTTAGCAACATGAAATACACTCTTCAAATACAGGCATGGGGCCGGTTATCCATTCCTGGGACCTGAGGTTTATGTTGGATCTTCATCCCTTAAGTCTAATAAAAATCATTTAAATATTAAATGAATATAATATTAAATAAATATCATGTTATCAATTATATTTTTTAAATAAATGTCATTTCAATATTAAAATATTAAATAAACCCAATATGATTGTTTTGTCTCCAATAAGACAAATACATCTTAGTTGTGATAAAGTACATAATACTGTTTTATTATTACAGAGAAAATATATATATGGCATATTGCTTTTTTGTGATTTTGGAGCCTTCTGGATAATGGATTTTCTAGGAAAGCGATCCTATACATGTA
Organism: Xenopus borealis; assembly: GCA_024363595.1. NCBI lineage: Eukaryota > Metazoa > Chordata > Amphibia > Anura > Pipidae > Xenopus > Xenopus borealis. Next base: position 64,969,901 of record CM044448.1, read on the forward strand.
TAGCATACAATATTTGAAAACAATTGGGTTTTAGTTCACAAGAGAATTATGATAGCTTTTCAGAGATTAGTAGAACTAAACAGGTCTTCAAAGCATTTTTAAGAATAGTGTGTAGCACAGACATGAAAGATGCTTAGAAATAAACCCCGTTTTTGTCCCAAATCAGTACAATTATCTGGGCAGTATCCAAAATGTAAAAGTGCAAACAAAATCCCAGTTATAGATATTACAAAACTATTTATATATATAAGCCAAGAGAGAGGTCCTACTGCAACTATGATTCATCAAAAGGCCAGTGCAGCCACCCCCCAAGGAACATATTTACATTATAATTTATCTTTATTTGCTGCTGTACTACAGTTACATACATTAAAAGAAACCAGAACAAATGGAACATTATTTATCGTTCAAAAGGAAAACAATGTCAATATGAAATGACAAGTCACTTGCAACTTTGCCTTCTGCAGATATATAAAGACAATAAATACCTGTTCTGCGGCCTCTGGATCCAGCTGACTCTGAAATAATGGCACCGCAAACTGTATTTTCTTGGGACTATTGGGTTCCATGACTGAGTTGATGGCAGATGAAACAGAGTCTTATGGAGAATAGCAGGTATCTCAGTGACTATAGCCCTTGGCACACACCGTGGGGTGAGTCTGACTGCTACTTGATAATAGCTGTAAATTCCTGGGTTAGCAAGTGTAACTGCATGAACAGAGCAACTCCCTTATTCCACATCAATAGCAATTCTTGAAGCTGGCTTTTTCCCTTAGTCCTTCAGATCGTCTGTGCACAAAGCTGAAAGAACAATAGGCTAATTGTGTACCAGTTTTGCTTCTGCACATGCCAAGGATTCACTCAGAGCCTAATTGAAAATGCAATGCAAGCCTTGAATGGCCTGGTGCCTTGGGATTTGTCTATTGTACATTACTAGCTGTCTACTCAAAAATGCAATATAAGCTCCCTCAGAGCACTGCTGATGGACCATTAATATTTCATTGTGACAAATCAGAAAGTGAGGAGGTTTTAAAAGCATCATATACATGATATACATGAAATACATACCCCCCCCCCCCGACTGCTTTTGGTCTTACTGTTAAGCAAGAGGGAAAACAAATAACCATTAATTAAACATCTCATTTACAGGTGTTGTTGAGGCAGTTCATGATTGTTACTTTATCATCATTTATCACATTTACTTTTATTTTAATTACACATTAACTAACTGTTAACGGTCTTTTTAATTGTAGAGCACACAGGGCCAGAGTTAGCCAGAGTTATAAATAGTTCAGCTCATTATCCAGAATAGAACATGTAATTGCAACACAGTTAATATTTTCTGCAGTCCTACTTAAATCAATAATCTGTGAATGAACTCACAGGTTCATGTAATGTTTCAACCGCACACCTTTAGCCACCTTCCGCCGACCCGGCCGGGTCACCTAGCAACAGCAAACGAATGGAAATGGATCCGCACACACACAAGAATTTGCAGTCCGGGAGCTTACCCCTTCCATTCAGCCACAACAACATCTATGTCTGAAACAGGGCCCATCTTATCAACCAAGGTGCCTAATTTAGACTATTTAGCGGTTAGGCCCTGAATCCCCAAAGCTGGGAGAGCAAATGGTGCCTCTCTCTTTAGCTTTCCTGTTGTAAGGCTGCCTGTTCATCTGTATCCCTGTGGCCCTCAAGCATGTATGACACACTCTGGCCCCCCTACTATTTTATGTCAGGGACAGTGATGGTCTCTTTACCCAAGACTTTAAAACAAGCAGTCCCCTGGGTGACTTGGCTCCAGGCAGCTGTGGGTGCGGTTTATATAATTATATAATGATGTACTGTTTTATTTCAGCTATGATGAGCTCTCTGGAGAGGGGAGATGGTGCCACAGTTGTATTCAGTATAATAGCAGTGTGTTTAAAAAAGTGAAAAAAGCTCAAAATCCTTATAATAGCTTTTATTTCTATACATGTAAATGCATTGGGAACACTGCACATTCTATTCCAAATCAAAACATGAAGAAACATTTGTTATTCCTAATAATAGTAGTGTCTCCATTCTTCTTTACAAACATTCCCTGTATAAACTGAAAAAAATGTTTCAAAATGTTGCTTTCCTTTCAATCACTGAACTAATATTTAGTTGAATAAGCAGTGTTTCTGAGAACTGCTGCACATCTGTGTTGCATGGAGTCCACCAACTTCTGGCACCTGTTACATTCCACAATTCTTCTGCATTTATGTCAACCCACGAGTGTTCTATTGGATTAAGGTCCAGGCAGTGGGCTGGTCAGTCCATTACATCAATCTTGTTGGTCTGGAACCAAGATGTTGCTCATTTACTGGTGTGTTTTGGGTTGTTGTTTTGTTGGAACACCCATTTTAAGGTTATTTTCTCTTCGTCATAAGGCAACATGACCTCTTCAAGTATTTCGATGTATTGAAACTGATCCATGATGATCCCTGGTATGTGATAAATAGGACCAACACCATAGTATGAGAGAAATCCCCGTAACATGATGCTTTTTGCCATATAAGGGTTGTAATTGACACCTGTTTTTTCACAGAATGAATGTCACTCATTGCTATTATTTTGAACAAGCCTCAAATAATGATTCAGTTTCATAGTATCAACAGCATGCATGTCATGACTGTTGGGTCTTTTGGTTCTCTATTATTCTACTACACCTACTAGTAACTTATTTGCTATGTAAAAATATAATTTCTGCCAAAAACAGTGATTGATCAGGTTAGTCATGTTGGATTGCTATTATCGTGAACACAACTATATGTCACTGTGTAGGGCCCAATATTTTCAAGTACCTAAGGTCTGGAAGGGTGGGTATTGCTTGGGAATGCTGCCATGGATGCTTGGTTTTACTCTCTTGAAAGCATTGAAGAAACGCTGGACCAATGAATTCACTGCCTACGTTCTTCCTGTTAGTGCCGAAATGGCTGACACCTGCACCTTGAGGGTACTCATATGCAAGCCTCTCTCATAACCAGAGAAAAGGAAATCCACCACCATAAAAGTTGTAGTACAACAGGGGTTCGGCCCTTTTGAGATGACAGATTGTATAAACTTGTCCCATATTTTGTAATATTGAACTGATGTATATGTCTTTGACCTAAGCAGGAAATCCACAAGTTTCTCTTTGCAATTCAATTTTGTCAGTTCCTCCCATTCAACCTCCATGCCATCAAGGATAGGTGGTCTTCCTTTTGGAACTGAAAAATCCCTTGAGATAGCCATCCCTGAAATTTTGGAAATTTCCTGGGTTTTCCCAAGGTCAGTCTGTGAAGCAGAGGAAACCATGATCTTCTTGGCCAATATGGAACCACTATTATCGCATCTGCAGATTACTGCTCTATCTTTTTTAAGACCCTCCAGGTGAGGGGAATTGGGGGAAAACATAGATTAGCCCTGTTAACCAGCTCTGTCTCAAACCATCTATGCTTGCTAAATCTCAGCATGGGTGTCTGGAAAATAATTTTGAACATTTCCTGCTCTGAACTGTTGCCATGCATCCACCTCTGTTAACTCTCACATGTCCACCAGATCTTGAAAAATGTCCTTTTGAAGACTCCATTCTCCTGGGTCTATTATTTTCCAACTTAGAAAATCTGCCTTTCAGTTTTCTACCCCCTGGAAGGTGTACTGCTATCAGATTTTCTAACCATAACTCTGCCTCTTCCAGTAATATAACACTTGTGCCACCTTGCTTCTGCACATAGGCCACTGCTGTGGTATTGTCTGAAAACACTTTGACACTTTTTCCTCTTAGAAGATCGGCTAGTGCTAACAGGGCTTTTTTTTATTGCCCTTAACGCTAAGACATTTGAGGATACTTGACAACTCCCAAGATCCTTGCACATTTAGTTCTCCTACGTGGGTCCCCCAGCTGACAACTGATGTGTCTGTTGTTACAGATGTCCATTCTGGGTCCTCCAATTGAGCTCCTTTTCATAGATTGTTTGGAATGCACCACCAGTCTAGCTCCTTCTCTTAGCTTGAGTCAACAGTAAACTTTCAGATTTTCTTGAGGATTTTCTACTCAAATTTTGAATGCCACCTTGCCCACTTTACAACCTGAATCGTTGACGACATCAAACCTTGGATCCTCAAGCAATGCCGTACTGACACCACTTTTTGAGTTCCTGTATTGCCTGGATAATCTTCTGTTGTTTTAAGACTGGAAGGCTCACCAGATTATACTGTGTCTGAAAGTGTGTGGCCAGAAACGTTGAGATCTTGTTGGAATCAGATTGCTTTTCTCTGTCTACTATCCACCCGTGCAATTGTACAAACTCCACTACTCTTGCTGTGTGGACCTCTGATCCGCCTTTTGTTCTTGCCATCACTAGAATATCGTCTAAATAATGAAAGACTGAAATTCCTTCTTTTCTCAACTCTTAACGTTACCAGGATTTTTGTAAAAACTCTTGGAGACTGTGATAGGCCTAATGGAAGAAATTTTAATTGAACATGTGTTTCCCCTAGCGCAAACCTCAGATATCTTGTGGTCTTGGCAAATTGGTATATTAAAATAGGCATCTTTTAAGTCTATATTTGTCAGCCAGTCTCCAACTGAAATCGCCTGAATGACTGATACTCCATCTTGAATTCTCTCTTCTCTAAAAATTTGTTTAGACCTCTCATGTCTCATGTCAAAACAGGTCTCATAGCCCCTGAGGCTTTTTTCAACAGAAACAGCCTTCTTCTTTTTTGAGGGGGAACTGCTTCTATTGCTTCGGAAACCAATAACTAATCCATGTACTCCTGGACCACTGGAAAGATGAAACTAGATAAAATCACTTCTTGAAAATTCTAAACACTGTGTCCACTGTGTTTCATACTATGTTCAACCCATCGGTGAATCGCTGCCATGGGTGACAAGGAAAATAAAAAATAAAAAATCACATCATAAAAAAAATTGTCTTCATCAGGGACAAAATGTAAAAACAAAAGGTGTAAATGGGTTAACTGTGGGAACAGTGAAGCCAGAAATGACATCACTCAGTAGGCGTATCAACCAGGTCAGGGGGAAATTATATTATTATATATATATATATATATATATATATTATTTTTTTTTTCATAGCAGGTGCATGTATTAGAGCCTGCACTCAACCTTGTTAGTCTGACCCCTTGCATGGTCAGCAAACCACAATAACAGATGAGAAACAGAGGTCAGCAATATGCCAGGTAATTAAAGGTGCAAGCAGATTCACTTTAAGATAACTGCACAACAACTTTCACTAGAAAATAGTTTCTAGTTTAAGCAAAATGCAATTATATAGGAAATACTTAAACTGGGGCAGATCACACGATCTGAACAAAAAGCAAAAGGTAAATAAATGTCTGTGCTTTTGATGCCCAATGAAAACAAAAAAGTACAGTGTCCTTTCGAGATTAAGGAATGGGTAAGGCCACAATTTGCTTACCATGCAGGCCCTAGAATTACATTTACTGAAATTATTTTAACAGTAATATTTAGCCTATGATTTTGCCTGGTATATTGTTTATAAATAATATAAGGAGTCTGTGTTTGTAAACTTCTAGTCTAATAAAATCACCTCCATTAACCCTTTGGATACTGGCAGCTTTAATATTGTTGTTCCACACACACATTGTTGCACAAAAAACATTCCAGGAGTTAGAATCAATGTTGTTAGAAGCCCTTGACAGACAATTGTTGCAGTTTTATGGCATAAGGCACTGTATTTTTAAGGTTATCCACAGATTTGTCTTTTACCGATATACATAATAATGAAGTAAAAGTAACTGATCTAACTAGCTAATCTCCATCATCTCATCTAAAGCAATATGGCAGCTCACACTCAAATTGGTTCCAAAGGTAGGTTGCTCTTTATTGGCTTCTAATGATTTTGATTTAAAGGAAGGAAATTACATATTAACACTGAGCCCTATGTATAAATCAGCAATAAACATGAAAAAGGAGAGTAGACCTGACCAGAACAGGGAGGGCTTTGATTTAGCAGGCTATCATTTTATTGTAGTTCACATTGACTCTGCTTTGTTTGCCATCCTCAGCACAACTTTTCATTTGCCATTAGATTTTCACTAGATACACTTTACTCTAGCTTTTGTTTAATGGAAGTACTTTACTAAGATGCGTTTTGCTCCATCCTACAGAAGGTGAACAGACAGGCCCGGATTTGTGAAGATGCCACCAAGGCCCGGGCCTAGGGTGGCAGGATTTTACGGGGGGGGGGGGGGGGGGGGGTCTGCTGCCCAACCACACCCAGAACCACTGAGCCAATGCAAACTGCTCCGGCCCCGATGATAAAAATTGGACCAAATAAAAAGGATGGGAATGGGGGCAACAAACAATAGCGGGTCTTGGGGCGTCTGCTATGTAAGTCCAGCCCTGTGAGAAGGGCGGTGGATGTCATCTACTTGGAAAACGGAGCAGCAAACTGGAAAGGGAGGTTCAATGTTGATAAATGAAAGGTTTTGTACTTTGTCAACAATATTATAAATGCAAGCTATACACTAAATGGCGGTGTGTTGGGTGTTTCCTTAAAGGACAAGGAAAGGGTTAACTTAACTGCACCTTCAGTGATAGGCATACTTTTTGTGTATACAGCCGTCGCTTCACATCTGCTGTGTTTGCTTCCGTTTCTGACATCTGCTGGCAGCTTCTGCATCTAACCGCACACTACAGTAATGTAAAATCCCAAGATGCACCGGTTCTTTCGCACTGACACTGACAGTGGATTCTGCGCACATCGAGCGATTACAGGCAGCGCATGCGCATTAAACATGATTTGTGAGCGCGCTTTCAATGCAAGAGGACGTGGTGCGCGCAGTGATTAAGGAACATGCGCAGTAGAGCAACCCGGCGCCATATTGAAATGAAAATGTCCGCGCTGAATGTAATTGCATTGCGTTTTGTAATACGGCGAGTTACATGTCAAGAGAGCGATTTGGACAAAAATAATTTTAGCGATCAGGGACATCTGGGTCTGTACTTTCAGAATATTGGTGTTAGAAAAAAAACGTTTCCTTGTCCTTTAACAGAGAAGGATCCTGGGGTTTTTGTGGATAACAAGTTGTCTAATTCTGGGAAGTGCCATTCTGTGGCCACTAAAACAAATAAAGTGTGGTCTTAATAATTTTGGCTCATTATATGTCCCTGGTAAGGCCTCACCA
>CM044448.1:64989151-65010451 GCA_024363595.1 Xenopus borealis
AAAAAAAAAAAAGTTCTTCCATGACAGTTTCCCTTTAATCTACTTAGAGAAAAAAACATTTGTATACTTGACACGCTGTGGCAGAGAACTGCTTGAGAAAGGGGACAAGATGTTCCCAAAACGTTGCGCTTTTTGATGGACTCTGTACAGATAAGTCGGATATGCTGCATATGAACTGTTCACATGTTTTTAATGCATTTGAAATAAATGCTAAGTTTTATTACAAGTGAGTGTGACCCCGTTGTAAGAGTTATTAGCAAATTAGAAATGCTTCAATTGTCTAACTTTTTTAAAAATAGTTTTTAAAATGGTTTACTTCCCTGTCTGCCTCTTTCCAACCTTCAAAAGGAGATCACTGACTGACATCTAAAAATGTTGTCTGTGAGGCTACACTATTATCCTTTTAATAAGAAGAGAGATTAAATACAATGATAAAGCATAATAAATATTTAAGTTTAAAAAAAAAAAAAAAAAGTGTAAATCAATCCACTGAAATTTTAATCTGAAGAGCTGTTGAAAAAATGTATAAATAAATACACACACCAAAAAAAGACCAATTGCATATTTTTACAATATTACAGTCTATAGCATAACACAAATTAATTTAGTGGTGGACTACGCCTTTAACTTTCTCATGCATGTAGTATGCAGTAAATTGCAAAAAAGAGCAGGAAAACGGTGATCCAAAAAAGCAGGAAGTCCAATGTGAATAGTTAAAAGAGCTTATCTGTCAACAGTGTTTGTATCTGATACGATCTTGAGCAATTGATAAAAAGGTAAAGTATCCCAGATTACAGACTGCTCTTGACAGATCTGAACAGAACCTGTTAAGTCTAGACCAGAAACTAAACTTACTGGTTCTATGATATTCAGAGGAGAGGAGAAAGTGAGGTTGTCCGTACTACTGCCTCCATACATTCCCTAAGAAAAGAAGAAAAGGTATTTACATCATATTTTGTACCCTCGTTTATAAGAGCAACACAAAAATAAAGATTACAAAAAAGATCTACCTGTCTTTAATGTAGTAAGCCAGCAAGAAAAGAAAGTTGGGAGACAAAAGGCATTAAACACACACGGGGAACATTACTGTATAACATGCAGCACTCTTTATAAAGCCCTTTCAAATTAAAAATAAAATAACATACCATAGCAGAGTGCCGCTGAAAGGGGGAAGAAACATGAACGTTTCTCAGCTGTTCCTCAAGAGCCAAGAGCCGTTCATCCAGCTGAAGTTCCAGCTCTTGCAGCTCCATCCTTACTGAATTTCTCAGGCCCTGTAGTTGGTCAGCTTCATACCTAAAAGATTTTTTTTTTAAATATCAAAAATACCACAATACAACAGTCACCTGAAGGAGCATCAATCTAAAATATGTTTTCTAGTATATGAAACCACGGGTATAAGCATGCATAAATTTGATAGAATTACATACATAGAGAAGTTGACACCGTCACTGCACAGTCCTATACTTCAATAAAGAGTCAAGAAAGGGGAATAACAGTAAGTTGGTCCTTTCCCTTAAGCCAGTAAACCCCAAGTAAGGGGCATAAGCTCAAGTAACATATGTAGTATTTGGAATAGAGTAACAACCTATTCTTCTACCTTAAAGTGGACCCGTCACCCAGACACAAAAATCTGTATAATAAAAGTCCTTTTCAAATTAAACATGAAATCCAATTTCAAATTTTTATTAAACCATTCATAGCCTTTTTAAGCTCATTTAAAAATCTCCGCTGTCAATCAAATATTGTCTGCCACTCCTCTATGCCTTAGGCAGATAATTACTTTCACTTTCCATTCAGCACTTCCTAGATGTCACTGCTCCCCACACATTCCCCCATTCTCTTCACTGTTTAATTGTGTAGCCAGGACATGGGGATAGACATCGGGTCCCCCATTCTGGTGCACAAACAAGATTCTGAGATGATACAAGGCTTGTCTTAATAACAGTGTCCACAAAATGGCTCCTGTCTGCTTGCTATAATTATGAATTCCCAGACTGAAGGAAACAAGATTAAAATAATTTATATAGTGTAATTAAAGTTCATTTGGCTTGACTAATGTGATAAAATATGATTTTGAAAATTTGTTTGGGGTGACGGGTCCACTTTAATAACCAATTGTTCATTTACATCCCCATGTATAACATAATTTACTTTTATTCCCATTATCATGGTTATAAAGATTATTGGTTAAGAACACTGTAAACCATGATTAAAAACAGAGCCCCACACGGATAGGGCAAAATTATTGCTGCTGCTACTTAAAATGTTGGTAACATTTGCAAATGCAGTCTTATCCACATCACTGTGAGTAGCCACAGCCCAAACCATCTCAGTATTTGAAATATTTCCCAAAAGTTTCCCACTTTGGCTGTCCCTAGAGTGACTACAGTGCTCATACATACCCTTGTATAAAGTAATCCGTCTTTGAGTGGCAAAAGTGCCGTTTTCAGCCACCCTTAAAGGAACAGTAACATCAAAAACTGAAAGTGTTATAAAGTAAAGAAAATATCATGTATCATGTTGCCCTGCTCTGTTAAAACTGATCTGTTTGCTTCAGAAACACTACTATAGTTCATATAAACAAGCTGCTAAGTAGCAATGGCTGAAACTGAAAAACAGCTATATGGCACATGATAAGTAATGGATAACAGATAACATTATGTTCTACAGAGCTTATCTCCTATCTGCTGTGTAACTTGAGCCTTTTCTCCTTTGACTAGTTGCCCTCATGGCTACACAACAGCTTATTTATATAAACAACAGTAGTGCTTCTGAACACTGCAGTTTTACCAGTGCAGGGCAACAATGCATTATATTTTTATTAATTTAAAACAATTACATTTTTTGTTGTTACTGGTTCTTTGCTCAGCAGTGCATATGGCTCCAAACACATGGCCTGCTAATACATTTTCCCCATAGTTCTGTCGCGTTCTGGCTCCTCTTGCTCAAAGATTTTGCCTAGAGCAGTAATTGTTACATAATAAATCAGCACACCTTTGTATTTAAAGGGATACTGTCATGGGAAAACAAGTTTTTTTCAAAACGCATCAGTTAATAGTGCTGCTCCAGTAGACATCTGCACTGAAATCCATTTCTCAAAAAAGCAAACATTTTTATATTCAGTTTTGAAATCTGACACGAGGCTAGACATTTTGTCAATTTCCCAGCTGCCCCTGGTCATCTGACTTGTGCTTTCTGGCAGGCTGTCGTTTTTCCTTCTTAATGTAACTGAATAGAATGCAGTGGGGCATCGGTTTTTACTATGGAGTGCTGTTCTTAGATCTACCAGGCAGCTGTTATCTTGTGTTAAGGTGGCCATAGACCGGGAGATTCGCTCATTTGGCCATGTCGCCAAATGAGCGGATCTCTCTCCGATATGCCCACATTGAGGTGGGCCATATAATGGAGGCGATAAAGGCAGTCGGAACGCGGGACTTTTGGCCAGATATCGATCGGGGAAGCCCCGTTGGATGGCCCCACACACGGCCCGTGTATTAGGAAGCTGCTATCTGGTAACCTTCCCATTGTTCTGTTATTAGGCTGCTGGGGGTGATATCACTCCAACTCTTACAGCATTAAAATTGTCATTGAAGTTTATCAGAGCACAAGTCACATGACTTGGGGCTGCTGGGAATTTGACAATATGTCTAGGCCCATGTCAGATTTCAAAATGAAATATAAAAAGTCTATTTGCTCTTTTGAGAAATGGATTTCAATGCAGAATTTTGCTGGAGCAGCACTATTAACAGATGCATTTGTAAAACATTTTTTCCCATGACAGTATCCCTTTAAGCTACAAATGTTCATGAAAGGGAATGAATGCCAAGATACTATACAAATCACTTCATAGAAACTAAGTAGGAACAAGAACCCTATGGGATAAAAAAAAATATATCCGCTCATTTTTCTATATCCTCTCCAATCAGGATTTTTAAACCTGGCAGATAAATATCAGCCAGGTTTCAGTAAGAGCCGGTCATTGGGAAATTCCCATACACAGAGAGATAAGTGGACAACTTGGTCTGAAGGGAGTCAGTAGCTTTTTATCAGCTTGCATTTGGCCAGCTCAAGAGATAGGTAGATTCACAGTGTACCTTTCATCCTCAGTAAGATGCTGATAGACCATTGTTTGCTGGCGTAACATACTGAGTTCCAAGTCCATCATTTGTGTTCTAAATAGGTTAAGACTTCTCCTCATTATTTGAAGCTCCTGGAAGGTATTCTTTAAAAAAACAAAACACAAACCCCAGAGTGAAAAAGTTAAGATAAAATCAGACACTGTGCTTTTACCTGGATTATCTGGAACAACAACTCAAACTCACCTCATAGAGTGGCAGAATAGAAGATCTCTGCATACTGAATCCACTTGCAGATCCATCACTCCCTCGCATCACAGGGTGCTAAAGGAAATCATAGTTTTTTGTTACCAATTTCATTTTTCTCAAATGCTAGCAATACAAATTCAGTTTTCTATCACAGATCAGAATAAACCAAATAATGGCGTTTTTAGTTTATACAAATATATATATATATACATACATACATACATAACCTGTCCTATATTTTTAGTATGTAACAAATAAAAGTAACTTTTTAAGCCTTTTCAAATCCTGGTGTGCATCTATACTCTAAATATATATATATATATATATATATATATATAAATCGCCTCTTCTTCAGGCAACATATCTCCCCTAAATGCCTTCCCTGCCGGCTAGAATGTAAATTGCTGGAGGGATGGCACTTGAAAGCTTCGTTTTCCAAAGTTGCCTAATGAGGAAACTTCAGGCGTCTTCAGAAACCAAAGCATTCCGAATGCCATCCCGCCTGTGAATTATACTCTAACCGGCGGGGAGGCAGTTCAGGGAGCATAGTCGACTGAAGAAGTGATTTGTCCCTTGGCAACTGAGCTCCCCCAGTAACTTTGTGTGCCCCTGCCCTTAAGGGTTAAGATTTGCTCATTTGCGACACAGACATGCCTACATTGAGTTGGGAAATATCAGGCAGATCTGAACAATTGGCCCTTGGGCAGCTTAATTCTGCCCATGTATGGCCACCATTACACAAGTAACAAGAAAGCATGTAGAAACGAAACAAGCAATACAAACATTTATTAACCTGGTTTGTTGGTTCTGAATGACTTGCAATGAAATACACCTTGTGAAACATTCTATAATCAGCAGCAAAGCATTCCATGCTAAAGGGGAAGGGTATCCCTTGTTTAACACAAGTTTAATGAATTTTGGTCAGTATACTTTTATTTTTTTTAACAGTTTATCTGCAAGAGAAATCAGACCTCATAAAGGGGGGGGGGGCAGACAAAGGGTTGTTTATACAGAGCTAATTATCTCATATTCAAACTATCTGACCTGATAGGGGAACGTAGTATGCGTTCATTAAATATTTATAGGCTTTTAAAAAAAAAAAAAGTTTATCTCTTTCTGTTACCTGGGTATATACAACTCTGTTTGTTCTCACATTACTCTAAATATTACCCAGAATAAACTAACTTTCTCCCTGCATTCAGACTTGTGTTTGTGTTGTCAGACTTTTATGAGCTCTCCTCCTGACCATCTGACTTTGCAGATGGTCAAAAAGGTGCTTACTGTTTTCACAATCAAAGAGAGAAGGAAATCTCAGAAAAGAAAAGGGGTGGACAAACCGGGAACTAGATTAAATGAGCTGCTTGTGATTTAGAAAGGACACGAGACTGAATGCATGAGAAAGGTAGGTTATTCTGGGGCTGTTAAAATGTATTTTTGGGGAATTTTGAAATAATTGGCTTACTTATTCTTTAAAAGAACGTAACTAGAATCAGTGTAAGCTGGCTTGCAACATTGTTTCAGGAGTCAGGACAGCAGAAAATAACAACCAAACATCTGCATGGAATAGTAGTTACATTCACAAATAACTTGACAACTACTGAAACTATATAGACAATTAGTGTATAATGGAAAATTGTTTAGACATATTTACTTTCACTGTGCATACAAGAATTTTTGGGTGGAGATTTGCTTACACGCATTACTCACGTTTTCTCAGGTTTCTCATTCTATTCATAGCATTGGATTTAAGTTACAGTTCTATGCAAAACTTCTCATCAATTGTAATTTTCTAACACCTCTCTAAGAATTCTTCTCAAGCTGTCATGGGATCAGAATATTTACTTTTAAAAATCAAGGGAAAACTAGAAAAGTTTCTAAAGTTAAAAAAAAAAAATACACATCTCTACTGAACAGTTCATTGCAATATGTTGACATGATAACATGTTGCTTACACTTAAAATGACCTACTTAAAATCTGATGAAGGGTTATAGGGCACATGCAAGAGTGCGCAGAAGCTTACAACTGTACCCATGTGACCATACATAAAGCACTTGAGAACAAGCACTTGAAAGAACAACAAAAAAAAAACTAAACCTGTGTGTTCACTTACTACACTAATTCCACTGGGTACTAACAAAAATAAACTGACCTGTACGGGTCACATAGCCGATTAAAAGTTTGTGGGAGATTTATGTACAATGCAAAGTTTGTCACTGTTCTTTGAATGTGTGCTTTCAAACTGGTGACAAATATTGGCAACCTGTTGATTGGAAACTAGACCTGGCAATATTGCAACTTTTTTTCTTAATTTCTTTTAATTACACTCTTTTTCCTTAGAGCAGAATCTCATAATTACTGCATGTATTGCATAAATCTGGTATGATAGAGGCAGCCTCTAATGAATTAATAGCCCACTAGAGAATTTAAAGGGAGGTATGAACCCCAAAATGTCTTAAAATGACACTTGAAGGTAATGATTAAATTCTGAAATGCTTTAGTACCAAGAGGAAGCACATGCTCCTACCTGTGAAAGGTTTTGTAGTGAACTTCTTATGTCATGCAGCACTCTCCGTAACTGCATTTCAGTAGTAGATGGTGGAGAGTTTAAGGGCAGCGTACATCCAGAACAAGACCTATGGAGAGATCCATAAGGAAACCGAGAGGCTACCGGACAAGAGGAGGGTGAGAAAAAGTTCCCACATGGTGCTCCAGCAAAATTAGGGACACTGTGTGTGCTCCATGCTCTTCCATGATCACACAGAGACTTTTCATGCCAATCTGAGACCAAGGAGTGGAGAGAACAGGAAGACTGAGACCTGTGTGATGGCGAATGTGTAGCGCAAGACTGTGGCCTTGGATGGGGATCTTCTGGAATTCTCTGGGGCCCACTTTTGTGCACCTCTTTTAATTCTGATTTTGGAGAGATGTGATCAGGTTTGGAGATAGTGTTAGGGTCTTCCTCTATTTGTTCCAAGCATTCTTCCTCTTCTGGAGTATATTTGTAGGAGAAGGAGGGGGGGCTACACATAGTTGCTTTGCCTGATGTTAGAACAATATTTATCTTTGACACAACTCTGACTGGGTTAAGCAGGGCAGATGGCAGTGACTGTGTCCTCCTTAGTGGGTAGCCAGAGCTGGAGAATTTGTCTCTCTTTTTTATCAGGTCTTTTGAAGTAATCATGGTGCGACTAGTTCTAGAGCTGGCCTCCCCTGAAGAACAGAGCACTTTCATTTGTGCTCTTTGCAGTGCCACGTGTACACGGTCCAGAGAACAGGAACTATTTTTTCCTGAGCGACCAAGATTATATTCAAAGTCTGAAGAAGAATCCACCAGTTCGGAAATATGATGGGTGGTATAGGGAATGGCTTCATACTCACTGCCAGTATCAATTTCACTTTCCGCTGTATAATCCTGAAGCAAGTCAGATTCTTCAGTATTACTCTCAATGGCAGAGTGTAGGTCCTCCTGGGACTTGCATTCCAATGATGGATTTAGTTGCTTGGAGCCCATTTTTAATCTTTCTGTCTCAGTTTCTTGGTTGTCCCTGAAAAATGCTTGGCTTTCCAATATGAAATTCGGAGTTAAGAACTCATCCTCTGTGTCAAAGTCAGTGGCTTCTGGCTGGTCAGTTGCTAATGGCGTCCGAAGGTCCTCGCCCACCGACGTTACAGTTGTTTCACTGTCACAGCTGTCAGCGCTGCTTCCCATGGCTTGCAATGATTCCTGGCCCTGAAATGAAGAGCAATAACAGTTTCATCACTTAACCCCAAGGGAGAAATTATTTTAAGAAGACAAGGAAACAAAGTAAAGGAAGTTTCACTGTATGAAAGTGCAATGAACTATAAACATACAGAGCTTTATAGTATTTATAATCTTGCCATTAGATGGCACTAAACTTTAATTTTCACTAGGTTAAATTACTTTTCAACTTTATTGTATAAAATGTACTGTCTAAATGATTTACACAAATAAAATGCATTTAAAAGGGTAAAAGTAAATAAAGTATGTTTCCAGTTAATTTTTCATAAGCATCAGACAGACTCAGAAAGTACTGTATTTTGTGTAAGTATCCAGAGCTGTTACTGGCACCCAACTGAAAGCCTCCTTAGGGCCTCCGTCTCTGAAGAAAAGATAACCGGTTTTGTACACATATATAGCAATATTGTGCATCAATGTGGGCTGTTCTGTGCCCAATATTTTCCTAACCACCCTGCAACAGCTCGGTGTGCATTCACATTGTACTTAAAAATCTGTGTTTCTGAAATAATCAAGTTCATCTTCATTATTCCTCTCTTGGCATCTGTTTTTCTTCATTCTCTTCTTCATCTGACACCCAACTGCTGCATGAAGACAGAATGAAGAGAAACAGATGCTGAGAGAGAGACCGTAAACATAAACTTGGTTATTTCAAAAACGATGCAGAATATTTAATGGATTGGAAAAATTTTTGTTCCATTATGTTGAAGCTTATATTACATTTTCCCCTTTAACTATGTTTAACCATGATAGTTCCCCTTTAAATATGACAATGCATGTAGTATGGTCCATGTAAAGGATACATTTAACATATAATTTAGGGCAGATTTGTAACAATAATAGTTTTGATTAAATTACATGCACTAGTCACGGATTAAAATTCAGTCTACAGATATTGTGTAATTAAAGGTGTTGTAAACCTTGCTCTATCCTCCAGCTTTTCAAAGTAATCCATTCAAATGAACAAGAACAATGAGAATTTACCACACATAAATTATAGTGCAGTTTCGGTAAATTGGGTGCTTATTGGTAGCGACACATGTGAAGATTAGGGGAGATTAGTTGCCTGGCGGCAAATCACCTCTTCTTCGGATGATTTATCTCCTCGAACTGCCTTCCTGTCGGCTAGAATCTAAATCGCCGGTGGGAAGGCAGTTTGGGGAGTTTAATCGCCCGAAGAAGAGGCGATTTGTTGCCAGGTGACTAATCTCCCCGTGTCTCTGCCCTAAAACATTAAAAATGTGTTGCCCCTCTAGCAGCAACTACTTGATAAAGACTGATTGGCTGTACTTAGAACAGGTACAAATCTTATTGGGTGATTGAGTCAGATTACCAAACAATGATCTTGATGGACTCCATGTTCCCAGCATGCTTTTACATTTGATGCCATGGTGAAAAATTCTGAGAGTCCAGCAAGATAGTAATTCATGGTTAAACAACAGCCTTTTAATCCACATAAACATAATATGTGTATGATAATTAGGCTAACACAAACAGATTGCATTAGCCACTTACATGTCTATACAAGGCTTTTGCATGACTTTAGAGCACACATGTGGGTAATTTTGCTCTTGAACAGAATACTGATGAGAACCCAAATCCATATTGTACACGGATACAACTATAATTTAGTGGTGCAAACCTGAAGATAGTGATGTTTTCAGCAACACTGGACATGGAACCAAAAACAGAATTTCAATTCTGAAGGCTAACAATATTTGGCTGGGCTTAACCAGACCAACAGGAGGAACATGCTTGCAATAAAACAAAATAGAGGAAAATAAATGTATGAATCACTGTGGTTTCTCACCACACGGAATAGGTGGTCCAGGTGCAGCAGCCCAGACTCAGGTTTAGGGAGCGTATAAACCAATAACTGTACAAGTAGGGGGCATCCAGGCATTCTGAAAACTCCACAATGGCCACTAAATATATATAAAAATATATTGTTTATTAAAAGCAATAAAAATTTGTATTGTGTGTGTGTGTGTGCGCACTAGAAATAGGAGTTGCACAGGTTTCAAATTGTAAATGCAACCAGTTTCTGTGCACCCCAGCAATTTACAATTAGTAGTAGTCCATATGATTGGCAGCAGCTTCTAATTTTGGGTCCTCATGGAAAAATTATGGTGTCCCATGCTTTGTAGCAATGTATGGCACTGGCATATTAACAGACTAAATATTTAACAATTTCATTAAATAACTAAAGAGTAAACACAACTTACTTGGGCAAGACTGGCTAAAAGACAGTCTACAGAGGTGTCTTCTGCAAACCCGCTACTATCAGAATGCTGACTTGCAGTTCTCAGCAGATTGTCTGCAAAGACAAATACAGAGGATGTTAGTCAGATGTTAGAGTCCGTATTAATAAAGTTAACCAAAAACATATCTGACTCATGTGGGAATTCATCTAATCCATTAAACCACAGCAGGAAAAAAATGAAGACCAATTTGTGTGTTGTAGAAAATATCTTTTTAAGACAAAGAACTTATCTGACAAAGCAATGTGCAACATGAACATGAATTTCCTCTTACATATAAAGATCAGCTCACAAGTAACTAGTGCTAAGTAACAATGCCAGTGAGGTGATCTGAAAAACACACAAAGTAGTTACAAGAAGCTTTGCAGACGTTACCTTTGCCTAATTTTTCTATGCCGTGGCACATCTGAGGGTTGAGGAGAGGTTCATCTTCTGTGCCCTGCAACTATAAGAGCAAATGGAATAAGAGAAATGAGAAACAACTGCACAACACAAATTTATTTTAGAACTTCACCAAACTAAGCTGCCAAGATAAATTATCAGCGCATTCCATAAAAACTTCGTTTCCTGCTAGAATCCGGATTATACCAAAAGCAATGACCAGAACTGAAAAAGGAAAGATGTTACAAAAAGTAGAATACCACTTAAAATGACTGAAAGTGAGTCATGCACCAATTTCCTTTCATCAAAATAAAAGTTCAAGCAGTGTTTAGGGGAGGGCTACTTCTGGAGTAGTAAGCGTAAACAGCACCTGGAACAGAGGCTAAAGGTGGCCATACACAGAGATCCACTCATTTGACGATGTTGCCAAACAAGCAGATCTCTTCCCGATACACCAACCTTGAGGTGGGCGATATCGGGGCGATCCAATCGTAGGCCCTAGGGCCCAACGTTTTGTATCACAATAGAGGAGATATGGGCGGTCGGATTGCGGGACCACATCAACAAACAGATACGACCCTGATCCGTCGGGATTTTTAGTCCCGCCCGATCAACATCTGCCTGACTTTCAGCCAGATATTGATCGGTAAAGCCCCATACACAGGCCAATAAGCTGCCGACTTGGTCTGTTGGCAGCTTTTATCGGCCTGTGTATGGCCACCTTAAGACTGGAGCAGTTAGGTAGGGACGTATCAGGAGAAAATTAAACATGTAAACATGAAAAAATAAAAACCCTTAAAGGGATTCTGTCACGGGAAAACGTTTTTTTTCAAAACACATCTGTTAATAGTGCTGCTCCAGTAGACTTCTGCACTGAAATCAATTTCTCAAAAGAGCAAACTTTTTTATATTCAGTTTTGAAATCTGTCATGGGGCTAGATATTTTGTAAATTTCCCAGCTGCCCCTGGTCATGTGTGTCAGCACTTTAGGAGGAACTGCTTTCTAGCAGTCTGTTGTTTTTCCTTCTCAATGTAACTCACTGTAACACAGTGGGACCTGGGTTTTTACTACCGAGTGCTGTTCTTAGATCTACCAGGCAGCTGTTATCTTGTGTTAGGGAGCGGTTATCTGGTTACCTTCCCATTGTTCTGTTGTTAGGCTGCTGGGGGGGGTGATTTCACTCCAACTTGCAGTACAGCAGTAAAGAGTGATTGAAGTTTATCAGAGCACAAGTCACATGACTTGGGGCAGCTGGGAAATTTACAATATGTCTAGCCCCATGTCAGATTTAAAAATGAAATATATAAAAATCTGTTCGCTCTTTTGAGAAATGGATTTCAATTCAGAATTCTGCTGGAGCAGCATTATTAACTGATGCATTTCCCATGACAGTATCCCTTTAAAGGGTCAATATAACCCACTTTAACAGGACTTCACTGAAAAGGGATTGTGTTGAACAATTATTGCTTATAGTTTCAAATAAAAAAAAAAATCTTTAGCTAAACATGGAAGCTGGTCCTGGTTAAATTCTTGCAAGGTAGATAATTAGATTATCAGTATACAATCCTCTCCCTAAAGCTGGCCATAGACGTAAAGATTTTTGAAAGATCCAATAGTTATCGGGAGACCACGATTGTCTCAAAACGATTGTTTAAATGCCTGATGTGTCCATCAACTAAAAAGACCATTTCAGGCGATATTGCCAGCAAAACTGAAGGATCGCAGCCTGCTTGACCCTGCAAACATAGGTAGATTGCATGGGGGCCGATAAAGATTTTCTAACCTGGCCGATCAATCTTCAGACCAATGTCGGACGAAAAATCGTAAGACGAACGATCGTTTGTATCCCACTAACTGCACGATAATTTGACAGATTGGTCGGACTTCCCTAAGATCGGTCGTTCGGCAGGGAAATATCGTTGCGTCTATGGGGAGATTTAGGGTAGTGGCACATGCGTATAGTATGTCCAACCTATTGCTAAATCACCTGAATTTGCTCTGGAGGAGACTTCGGCCAATTAATTGATGCGTTTGACATATCGCCAGATATGTGTGCGACAAAACTTCCCTTGTGCCACTACCCTAAAGCATTTGTTGTGACAAAGGCCTTTGTACAGCAGGGATTATCTATGATCTGATAATATAATTATCAAAAATGCAGTATCTTTAATTTCCCTGTTTGTCTTGTTTAGCTAAAGAAATAAGTAAAACCAGATTGCAAAAAGTATGTTTAGCCCCATACCTTCATTAATCTGGTGTTGAACAAGGAGATGTACAGTATCTTTACCAATGGCTGCACTGGAGGGGGGGGGGAGGCATAATTCCCAGGGTATTGATGTTCACACTGACCTGATTCTTATAAACTCTCAGTGCCTCCAAGTCATGTTTAATTTTTAGTGCAACAATTCCATTGCCTTTTCTGGTTATTAAATACAATTTACAAAGCTGGGGTGGGTAGAAAAGGAAACATATGCTTATCTCAGGCTTCAGTGAAAAGAAGTGGCATTTATAGACTGCAGCCATAATAAACATACTTCCTTTGTTTAAAGCAGCCACCACCAACCTAAACTTCTGTTTCCTGCCACTATAATGTCCTTTAACTTTGGAAAAAGAAAAACTCATTAATCACAGGAATAAAAGCAAAAATGTTGTATTAAGCAAATGTGGAGAGCATTGGCAAAATTTAGCAACTAAGCAGAAGATATTCTCCAAGAAAGTGTACAACAACTCATTTACATAAAGTTACAGATGCATGCTGGTCCTTATAAGCAGCAATTAAAATACCAAGACAAAGTTGCAACACCAATAAAATTCACCAAGACTGACCTAGGTCTTGTTACCCATAGCAATCAACCAGTGTGTAACATCACCTGTCTAAAATAGAACATGTGATTGCTTGGTAGACCTGGTGCAAACATGGTAACTTATTACACTGTAATAATGGGGAGTGCTTTGCTGCTAGTTGCATCTAGGGACTATGCCTGCAATGAGAAAGGGATTCAAATGCTTCGGAGCAACCAAACGATCTGATCTTCAATGAGATCAAGCTAAACAAGCAAAGCATTCAGATACAAGTAGAGCTATTGCTGTCAATAAACAATATCTGTTCATTTATGTTGCATATGCAATATAGATGTATGGGTCTAGAATTGCCCAGCTACAGTTTAGAACAGTGATCCCCAAGCAGTGTCTTGGATGTTGCTTCCGGTGGGGTCAAAGCAAGTTTTGGTTGTATAAAATTATAAATTAAAATTATATTTGCCTTGAGAAGTAGCCAGAAAGAAAAGCAGGGACCCTAAAGGACAGGACAAGGATATAAAGATATGGCTACAATACATTTGCACAAAGACCGATTAGAATAAGACAAATCCAAAACAACCCGGCAGGAGACAGCCAAAACCGCTAAACACAAAGGCAGCCCCTGCTATTGGTGGTGAAGGATGATCAACTTTTAAGGCAGAAATCAAAATGAGGCAAATTGAACCTAGCATGGTCCTTGCTTCGGTAAAATCTCCAATACCTAAGCAGCTGTAAACTAATGGAGGGTGCTGGGAATTGTATAGTCAATGCTCTGCCTCAGTGACATTAAGACTTCCTGCATGTGGGAAAGTCGTAAATAGAAAACAGCAACAATTATCTGGAATTAGAGATCAGAGTTCAGCCACCAACTCTCCCACATATCACTACGTGACCTAGCAAACATAATCATCCTATAAATACAGTATAAGCACGTGCCAGTTACTCTCAATGAAGTATTTAACACAGTTTGTGGGGTTTTTATTCTGTGGATCTCTTCCCTTGTAGGCAATGGGCACAGAAGTAATGCACAGAACCTTCATGTACTGTGATGACATGCATACCATAAACTAAGGGCTATCAGACTTTCTAATTACCAGAAATTTAGGGCTACCAGACTGGACAACCATGAAAATGCATATGGCTAAATGATTCATTCTCACAGTGTTGCGGCAATTGGCTAGAAGCTTCAGAGTGCCTATCTGTTGTAGTTAGACTGACATACAATAAAAACATATCCGTTATTAAAAAGCAAGTTATGTAATAAAAAGGCACAAAGTTTGCCCAGGGGCAGTAACCTATAGCAACCAATCAGCAGACAGCATTTACTAGTCACCTGTTTAAATGCAAGTATTTTATTGGTTGGCATGGGTTACTGCTCCTGGGCAAATATAGTGACTTATATTACATTTGGGGGTATGTGAATACACAAAAAAAAATAGCTGTGGCACTGGACAACTTGTGTTAAATGATGTGGATATCAGAGAGGTAATACATGGCTAATCTGAAGCACCCAGTGACAATCAGTGCTAGCCGGGAAATCTTATCTGCCTGGAGGGTTATTGGCTTGCAAGGTAGATGCATCAGATAACAGAATGTGTCAAAATCACTTAAAAGGGCACCAATCATAACTAAAATCATTTACTAAGTAAATGCACTATGAGAAAGTTCAAGAAAATGATTTTTTTGCAGAATGTAAATCATCAGCTCATTATACCTTCTGCAAAATCTCACCGATCTCCAATGCAGTTCTAGCTGAGGCAGGAATCTTGGATTTCACTGGCTCCTCCTACCTATATCTTCCCAGCCACCTGTAGCTCTGAAATCTTGCACATGCTCCATTGAAATTCCTTAGTTACCCTTCTAAGCTATTTTCAAATCAGCCAAACCTCTGTGTTAGCTGCTGTTCAGTAGTGCTGTCACCTGTCTGTAAGTTAGTGTGTGCCTTTAATTTGCTTAATTACATCACAAGCAGGGGACAAGTTAGGGAAATCTCATAATACTTCTAGTGGAGGAGTTTACTAATGCTAGGCATTCTGGGTATATATGCAGGGCAGTGCAATAATATGAGCATGCTCATGAAATCATTTGCATGTTATAGTCATAGTATGGACTCCCTCAGTGAAAGAATCCTTTTGACAAAGTAAGGGATTTTTTAAAAACTGCTGTTTCCGCCCACCACCCTCCCAAAAAAAAAAACAATATATTTTTATGATTAAACATGTTAATTAGGTTGGGTTAGGTTGTACTGGTCATATGTGTTTGATTTTGGCTGTGATAGGTGCCATTTAAAAGAGAAAATATACCCTCTTAAAAAAATAAATAAACTCCTTCTGTTGGGGTTATGTAAAAAAGGTGCACAAAATATTTTAAATACCTGAATCCACAAACTGGATGGTAGCCATGTTACTAATTGTGTAAGGAAACCCCTTCCTAACTGGGTTCCATTACAACGTGTTGGATTTGGAGACTTGACGTTCATGCCCCCACCATTTTGGAACCAGGGCACTACAGGACTAGTAGTAGTTTTACCATATTTTGCCATCACATCAGAGCACAGAATCCAGCCTTAGGCACCACGTCACGGTCCTGTTTC
Organism: Xenopus borealis; assembly: GCA_024363595.1. Classification (NCBI taxonomy): domain Eukaryota; kingdom Metazoa; phylum Chordata; class Amphibia; order Anura; family Pipidae; genus Xenopus; species Xenopus borealis. The sequence continues at coordinate 65,005,273 of CM044448.1, forward strand.
CAAACTTACAGGGTAGGGATTAAGCCCAGTCAGCTGGATAACTGAAGCATCACAATACACTGCTAATGGGAAACATGTTCTATTCCTAAGTAACATGCATGAAAAGGTTACATTTGGCTGCAACATTCCACATCTAGTTATCAACCTTTTCCTATCCATCTAAAGACCATGGGGGAAGCTCACTAAAGTGCGAATTCGCGAGCGTGACGTCAATTCGTAACTTAGCAAATTTACTAACACTGACTCTGGTGAATTTTCGCTAGCGAAGTAGATAGACTAGCGCAACTTCGCACCCTTAAGCCAGGCAAAGTTGCGCACTGACGAAGGATCGTAATTATGCAAATTCACTAAGATGACCATTTTCCTGAACGTTACCACTTACGCTAGACGTTACTTCGCCAGGTCAGACATGGTGAAGTTCAATACAATAGATAGGGTTACCCTCCTTCCCCCCACCTTTCCTAACATATGGCAACACAACTATAAAGGGGGCACATGTAGAGCAATAGGACAACTTTATTTTTTTTTATTAAAGGTTTCCTGGGCTTGTGTAGTGCAATGTAGTGGCTGTAACATATACTTCTATTAGACTATGAAATTTGTGTGTATGCAAATTAGGCATCGCTAGCGTAAATGTGCTTTGCCTGGCAAAGTAACACTAGCGCAACTACGCTATCGTTCACTGACCTTAGCGTAACTTCACACTTTCGTGAATTTGCGTAGGCCTGGCGAAGTGCGGCGAACGTGCCAACGCTAGTGAATTTTCACCGCTTAGTGAATTCCCCCCATATTTTTATGGGGTTGCTAATTCATTCCAATCTCAATGAAAACATTTGCCACACTCTAGCAGTTCCCATGTAAAGATAAAGATGATAAAAGTATGAGTGATACTTCCAGTATTGTCCTACTGCTTTAGTATTCATCATAGATTTTAACAGCAACTGAAATTCATAACACTCCAAAAAAAAAAACTTTACAATAAATACAGAAGACAGTTGCGTGACCACCATTATAAAATACCCAAAGTAGGTTTGTATTTCTACTCGGACTTTCAGCCACACTGGAAAAACTTATGAAGAACACCCTTAATAAAATATACTAATTTCTATACATTATTCTAGCAGAACAGTTAAAGATTCTTGAAAGAGTATTATTATTATTATTATTACAGGGAGGCAATGGGGAAGACAGAGCTGATGTTGGCCGAGTAAGAACAGTGGACACAAACAAAACAAACTGCTCTGTATCCCCTTTATGGTAGCTAGTAAAATACAGCCAGATAATAAACAATATTGCCTGCTCTTTCTTAGACACATACCTAGGATATAAAAAGAAGAAACTTTTAAGGGAGCAAAATACAATTATGAAGATTCCTTCCCTGTGGACAAATAGCTTTTGAAAGTGCACCATTAGTAAAAGTATCCTGAAGTATATCAAAAGGTATCCAGACATAGTCAAGAATGTCATTGTACACTGTAGCTGTAAGGTTTCATTTTATGAAGCAGCCTGACCATTATTCTTCCTCCACCAAATGTTACCTGCCTGCGGTAGTGCTTTCTTGACATCTAGGAAATCCAGACTTTACAAAAAGACTATTAGATGGAGATATAACAGGTGTGTTTCCAGTGTTCAAGAGTCTAATGGCGGTCACCTTCACAGCACTACAGCTTTCTCTTTGTATTGCACATGGTTAGGTTAAATATGTTCCCACCTATTACACATAAAAATAGCATATTTCTTAGTTTTTTAGCTCACCTTGCTTTGAGAAGCAGTGCTCCAGCTCAGGACATCAATTTAAACACATGGTCACCTGCCTTGCCATATCAAGCCAGATTTAGTCAACCTTAAATCCAGGAGTCTGCTAAAATCCTTTTCTTCAGATAGACAGAATTGCCCAATTTGCCCACAACTTTGGGTCTGCTAAAGTCACATATGCTTATTCAACAATCAGGCTAAGCAATTGTCATTTCCTAAGTCTGCACACCTTTTGGTATTTTCCAATATCTCTTATGAAAAAAAATAAGCGCTAGCATGTGCTTCCTACACTCTTGTGGCCCCATCAGGGGCGGGCAACTAGAAAACATGTTAAAGTGGAACTGTCACCCCAAAAAAATATTCAAAATCATATTTTATCACATTAGTCAAGCAAAATGAACATTAATTACACTATATACATTATTTTATTCTTTTTTTCCCTTCAGTCTGAGAATTCAAAATTATAGCAAGCAGGCAGGAGCCATTTTGTGGACACTGTTATTAAGACAAACCTTGCATCATCTCAGAATCTTGTTTTTGCACCAGAATGGGGGACCCGATGTCTATACCCATATCCTGGCTACACAATTAAATGGTTAAGAGAACTGGGGGAATGTGTGGGAGCATTGACATCTAGGAAGTGCTGAATGGAAAGTGAAAGTAATTTTCTGCCCCCCCTCTATGCCTAAGGCATAGAGGAGTGGCAGACCATATTTGATTGACAGCTGAGATTTTTAAATGAGCTTAAAACAGCTACGAATGCTTTAATAAAAATTTGAAATTGGATTTCATGTTTAATTTGAAAAGGACTTTAATTATACAGATTTTTGTGTCTGGGTGACGGGTCCACTTTAAAACAATGAAAACCCCCAAAAAAATTGTATTAAAATGTAACTGAAAGCAACATTCCATTATACATTGAAAAATTATTTCCATCATAGAGCTGATAATGTGTTCAGGTGAAAGGTCAGCTGATCAGTACTATGGCCAAAGCATTTAGGTGGCAAAGTAGGTCGCAGAACTGCTTATTTGGCAACCCCTCCAAACAATATGGCTATAGGCCACCTTAACTCTAGAGCTAATCTAGCCAAGACTACATTTCTAACAAAACTATGAAAGCTACTTCACAGCTACTGTATGTTAAAGAAGGAAAATCTATTTAACTTGGAGGTGCCAAAAGTTAGGCACCCCAGGTTTTCTGTCTATAAGCATACAACTGCACCAACCCAGGGTTCTGCCAGTGAGCACCATGGAGTGTTGTCTACTTCACTTATTTGTTCTTCATATTTCCTTGGGCAGACACATGCACAGTAGAGCGAAGAAAGAAGAAACACAAAGAGGATTGTTCTGTGGTGCTCACTGGAAGAACCGGTTTTAGGAGGATATGTGTATTGGAAAGTTGGTTAGAATGACATTTTTTGGTACCTTTATTTTTATTGTATCTAACCATCACAGTATTCAAAAGGATACATGCTATACATGTTCAATTACACAGTGAATAAAGGATTCTGTTCTAAACAATGCAGTTGTCTGAGTTTTAATTTATTATGCTGTGGTATTTGTAAAACTCTGAGAAGTAAATAGTTTTTTAATAAAGAGAATATTTTGTTTACAACCCTTTTAGTCACAGGTCACAGAATCCATTTTAATAATATAAAAAAAATTAAGTGTGATAATGCCCTATTTTAATGGAATGACATGGTGAGACATACAAGCAAAATGTCTAGATAATGTTTGATCAGTTATTTATACTTCAATAACCTGCAACGGCAGTTGAATCAGGAGAAACCTCAATTTGCGGTTTTCCTCTTATTATCTGTATGGAAGCAAAAACACTAAGACTTTTCTCTGACACAATGGTTAATAGGTTTGTGGCATGCATTTCATATTAGTTTGTATTTTCAGTAATTTAGCTCATTACTTATTTCAGCTACACTCTACAAGCTTGCACAGCCTACAGAAGGCATCTGAACAACCCAGTGCATGCATTTTATAGTACCTGTAGGGCATCAATGATTGGAGAATCTGATCATAATGATGGGCCTCCAGGTTGGAACAATAAGAAGTAGAACACATTTTTTTTTTTAAAGTAATTGGCATATGCTAAAGCTGCTTTATTTAGAATACAACTAAGAGCAATTTTATTACTCCGCCCATGGAGAAGGGGGAAAAAACCTCTGAACTCTATAAAAGTATTTATGTATTAGCTATTTAATAGAACTAACAGAAAACACGCTGTTCTCCATTCAGCTGCAGATACTGTATGTACAGTATATGAGTAATTATCACAGCACGGAATTATGTGGTTTATACTAAACGGACTATACCAAAAATTCTCTCCAAATAAAATCTTGGACTTTTTCACATATGTCTCAGCATGCGTCTTTACGAGTTCCTTTGTTTTGTACTCTATCCATTTATTTTTCTCGGTCTTGGCAAGAAGGCACGTAAAGGTTTAATTTCCTCTGGCAACTCCCTGTTGTGAGTTTGTTCAATATGTTTGCAAAGAAAAAAACACTGTTCTGCCCTCCCTTCTTCAATTGTTGCTTCTCAGATAAGGTCAGAAATGGGCAAAGGACAGTAACAATCTGGAGCTTACTCCACCCATACAGAAATGCTTAAGAATTTCTAATTGCTGCACATTTCCAAGTAAACCAAAGTGTGTGTTTGTAAATTATGTAACTTAATATTGTTCCATATTGTTCCTTCTATTAAACAGGTTATTGTATTTAGAATGTTTGCTATGTGCACCTGGCCTATGGCTTTGAATAGAGCAAGCAACTTCTAGAAATCAAACAAACCAGAAAAAAAAAAAAAGTACCAGCTATTAACTTTCCTGTGCAACGTAATGTGAAAGGACTATTAGCCTGGCCACATTAAAAACTTCTCACAGAGAACATAGGGCAACTATGATCACTAGAGTTACTTGCATGGGGAAATGGAGACTGCCTCATTTTCAGCATTAAGCATTTGTCTCTTCATATATAATGCAGAAATGTTGTCAAATCTCTTTTTATTAAGTTTTCAATAGCAAAAAATATCAGGGATACAGAAGGTAAATATAGTGCAGAAATGTGATCTCTTCTAAAGACAAAACTTCGTGGTGGCTCACTTCTGTCTGCCTCTACTATTGGTGCTCCCTGCTGAAGCAGCCAACTCTAGTTAATTCAGATATCTATGTGTAGGTGGACTCCGCGCTTTGTGTTTTTTGAAAGAACCCACTTAAAACATGGGACCCACTAGTCCCTGGGGATGAATATAGGATATAGAATAGTGGTGCGCTAGTTTCTTTAGATCTACAAAAGGAAAAAAGTGCTATTCTGTAGTACCATTGATGTAGGTCAGATAATTATATAATTAGATCTACTCAAATTCAAGTAATGTCCATATATATATATATATATTATGATTTTCATTGTTATTT
>CM044448.1:65018984-65030604 GCA_024363595.1 Xenopus borealis
ATAATTTTACAGTTTTCTAAAACCTTGTAATTCACTGCACAACTATAATTTTGTGGGAAGACTACCCTTCCTCTTCCACTGGTCATGCTTTCTTGGAATTCCATAGGCCCACTTACCTTGATACAGTGGTGCTGCTCTTTCCAGAACCAGTGGAGTTCATGCTTCTCCCTTTCTGGTGAAACTGGAGTCTGCGGTCCTTTGCCAGCATGGCACTGCTTAAAATAGAGATACAAATATAAACAATTCACTACAGCTCAGATTCAGTCAAAAAGAGAAAATGACACGATGAGCAACTTACAAAGGGGTATCCAGAGGCAGGTTTCTTTGAAGGAGGTGATTAGCTGTGAGTGAGAATAAAGGTAACTGAATTAGTAATGCTTCGGAATTACTATAGATACACGTTTTAGGCTGTACTATTGAAGACATGAAATGTATTTTCCTTTCAGATTTGTTGATACATGCCACTACAAAATTGTGAAGATCTGAAGCAATTAACAGATGCTTTAATATAATACAGGTGTTCTTTTGAATCCACTTATCTTTTATTTTTTCAATAAATCCAGAAAAAGAATTACTAAAATCCTTAAAGCCTTTAAGAGAATGAAGCAGTCACCAGCAATTACTCAACTCTTTACATATTATTGTAGAGTGCTGAAGAAATTGCTGCAACTACATAAATAAATGCAGATAACCAACAACAGGTGCCAGGCAGGGCAAGTACAGGCACTGTGGTAGCACAGTTTTCATTCAAGGTTATGAAGATTCAGCAGAATAAAAACCCCACACAGAACAAAAAGCAAAATGTGGGTCAAGGTACAAAGGGAGAACACAGAGTTATAACCTGCAAAATGGCAAGGTCACCAGTGCTTTTTTAGGCTGAAATTATGATACTTCAGTTTAAAGGGATACTGTCATGGGAAAAAAAAATCAGTTAATAGTGCTGTTCCAGAAGAATTTTTACATTGAAATTCATTTCTCAAAAGAGCAAACAGATTATTTTTATTTTTCATTTTGAAATCTGACATGGGGCTAGACATTTTGTCAATTTCCCAGCTGCCCCTGTTCATGTGACTTGTGCCAGCACTTTAGGAGGGAACGGCTTTCTGGCAGGCTGTTTTTCTTTCTCAATGCAACTGAAGGAGTTTCAGTGGGACATAGGTTTTTACTATTGAGTTTTGTTCTTAGATCTACCATGGAGCGGTCATCTTGTGTTAGGGAACTATTATCTGGTTACCTTCCCATTGTTCTCTTAGGCTGCTGGGGGCGGAAAGGGAGGGGGTGATATCACTCCAACTTGTAGTATTTGAAGTTTATCAGAGCGCAAGTCACATGATTTGGGGCAGCTGGGATATTGACGGATATATTTTGGAAAAAAAATGTTTTTCCATAACATCCCTTTAAACTATTTAACATTTGAAGTGTGAAAAAAACCAAACAGAATGGAATCCCAAGTACACTCAATGAAAGGAGAACATACAAACTACAAGCAAGTAATGGTATAAGGAAAATAGAGCAAGTCGGCCCTTGAAACACAGAATGTTAGTCATACCACTTGGAAAACACCTAGGTTTTTATGTAAACCCTCTGAAGGAAAGGGTGTTATGGGATATTTTACACTGGTAATATGAAAACCTATGCATTCTTCTACTATATATTTAAACATAAATCCACCCTTTAGAAATATCTGCCCTCAGTATATGTTTTATACTAGCTTAGTTACCAATAATAAAAAAAGACTTATCAGAATCCAGTTTAGAGCTTAATGCTTGAATTTCCACAAAGATACTGAAGAAGTCTAGCCTCCCACTTATGTAAGAGAAGAGCAATACTTTTCACTTGGCAATTTACTTCATATCTTCATTATCTATATAGCATTATCTTTGAATCTCTGGTGAAGGCTCTACATGCATTTACAGCTGTATAGGTTATAGGACCCGTTATTCACAATGCTTGGGATCTGGAGGTTTCCAGAGAAGGTGTCCTCATGTAGTTTCCATACCTAAAGTCTACTAAAGAAATGTATTTAAATAGATCAAATAGGGTTTTTTAGCCTCATATATTGATTATACCTTAATTTTGGATTGCGGGACAGCAACAATGCACAAATGCGTCTGCGTCTGCCCAATTGAGATCTGCCCGACTTTTGGCAAGATATAAATTGGAAAAGCACTTCGGATGGCCACACACACGGGCCAACAAGATTTTTTTTTTTTAAACAGAGCATGTCTCTGCAGAATCACAATTTCCTTATGAAACAATAGATGAAACTTTCAAGTAGTGCTCACTAATTCAGTGGCAGTGTAATTATTGGAGAATTTTCATTTCCACAACTGCCATATTTAGTAAGAAGACGTCACTTTCCCTTATAAATAAAAGCCAAATAAATATCCTGCATCAGGAAGCACAGGAAGAAAAGGTTCCCTCTACATGATATGCAAGTTTAGCAGGCAAGCATAGGCCAGAGAGCACCCATATAAACATGAACAATAGCAGAAAAGGTAGGGAAGACAACATGCTCTAGCAACCCCAAGCCTTTCTGATATATAAAACAAAAATACAAATTATGCACGTTAAAATTAATGTATTTAACTGTAACTCAAGAATATATATAAAGAAGACAATAGATATTCATGTGAAATAGCACCAAATTATCTGCTGAATGACAACTATCACTGCTTGTCATCAATTCAAATAGTCACTAACCTTCCGCTCCAAGAGACAAATCATCTTCAAAGCTTCCCCCATTCTTTAACAGCATGCCTAAAAAAAATCCAATTGGAAAGTCAGTCACATCGCACATTCCACTGGTAGACACCGTATCAGTAGCCGGTAACATAGTAAATGGAACTTAATCTTGTTCACACAAGAAGAAGGCTGGGAGAGAGAGGTAGAAAGAGAGTTGTGTATGTTGATCTGGCATGTTTTACTTCCCTACAGCAAATAGTCACACAGGCAAAAACAATGTTGCATTCCCTGTACATTCCTGTTTTACTTTGAACTATAGAATATAGGGAGGTGCGAGTCATTTTTGGCAGGTTCATGGAGGGAAAAAAAAAATTATTAAACAGGAGGCCTAATCACATTATCTCTATAAGTTCTTAGAATCCTTCAGAGCAGGTCATTCTCACCACACACCAGACAAAGCACTAAAGAATATACTGCATATATTCCTCAATACTATTCTCCATAAACTCCTCCGCTTGCATGACCTGCTAATGCAGCGATATGATACAAACCCAGTGAAACAGAGAAAAATCTTTTTGATGGAAAAACCTAAGCGATAGAGAAGTTGTGGGAAAATATTATATCTTGACTCAATGAGGCTGTTTACACTAAAGTTCACTTTAGATCTACTGTAGAATTGTTTCTAGAAGTTCAAATAATATGATCCCCTTTATAAGTATGTACACTTTGTGGGTATGTCATGCAATATCTATAGAATATCCTGTAAATTATATCCATATTAAAAGAGTGTTTAGTAATTTCTGCGACATGACTCACAAACTTGTGTATTATAAAGAAGTACCCCCCTGTAATAAAATAGGAGGATGCTATGGACCTCTTTGATTACTTATCATATCCTTATATCAGACAACAGGGTGCCCATTATTCACTATAATAACAGCAGGAGACCTTAGGCATATCAAATACCTTTATAAATGGCAGTAGGGGGTACATTATCCACTACATATACACAGGACATAGTGCAATGCCTTATTCAAATAAATGATGTATGACTTTCAACATGCTTTTACATGTTGCCTCATTCTCCTTTATATTTACTTGTCAATTTCTATATGCAGTGAATCTGGACTTGGAACACCAGTGAGAAACAAAAGTACAGTTGGTACTGCACAGAGGTACATATACTATATAAATGACTTGTCACACAACTTATTGAAACATGCATATAGGACTATACATTTTGCATTTATTTGTCTGCCTCCACAAGAATGATTGTATATACTTACCTGAAACCCTGGGGGAGAGCTCCCATCAGCAGAAAACTCACTGATCTGAGGTTTCTTCAGCAAGCACCACGTAGTGATCGATTCCTTCTTTCTTCGCTCGGGTGCACATGCGCAGTAGAGCACAAAGCCAAACTTTAACGAAGAAGGTGGCTATTTCATTCTACTGCTCATGCACCTGCTCCGGGAAATTCGAAGAAAGAAGAAGGAAGCGTATTGCTCTGTGGTGCTCGCTGGAAGAACCCCTGGACCGGAGAAGTTTTCTGCTGATAGGAGCACCGGCCCAGGGTTTCAGGTAAGTATATACAATGACTTGGGGGTGCCTAACTTGGCACCCCAAAGTAAACTATGCCTTCCCTTTTCCTATAAGCACATACATTTATATATGTGGATAAATATTTCATGTATTTACTACTTCTCGAGTCTGCAGATAGATTCACAATCAAGCAGCAGATATTTGCTATATTCATACAAAAGACTAAAAGGAATAGGAAAAACACGAAAATCATCTTACCCTTCTGTGAGCTAACAGGATTGTTCTGCTCATCCAAAGACGCTCCCAGCGGTGTTCTGAAAACCACAAGATTACCCAATTATATTCTAACATTATCTAGAGAAAGGCTTTGTTTCCTTCCTTCGTAAAATATACTTTATGAAGAAAGCATAGGGAGGAGCTGCAAACGGCAGCCTTATAGTTTCTCACAAGTAATGCCCTTATACACTGCAACATCTGCAGTTCCTCCCCCCCTTGACCCAGCTTTTCAACTCTGTACTTTCAAAACCTGCCTGGAAACATCAGAGTTCATAGCCCACATAAATGCAATGAAAACCCAGGCCAATGCAACCTAGTATCTTTGCAAAAAATACATACATTTTTTTTATTTTTATGAATATGTATAAATGGAATTGCCACTAAAAACAGTATAGGTATAGGATTTATTATTCAGAATGCTCAGGACCGATAGTTTTCCAGAGAACGGATTTCTCTGTAATTCAGAGCTCTATAACTTTTGTTTACTCATCTTCAATTCACTCAAATAAGCTTATTTTATTAGCTCACATTTTAGAACCTGGAGAACCTGGAAATTATGCTGGTATTGTAGGATTACATGGTGGGATTTTATGGTCTGGAAACCAGGGGCTGCTGTACAATCCACATAATTGTACCTGTCTGCACAGTCAGAACCAGAAAGCTATTAAATGGGTTGTTCACTTTTTAACTTTTGGTATTATGATTAGAGTAATATTCTGAGATAATCTGCAACTGGTTTCTTTTTTATTATTTGTGGTTTGAGTTATTTACATATATTTATTCAGCCGCTCTCCAGTTTGCAGTTTCAGCAATCGGGTTGCTAAATTACCAAATTACCCTAGCATTATTATTAATTAGGGTCCAAATTACCGTAGTAATCATGAATTAATTTGAATAGGAATCAGAAAACTTGTAAAAAAGAAAAAAAATGAAGGCCAACTGAAAAGTTGCTTGAAATGAGCAACTCTTAAACCCAATGTTAACTTAAAAAGGTGAACCACTCCTTTCAAGAAGAACTGCACAGACCTTGTAGACCAGCATGCAATACATAACAAATATGCAGAAAATGAATGTTATCTGAACAAAATAAAACTACATCCTCATCATACAAGGAATGCAAACGTTTATGACATTCACCAGCATATGCAAAAAGGTTCCACAATACTATCTTAAAGCAGATAAAGCAGGCTGATGCTTCATTTCACAGTCTGGTGAAAAACATCCTCCTGCCCACGGGGAATTATTTTTTAGAAACATTTCTGTTTTTCCTTTTTAAATGTGTTTGATTCTTTTACTGCTATTTCTATTTAAAAAAATGCATTAGCTTTATCTTCCTCATTCTGGGGTCCCCCCAGTAAAGCACCCAGTGGCGGAAATACCGGGGGAGCAGGGTGCAATTGGACCAGGGCCTGCACCACCTAAGGGCCCCCCCCGGAAGCTGGCGCACTGCAGATTCCAGTGTACGGCGCCCTCCGCTAGTTACTGAAAGCACCCACTCTGTTAAAATTTGCTATATTATTTGATACATTTCATGGCAGCACCAGGAATGTTAGAAATTCAAAAAGAAACAATCCAAAAATATAAAGAATAAAATGGGTGTGGCAATACATTGTTTTTCAGGATATATTTGACGAACATACATGTAACTTGCTTTGTATTGAGACACATAATCCCCTAAAAAAAAGCTTAAATAATAAAATGTGATTATCTTCCAAAGTATGCAAATCCCAAGAACAATTCAGTCACGTTTCAGACAACAAAAGCAATGACTCCAGCCACAAAACATACCTGTTATGTACTGTGTATCCTCTGCTTGAATGTCTGCCCCAAAGGCTACACAGCAGCTTATTTATATAAACCATAGTACAGTTTCTGAAGCACACACCAGTTTGACCGGTGCGGGTAGGGTTGCCACCTTTTCTTCAAAAAAATACTGGCCTTCCTATAGGTTTATCTTTTTTTCCTATTAATAACATTTGGGTGAACCATCAACAATACCAGCCAGGCCCGTAAAATACCGGCCAGGTGGCAACCCTAGGTGCGGGGGCAACAGTGCATTACAGTGTCATTCCCTTAAAACACTTAAATTTTTTGGTGTTATTGTTCATTTAAGAAAGAGTTTTCAATAGCTACCAGGGGGTTATTTGACACTGGGCATTAGACCACTCATCATATGGAAAAAAGTGTTGGTCAAAATGCTCCTCACCTGTCACCTTGTCTTATTAATCTATGGAAAACATTGTGCCGAGACACATGGCAACAACAGGTGCATCCCTGCTCAGAGATGCACATGGGCTGCATGTTACTGCAGTGTGTGTTTTTCATTAATATAGCAGACAGTGCAGGGCAGCCAGGAAGTCCGATGACAGAAGCCTGCTCCAATAGCATGGCATATATGTATGCTATGATAAGGTAGAAAGAAGGGTTTTGGCCGCTCAAGACTTGCCCCCTTTATGGTCAAATCAGGATGGAAAGGCAGCACTCCGGTAAAAAGGGAAAGGTGGTTTATTGCAACAGGTCACAAACCAACATCACCCGACGAGTTTTGGGAGTTACTCTCTTAATCATAGCCTATGATTAAGGGCTAGTCCAGTCGAGAAGATTCGGGGAGATTCATTGCCTGCTGACTAATCGCCTCGCGACTATCTTCCCGAACGTCTTCCCCCTGCTTCAATGAAGAATCGCCTGCGCCTATTCACAGGCAGCGCTGAAAGTAATTTCGAGCAATTTCGGAAAATGCTGCGCCGCGATTTTTCATTGAAGCAGCTGGAAGGCAGCGTGAAGCTGTTCGGGGAGATAGTCGCGAGGCGATGAATCTCCCCGAATCTTCTTGTCTGGACTAGCCCTAAGGGAGTTGCTCCTGAAACGAGTCAGGTGATATTGGTTTGTGACCTTTTGCAATAAACCACCTTTTCCTTTTTATTGCAGTGCCACCTTTCCATCCTTTTGAACATTATGATATGATATGACATGCAGAAAAACAATTTAGTTTTAGTTGCACAATAGCCAAAAGTCTTTGTGATTAAACAATGTATGTTCAGACTATTTTACAGCAGTCACTGGCATCCTAACTGTACTGTTCAACAGGGGCTTCAACAGTCAAATCAAAAACAGATATAAAAAATTGGTCACGTGACCAAAATTAAATCACATACTATAATAGAAGAAAAAGGTAAAAAATACTATGCATAGTTTAAAAACTTTTCACTGGAGGTACAAGCAATCAGATCAAAATATACAGAGAGCATAGAGGAAAAACATAGCAAGAATAAGCAAAACACTGCCTGCTGTTCAACAATGATGTCTGTTAAGAAAAAGACAGTTAGGACACATGGCAGAAGAAGTTCTGTAACACTGGTGTTTCCAAATTGACTCAAAGCTGGCCGTACGGAAGTCAGTGTGGACTGCCTCATGTACGGAATAGATATTTAGAGATGTTTAGAGGCTGATTTCACCAACATAGCTTATCAGTATATCAGTCACTGTTACAACGCCCAATGACTCACTGTTCTGAAGTCTGTGAATATACAGAGCTGAAGACACACTCAGTTAATGAGTTTTACCCCACTGTTTCGAGGGGTACACCCTCCCTTCATAATATCTGACAAAGGGATGGTGAACCCACTTAAAATGTGGATACCTTTGGTGAAACAATAAATGGGGTAACACTCCCCAACTGCATAAACTGAGTATGTGCGGGTCCATATATTCATATAAGCCAGGCCAACTGTTATCCAGCACCAGAAGCGCAGTACCTGAAACAGGTGTGTGGTGAGTGGCTTACCCATCACTGTTAGAATGGCCAGTCAGAAATATTACTTTATCCTCAACAGTGATGTTCTACTGCTCTTGGAGCAGTACAACTTACATGGAGTACAACCTACATGGAACATTTTTACAATGTTAGCTTATCTTAGGATTTAAGGTACGGCACAAAAATACATGGCAACACATTAGAACTTGTGGTTTTTGGATCACCTGATAAACCAATATGCAGAGTTTTGTAGAATTTCCATTAAAGATAAGGAGATATGCTCATTGCACAGGACCTAGTACTACATTCTTATGGTAATGGCACAACCCCACTAGGAATATCACCTAAAATTATTCCTGCTACATAGAAACTGGGGATTTCAGCTACACTGAGAGTATGTGGTTCTCTTTCCACAGCCCCAACAGCCTCCCTTGCCATTTATAAATATTAATGACAGCATTATGTGAATGGGGGTATCTGAAAAATAAAACAATAAGAAGAAAAATATTCCAGTATTAAATATGCATACATGACTGCAAAAAACAGACAAATACGTTTAGCAATGTTCTTGATATAAAAGGCAGAAATATTGGTGGATATTAAGACCTATTTCTGCGACAAAAAGAAATAGAGGAAATTTCCATAGTAGCCTACTTTCATGCTAAGGCTATGGACACACAGGTTGATGGCTCTGTATTATTGCAGTGTTTTTGAGAGAAGCATATCTGCTTAGTGCCCCTGCTTCATTGATTTGAATCACATCAGCCTGTGTGCGGTCACTCACAGTGGAACAGAAGCAGAGGTCAGTGTTTGGGCTGGTCACAGCCTGTGTGTGACTGCACACAGGCCGATGGGATTCAAATTAATGGAGCATGTGCACCGAGCAGCAGTGTATTTGAGGAATGTATCACAATACCATCAAAGAAAAACAGTACAAAGAAAGCATTCAGCAGTAGGGGAGTGTAAAGTACTGTATTTCATAATGCAGAAAAAAATCAAAAGTTTACTCAATTAAAAAAACATATTTTCTATGTCAAAGAACACACTTACCTACAGTCCTTCAGCCATATTGCTATCTTTTCATTGGGTATATGCCCTACAAAGAAAGGCAAAATAGTAAATTTAGCTAAATATAAAATACTTATTTAGTAATAGTATTGATTTGCAGTTATGTCTATTTTGCATTTATTAGAACACATATTTCCTCTGCCCAGACGCTAGAATCGTCTACCGTATATTTCTTGCAAGCTGCTCCCAAATAGCCAGCAGTTGCTCATAGCAGCCTTCAAACAAGATGCGCTCAGGTCTACATTCCTCTACATACAGAACATACACCAGCGAAATCTAGTGCTGTATCAGCTTGTCTAGAAGCCTTGAGTTTGCATTCTCCTAACTGGAGTGCTTACATGTGCCACTGACTTTTGTATGCAAAAAGAGAAAAAACTGCATCGGTTAGAGTCTTTTCTTGGAAGCAACACTAACATATTGAATGGCACTTTTCATTGCACCAACGTGTGAATGCTGTTGAAACAAAGCCTCTCTAAAGTTTCACCTTCACTTGGACTGAACCAAAGTTCTGAAAATTTATTCATAGAGACATAGTTAAATTGGGTTGGAAAAAAAACCAAAACAATCCATCAAGTTCAACCCCTCCAAATTAAAACCCAGCATACACACACACATACACACAACCCTCCACTCTTTCACACAAACCGTATATGCCCATCGCTATACTAACTGTAGAGTTTAGTGTCAGAATAGCCTTTGATATCATATCTGTCCAAAAAATCATCCAAGCCCCTTTTGAAAGCATCAACAATCAGCCAACACAACGTCACCAGGCAGTGCATTCCAAAACCTCATTGTCCTGACTGTGAAGAACCACCTACGCGGCTTCAAATGAAAGTCCTTTTCTTCTAGTCTGAAGGGGTGGCCTCTGGTGCGGTGATCCTCTGTATGGGTAAAAAGGTCCCCTGATATTGGTCTATAATGTCCTCTGATGTATTTGTAAAGTGTAATCATGTCCCCTCGCAAGCGCCTTTTTCCCCAGAGAAAACAACCACAACCTGGACAGTCTCCCCTCATAATTTAAGTCTTCCATCCCTCTAAACAGTTTAGTTACACTCTTTCCAGCTCATTTATATCCCTCTTAAGGAATGGAGTCCAAAACTACACTGCATACTCCAGATGACGTCTTACTAGGGCTCTATAAAGTATAATTATGTTTTCATCCCTTGAGTGCATGCCCTTTTTATTTATATTTTATTTTTTTATTTTATTTATATGCTTTTTTGTGTGTGGTGGAGTGTTTAAAAAAAAAAAGTCATCACAGAAATTATCTAAAAATACTTAGGGAACCAAATAATAGAAGGCACGGGTGGGACGATCATTCCACATAACCCGTGCTTGTCTAGTTCTCTAATCAAAAAAACAGATAGTATCTGATCTACATATCCTTCTCGTTTTTACCATGAAGGCAAGGGTGCACTCAATGTAAACAGATAATTGAGGGAAAACTTCTTCAATACTAGAAGCCAGAACATTTAAAAAAGTGGGTGACATTGTATCCTAGGCATCCGTTCAATTAAAAACCCACCTAAGTTAAAACATCCACACACCACACGTTGCACAATGGGTGAGCAATGTGGGTACACATAGAAGTAGCCAGCTGTTACTGAATGTGTCAGGAAGTCCAAGGATTGCTCCAGCATACACAGCCTGGGCAGAAGTTGGCAGACTAGCATAGTTCTATAGTTTGAGTGCCAAAGTCTGCCCATCCCTGCCTTCCAGATTCATGACTCAGGAGCAGGTTACTAGGTACTTGGCCTTGGGCTCTGTAAGCATTTGGATCTAAAAGCCAACTGTGTGGCACGCATGAGTGAACAGATAAGAGCATGGCTGAACCAACCTGGGAAAATATAGAACTATGTACACAAACAAGGCTGAATTAGAATTATATATGTTACTAGCTACTGCACATATATCATCAATGTACCCTGCTTGGCTGGATCATTTATAAACTGGAGGCCATAAACTATTCTTTGCTTTAACTCTTTCATTGGACACAGTGTCATTGACAAAACAAGAATAATTAAATAATTTGTAGAAAGCACTGGAGAAAAAAAAAATTAGCAAATGCTGTCCATACATTCTGTTAGGGAACAGTATTTGCTTGTGTATGCCATAGACATGGAAAGCAGTGTAAACTATATTGGGAAATTATGTGGGACAACTGCTGGCAATCGACATTGCAAATTTTTCCTGAAAATACAATTTGTTTACAAAAGGCTATATATGTTTATACTGACGTGCAAAAATGTTTGCCAGGTTTCACTGTGAAAAAGACATCCATGGACTCCAATGGGT
>CM044448.1:65043126-65064826 GCA_024363595.1 Xenopus borealis
TAGGCACAACAAGAAGACGGGGAGTGCAGGCCCAGATTTGTGGAAAGGCCACATAGGCCCGGGCCTAGGGTGGTAGGATTTTAGGGAGCGGCATGCTGCCCAGCCACACCCACATTGGTTCAGAAACACTGGATTTGCCTGCTGGCGATTTAGATTAATTCTTAATGTTGCTCATGGGTGAAAAATGTTGGGGACCGCTGCGCTATATGATAGCAATATATATCGGTGTTCATTATGTTACACTTTATACTTTCTCAATTCTGGAATAACTTATATTTAACCATGGTCGGACTGCTGTCCAGGCCCCACTCCAGCCCCAAGCATGAGCGAACTGAGCCATGCGCATGCGCTTTTTTTGTTGCAGAGAGGGGTCTTCAGTAGAGGGAGTCTGGCCCATGAAGGTCGGGAGCCACTGGGGTTTTTCCCTGCTGGGCCAGTCCAACCCTGTATTTCACAGTTGTAATTCAGGTAGTTTCTTCAACTGTAAGCCCATAGAATTGCTTTCTATTATAATACTCAGGGAACCTTTCATAAAAACCTCATAAAAATTTTTTTTCATAAAAACTTTCTAAAGCAGCCCTGGGAGGGGGGTCACCCACTCTTTAACTGTTTTAAATTGATACATTTAGTTGATACATTTGCCCTGCTTAGCAGAATCCCTGAGCTTCATTCAAGGCAGCTGTTAGAATTGATACAATAGTTACTAATATTACACAGATACGACTAAGTAATGTACTGACTAATTGTATCAACTAAATGTAGCAAATTGTAACAGTTCAGAATGCTCCTGGATCACTGAGCTACCAGACTAAAACCCCAGAGACAGGATCATTAAACTTAAATTTTGAAAACAGTAAAACGATAAAAGATGGAAAACAGTTTGAGAAAAGTCTTTGTTTAAGGTTAACAATCTCTTTAAATGGTGTACTCCACTGATAAATATGATTCTAAAAATCCCATAGGAATGAATAAAAAAGTTATGAGTTTTTCTTAGGTTAGCTCTAGTCGTACAAATCACCTGCAGAATATATGCATTTGGAGGAAAAACTAGTTTTTAATATACAAACTGTTTGTTCCTATCAGACACTATAGAAAATAACCTTGCCCATTTAAGAAATGATTTTACTCACTGTATGGGCTCATCCGAATCCAAGCCAACAGACTTTTAATACAACAATGGGAGTCATTAGTTATTTAGGTATCCTATTTTATGAGTACCTGCATTTTGTTTAGTTAAAATATTAACGTGTCTCCCATTAACTAATAGACAATGATTTGGCAAACCATATTTACTTTTTACCATTTACTTTTTACACAGCTTTTAAAATGGGCATGGGATCTTTTATCTGGAAACTCATTATCCAAAAACTCAAAAAAAAACACAAGAAGGCAATTTTCCCACAGAGTCCATTTAAGTAATAAAGGTCACTTTCTGAATATGTATTACCTGTGCTCCACAGAACACAATAGACCAAACAAGGCTTTCTTCACAGCAGAGCTGATGCCAGGCACATTGCAATAAAAACAGGACTTCTGTGTCAAAAAGAAACATTTATATGCGTATTCAATTCAATTTAAATAACTATTTTTTCTGCAGTCTTTTAAAAAAGAATAAATGGTTTGCAAAATTGGCTGGGAGCAAAGAAGCCACTGTATGTCACTGGCAGTGCTTGAAGTAGACTGGCAGTCATGAAAACATTTGCTCCTTTGCCCCTGACCCATGACATACAAACCGTTGGCTGCAATCCCAGGTATAGGTTTACAAAACATCTAACAGAACAGAGTCTTGGCCCAATAATTATTTGATACTGGAAGATTTTTCTTTTGATTAATAATATCAGTAAAATAAGTGATAAAACAGCAAACTCAGAAAACTAGAACAGAGAGAGAGAGAGAGAGAGAGAGAGAGAGAGAGAGAAAGCAGCTATAGCCTAGCAACAAAATACATACTGTATTATACTGACAACCCACCGTCTGGAATAGTTGATGTAAGTATATAACTGTGAAAGGAGTACAGTGTTCCTCAAAATGTCATTGATTAAATAACAAATATTTCTTTTCACATAAATCCTTATGTGCCCTAGCCTGTTATCTGTCACACTGCTTTTGCTGCCAATACAAAAAACAGGGCTTTACTTGAATCAATAACTGCAGGTGGGGACATTGTATGAGTAAACTTTTCTCTGTTGACCAAGATCCTATTCCCCTGAGGAGATTTATGGAAACCCCACCCGAGTCACACAAAAATATCTTTTTAGTGTTCCCCACATAGTTACATTGGGTTGAATAAAGACAAAGTCCATCAAGTTCAACCCCTCCAAATGAAAACCCAGCATCCATACACACCCTCCATACCTTCACATAAATTATATATGTCCATACACTAACTATAGATTTTAGTATCTCAATAGCCTTTGATATTATGTCTGTCCAAGAAATCATCATGGGATATAAATGAGCTGGAGAGAGTGCAGAGAACGTGCAACTAAACTAGTTAGGGGAATGGAAGACTTAACTTATAGTTACATAGATACATAGTTAAATTGGACAAAGTCTATCAGGTTCAACCCCTCCAAATTAAAACCCAGAATACACACCCAGGGTCGGACTTGGGAGGAAAAAGCAGCCCTGGCAAAAGTATCAAAGCAGCCCATGTATTCACGCACATGCAAAGCATGACATATATTTCCAACCCCAAGGTTAACTAGAACTAGTGTTTATTAATAGAGAGTTTAAGAGTCCATTACCTTTTAATCCACAGAAATATTATACACCCTTTGTGCTGGAACTGGCCCTTGCAACAAATATCTCACCCTAGTTACTATAACAACTATTCTATCAGATAGATTAGTGGCCCTATACTTACATTATACTCTAGATTTTTTTTGGTATGACCCCAGCTAGACCATGTACCCTGGCAGATAAGAGGCATTTAATTACTATGTGTATCACAGGGCCAAAGTGTGTCATACCTGAAGAGACTAGGCTGTATCATGGCATTAATATATCACATTGTTCCATATACAGACTGAAGTGACTGTTCTGAGCACGAATCCCCCTGTTGTCAACATACCTATCATAAATAATTGGGTAGATAGCAAGCAACTCTAATATTACTAACTGAAGTGGGTCAGAATTCCTGGTTCCTCCCATATGCCAGTGCACTAAAAAATGCAGGCATTGGCTTAGCAGTAGCTGGTTATTATGGACAGCTCATTTACATTTATAAAGTGATTGGCTCATTTTCATATTAAATACATACCTAATTTGCATTTTTTAGGTGAGCAGCTCATTTACATTTTAAAGCAAGCGGCCCATCTGGCATTTGACCAAACCCACAGATTGACAGTCCGGGCCTGCACACACCCCTCCACACTTTCACACAAACTGTATATGCCCATAGCTATACTAACAGTAGAGTTTAGTATCAAAATAGCCTTTGATATTATGTCTGTCCAAAAAATCATCCAAGCCCCTTTTGAAAGCATCAACAGAATCAGCCATCACCACATCACTCGGCAGTGTATTCCACAACATCACCCGGTAGTGCATTCCACAACGTCACTGTCATCACTGTGAAGAACCTATGCTGCTTCAAATGAAAGTCCTTTTCTTCTAGTCTGAAGGGGTGGCCTCTGGTGCGATTATCCTCTTTATATTTAAAAAGATCCCCTGATACTTGTCTATAATGTCCTCTGATGTATTTGAAAAGTGTAATCATGTCCCCTCGCAAGCGCCTTTTTTCCAGAGAAAACAACCCCAACCTGGACAGTCTACCCTCATAATTTAAGTCTTCCATCCCTCCAACCAGCTTATTTGCACGTCTCTGCACTCTCTCCAGCTAGGGTTGCCACCTTTTCTAAAAAAGATTATGGCTGGAGGGGGCAGGCACAAAAAGGTGGAGGTTTGTACCACAAAAAGGGGTAGGGGTCACACAGTGTTCTGCAAAAGGGGGCAGAGCAACATTATACGATGTCCAGAACACTGGAAAAAAGGTAAGTTCTTTGCAAATTGGGACAGGCCAAGGGCTTTTTTAAAAGGGTATTACAAATTACCGGCAACTGTATTGCCGGTAAATTTGTAATACCGGCCCCAGCCTTTGCAGGTGGGTGGCAGCAACCCTATCTCCAGCTCATTTAAATCCTTCTTAAGGATTAATACAGTATTAACTAATATTAGCTACTTCAGAATTAGGTATAAGGGAACCTCTAGGCATATGGCTCACCGACCTGCAGGTCGGGCAGGTTCAGGCTGACCTCGCACCCCCTTTTCCTGGTCATTGGCGGGGTGGGTCAGCATATTTTCCAAACCATGTAGGGTTCACAGGCACAATCTTCCATTAACATAACACATTGATGCCATATGGCCTAGTTTGCCAGAGCATTTGTTGTCAGAGACTGGTGCTTTATATTATGTCTACACAGGCTTCTTTGGGTTTTTGTCTGCCTAAATATCAAGGACTTTTTGATTCTCAGTTCAGATGTGTGGTGGTGATTGAGTGTACATTGTGTACATTTTCCTCGAGGTAAGCCCGGCCTTATGTACACCAGCCTGTTTGTCCTCAGTGGAGGATGTTACTAAAGGTTATGTTGTAGTGGTCTTTACTCAACCTGGACAAAATTTGCCAAAAACCCCCAGCATCCATGTGCCTTTTGGGTCCTTCCTTCAGTGCTGTTTTGAGTTCACCTGGTGTATGTAGTAGTCTCTGTATTTTATGGTTGAAAGAGGTGATAAGTCAGCACCCTATTCTTTCAGTACAAATAGATTTTATTGGTATCCTCAGACCTCTAGGAATCCCGCTATAAGGTATTCTGTATATTTCTTAGTTAATCTTCCTTTAGGCAAATGTCATAACTGCTTAAATGTGCTTTGAAAAAACTTTTGTTTCCTGGAACAAAGTTCTCTACAAGAAAAAATTGTTCTTATGTTGTATCTGTAAAATCTTTTGCACACTTTCTCATCGTTTTCCAAATGGCAGATGAGACAATCCACAACCCAGGACAAAAATATGCACAGATGTGATTTGTTAAAAATAATAATAAATCATCTCAAGAAACTTTTAGAAAGAAATTTTACAACGTGGACCATATATTAAATGGTACAGCATAACCTTCAGATGTGACTGTCACCTTGGGCTCATACCATAATTAGGAATTTTGTACTGTTTTTTTTTTTTCTCCTTTAAATAACCCTGATAAGCAAAGATTAGTCAAGAGGAGCACTCACATCCAAAAGGTCTTCTAAGGTTCCTAAGACAAATATACCATTACAAAGTAAGGCAGAAAGGGCCTGGTATACAGAGGTTAAAACAGGTGTGCCGAAAATGTAGATTGGGATCTACCAGCAAACTTTTATCTGGTGATCAGTAGATGTCAAGACACTGTCAACAAACAGCTTGTCTAAATCACCCTCCTGTTCATTCTTTTCATTCATATATTTATTGTTACGGTTACATAAGAAATAGTTGTTTATTAAATACAGCAATAAAGATTTTCTCAGAAATCAATATAAAATTTAAGTAATATTTTCCATATAACAGAATGCTAACAATGATTTTATGGATGTAGATCATAATGGGACAAAATCACTAATAGGGTTACAATATAGTAATAGAAACTGCAGCATCTTACAAACTACACAGATTTTTCATCCATACAGACATGTAAGCACTTACACGTTTTTAATTCCTGTTTGCCATTCTCTGGGTCATTGAATATCATTGGATTTGGAGCAATATGGTTGTCACTTAGATATATTGGGGCTATGGGGGCATATAAAGATACTGTATGGTAGACGGTAGAGAGAAACAGCCATGTTTTCACCCTTCTCTCCCCATTTATGCCTAAACTGCATTCAGATTATTGGCAAGGGTTAAAGCACGATCAGACCTATAATACACCAACCAAGACTTTCAGGTCCAGTGGGCCAACTGATGCATAAGGATGCTCAAATGAGAATCATGTCAACTCGGCTTTACACTACATTATGTTCTTTGTTTATGCAATTATTAAAAAAGCCATTAACTGTTGTCTAGATCTGAACATCTAAACAACTTAATTATTAAAAACAAGGTTTAAAGTGAAAGCTGATAGAAAGAAGTGTAGTATCCATTGAATTGCCAAGGAAACAAGAGATACATTGTGAAATTGCTGTTCAAACAGGATTATATGGGTCAGGCCTTTGAACCTTTCATACATCTGGTAATCTCTCTAGGCTCTAAGACATGTTTTCTATACCCATTTTTCACTAGAACCCCCTTTATTGTTTATAAGAAGACATTGTCTTGAAGAACTAGTTTGAAGTTTTTATAATCTTATTTGCCATCAGTTTAACCATAGACAAGATCTGTTGCATAGCTGTCTCAGTTTTCATAACTCTTTTATTGCTGTACTCTGGATCAGTATGTCAATGTCAAACAACGAGCAGATTATTTCAAAGACAGAGAATAGCAAAAACATGTGAAGTATAATATAAGTGTGAAAGGGAAACTATCACTGTTACATAACATCCAGTGAATCCTAGTAGTTATTTTATAAGCTTATTTCATTTTCTAATTTCTAAGTTTTCCAGTGTGTATTTGTGGGCTTTGGTTAAGGTTTTTGGCTTTTATTTTCCTGCCCTTCAAACATGTATTTTCTAATTCTGTCTGGCTTTGGGATTTTTTAAAAAGCTCTACTGGACATTTCCTAGTTTGTGTACCTTTAATGGGTGCATCAGACCTACCATTTGTGAACAAATATGCCTAAGTACCTCTGTGTTTCACCTCTAAATAAAACCAAACATTGTGATGCACTTGATTCAATTAATTAAAGCAAGAAGTTTCTTACCAGTTCTGGCCTCTTCTACTTTACCCAAGACAGTGTCACATTATCGTCTGGCTTTTGAGGTTAAGAGAACTAGCTTATCATCACATCACACTTTTCTTACAGAAAAAGTTACTAGTTCAAAAATGTAACCTCCATTGTGGACGTTGCATTTCAGTTGTTGTTCAGTTGTTGTTATTTCTATTTCTCTGGAACAGTGGTGGTTGTAGACACCTGTTATTGTAATTTTGGTAATGATTTTGCAAGTGTGTGAGGCCTAGGTGGTAACTATGATAAGCATGTGTGGAATGGGTCAAAAAAGCTTTGAAACACAATACTAAAAAAACACCCATCATTAAATTGCGATGCAAATATCAGCAAATTCAACATTCTCTTTATTCTTCTACTGCATGATAATGGCTCACTTCTCTATAGGTCATGTCAGACGGTATTAGCGTTATGTTGACAGAACTGCATGACAGAGGATAATGTGTGTTATGCAGTTTGTGCCCGCAGAGGAGGTTAGAAAGGAAAAATACCTTTTTGTAAACTAGTGCATACCTTCTGCATCAGTTTAAAAAACCAGTTTGATCTTCTTTTTTAAATACTGTTATTTAAGAAACAGCAAGTATGTTTTATTAGTCATAATTGCATATAAAGTTGTGCTTATAAGTTTACATACCCTGGCAGAATTAAGGATTTCTTAAACATTTTTCAGAGAATATGATGATGGTTAGTGGTTGGCTGAAGCCATTTACTGTCAAACAACTCATTTTAAATCATTATCACTACATAAAATACCCAAATGACCCTGATCAAAAGTTTACATACCCTGGTGATTTGGCCTGATAACATGCACACAACTTGACACAAAAGGGGTAGAATGGCTATTAAAGGTAACCATCTTCATCTGTGCTTGTAATTAGTGGGTGTGTATAAAAGATCAGTTACTTTCTTGACTCCTGACAGACCCTTGCATCTTTCATACAGTGCTGCACGTTTTTGGATTCATGAGGAAAGAAAAAGAATTGTCAAAAGATCTGCTGGAAACGGTAGTTGAACTCTATAAAACAGAAAAGGGATTGAGAATGCCAATCAGCAGTGTTAAAACTCTAATTAAGAAGTGGAAAATTAGGGGTTCTGTTAAACCAAACCAAATAAAACTAAAATTTCAGCCAAAACTGTCAGCATTCTGGATAACAGGTCCCGTACCTGCACAGTTAACCATTTAGAGTTTCCTTTTACATTGATTGTTGTAATATTGTCACTTGTAATTTGCTTGTGACTTATCTTCTGTAACTTCAGGATATTTGTGTTAATCTCTGGAAAGTATTTGAAATTAACACTGTATGCAAATATTTCAGTAAAGCATTTTTCATTTCTGTAATGACTGGAGGTCTGGTAAAACATGTTTTGTTTGTTCTTGTTTTCTTCAAACTATATATGAAATGGTTGTAAATCATAAGGAAACAAGCAGAGGAACCAAGACATTCACAGTAAATGCAATGATATCCATGATTTATTATGTTTGGTAGCATAGTGAATAACAATTTGGTAAAGTGGGTTGTACTTCCCTTTTTTCTATGTTCTGTATTGATGTGGCTAATATTGAGGTGAGTGTTTCCATTCCCATTATATTTACAATGCTGGTTGTAAATCAGACATGTAGGTAACCTCTAAATATGTATAGTATCAATGACGTGAGGACTGACATGGTATGCCCAACAGGCAGTCAGTACTGGAAAACGTGGATGTTGTAAAAGATCTTCTAAAGGCTATAATTGGTATCATTGCCTGTGCAGATTGTTAACCCCAGCCCCTTGTTTTTACTGAATTTAATATTAGACTGCATGGCATAGGTCCCCCAGGAAACACAGACCACTGTTAAACTAAATAAATGGAACATATACCCTACCTATGGTCATCTTTCATTTATGTACCATAAATAAATAGTCAAAACTCTTGGAACTTGGATGAAAAGTACCTTCTAAAAGGGATACAATTATAATTGTACTTATGCATACATAATTGGTTTGGCTACATGTTGATTGTGGGCTAGAGTTTGGGGGCCAACAGCAACATAGTTTGCTTTATTACTATATTAGTAATGTTAAATAACCTATCCTAGATAACCAAAATACCAATATTTGCCCACTAGAAATCTCTCTGTCATCCCTTTTTATATTATTCTTCTTATTAATTTTGTTAATTTCTTATTAATATGTCTTCAAAATAAGTCCTGTTTTTCTGAACTATGAAAGGACAACTAAAGTCTAAAATAGAACAATGTTAGAAATGCAGTATTTTGTATACTAAATATAAACATGAACTTACTGCACCAGAAGCCTTAGAAGACAAATGATTTATGCTTTCAAAGTTGGTGCTGGGTAGTGATGGGCGAATTTATTCGCCAGGGGCGAATTCGCGGCGAATTCCCGCGATTCTCCGCTGGCGAATAATTTCGCGAAACTGCCAAAAATATTCGGAAAAAAAATTTGCCGCGCAAAAACGAGTCGCGCGTCGTTTTTGACGCGACGCGCCGAAAACGACGCGACTCGTTTCGCGAATTGGCGAAAAATTCACGAATTTCTCTGGAAATTCGCAAATTTTTCGGCGAAGAAAAACGCGCCCGTTTCGCCCATCACTAGTGCTGGGGGCTGTCATCTTGGAACTTTGTTAGACATCTCTGCAATATCAAGACTGTGCACATGCTCAGTGTGATCTGGGCTGCTTAGGGATCGTCATAAATGATCAAAACAGCACAAGTCAAATAATATCTTCCATATAAGCAGATACAGCAAGACTGATTAATAATCAGAATATGCAGACTGCACTGGGTATGTGGATACAAATCTACACAGTTGTTACAGGGAAACAAACAAAGCTGATCGAGTTCTGGAAAGTAAGGTGGGGGCTCCCCCCTGTCATTTGAAAATATGATTGTTTCTCTGCACAGCAGTTAGGGACCGTCTGAAGTTTCCAGTATCAGCTGTCAGAGCAAGTAAAACAAAGGGGGAATTTCACTGCATACAGTCAGGTTTCTTATAAAACTGGTGCACATTTTTTAAAGTATATTGGAGATAGATTTCTTTTTCATTAAGGGCTGGTGCAGAAAGGGAGATTCGGGGAGATTCTTTTGCCTGGCGATTAATCGAAGCGACAATCTCCCCAAACTGCCTTCTCCCTGTCCGCCGCCTGTTTAAATCAAAAAGCGCCAGCGCCAATGCACACGCGGCGTGGTGATTTCCGGAATCACCCGAAGTTTCCTCACGATGCAACTTCTTGCGATTCCGGAAATCGCCGCGCCGCGTGTGCATTGGGGCTGGCGCTTTTTGATTCTCCCAGAATCTCCCTGTCTGGACCAGCCCTTAAGAAAATAAAAATTGGGTTTTATTATTTGCCTTTACATTCCCTTTAAGCAGTGCTTTCTGTTGCATCTCTTTGACTGTGTAAACAATTCCTAGACAGAAGGAATTCTAAGGCACCACTATAAATGCAAACCAGACAATCTTTGGAAGGAGGAGTCTTCCCAATGGCTCCAGTACTAGCAATAAGCTGTTCTGGTTCAGCCAAATAACTTCTTTATGTATCCCAATGTCTAAAACACAATGAGTTAGTGAGCAGAATGTATCAAATATTTATTTCAAGAACTGTTATGAATTGTCCACATCTACTGATCTGTACAAGCAGAGTCTGTGCCTGCTACACTTCATTCCACTGCAGCAGAGTACTGTAACATTTGAAGGATATTCACCTTTTGGCTCTGAATATCCCTCAGCTGTGTATATAGTGTTTTGCTACAAGGAATTTCCTGATCTAGTACATTATACGTTGTACCTCTGTTCCCTTGATTATTTAAAAATCACTTAGAAAGAAAGAGGTAAGCAATAAAAGGACTTGTATCAACAGACTGATCAGTATTGATATATCTCTTTTTATTAAGATTTTTTTCATTCTGTCATTGGTCTCATGAAGTCAAATATATCTAAGATACTTTACAAAAGTATTCTAGAGGATGTGAATGTACTGTACATACATAAACGTTACAGTAGTTGTATAACACATATAATGAGAAACAGGGAAGTAACTAGACAGGAAACAAATACATTTAAAATATATAAGTACTTTGTGTGGAAGAGCCACAGTTAATCTATTTTAATATGACAAGAAATTTTGTGTGACAAGCAGCTCTATGTGCAACACAGTTGGGTCATTTACAAGCAGGGAAGCATAGTGCAAAACACAGGGACAATCAACAATTTCTTTCCACAGTGCCTTCTTGCTTTGAAAACATGCTGCAGGTCTCTGCACTCTGTTTCAGAGCACAGAGACCTGCCCTGTCCTAATGAATACAGCGCCGCCTGTGTTTGGCAATGACAATGCTATATTCATGAGGAGCCGACAGGGGAGTCACCTAGGCATACTCTTCTTGTTCCTTGCAGGTCCCCTAACTTGGATGCCATTCAGAGATGCAAGTTAGGGAGCAGCAGACTGCAAATGGGCCCTGTACTTACAGACTGCCCTTTGGCAATGATTGATGTGAACGTTCATCAGGAGACAAATCTTGCAAATGGGCACTGGCCCTGACAAGGTTCATCTGCCACTCCTGACACTGCACTATACTCCTCATATCTGATTTTCACTCTGGCACCAGAAGCACAGCACAGCTTATCCTACGGCATACTGAAGGCCATGCTCTTGCACCCTTAGTGCTTTAGTATTTGCATCCCCAGGGTAATGATAATGACCTGTTACTTTCACTAATAAACCAGTTTAAGGGTAGGTGTTCCCAACCCAGCCATTAGGACCACCATGCAAGAATATTTCCTTGAAATGTAGATACACTGAATTTGCTTTAGCCAAATATCTATTCAGTACATGGGTTGGGTGCACCTAAACCTGCATAGCATCAAAGGACTTGCAGGTATTTTTGCAGCAATTGAAATATCTTAAAGGAATGTATGTGGATATTGTAAGTTATAGTTTTACCCCCTTAAACAAAACAAGGATATTTTGTCCATATATTGCAATATAATAAGCTGACAAACTCTTTCAACAATATTTATTTTATGAATAGCTGCTTTGAAAAACGACATTAATATCTGATAATTGCACCCCCCCCCAAATAAAGAGAGACCAGTGTTGTTGTGTTATTTCAAACATGAGGTAAGTTAATTGATCCTTGGAAGTCCAAATAAGCTTTGGTTGCAGGGCAAAATATTTCTTGCTTATAATGGAAGTCATTGTGTTTTTTTTTTTCAGCAAAGGGCACATTTCCAAAGCTTGTTTTTCAGAGCAAATTTAATTTGTATTTCATTCACTGGCATTCAAAGTTTATGGACACATTTTCAATTACAGATCATTGGGCGTGTAAATGTACTTCGATGCGGAGGCAAGATATTACTCTGCCTAGAATACATTGCATTGTGGTTTTTCCCATGAAAGGCAGATTTCCAAACTGTGTTTGGTAGAAAGCATTTTGTTTCTATCTCTATGATGGTTTTTGTTCATCCAGGCATATATAGTATTTAATAATGGTAAGTATAAAGCTACAGGTATTGCCAAGTAATCTTGAGATCATTTCATGGCTCATCCAAGTGACATCTAAAGATGTTGGAGGAGCGTTGAAACATATTCACCACTACTTGAGGGTTTAACTATAGAGTATCGTCTGTGTGATATATGTAAGGAATGTGGAAGTCCTGAGGTCATCTCCCTGGTTAGCTCTACCAAAAATGTTCAGTAAACCTCTCAAGCAAAATAAGCCATTTAACTTTACCAGTAGAAATATTTAAAGTCACCATGGGGAATTATTAGCAATAAAGTCAGCCATAGAGAAGCTATGCTATTTGTTTGAAGGATCATTAGATCCTACACTAACTTAATTTGACCGCAAGAACCTGGAGTACTTCTGAATAGCTGAAAGGCCAAAACCTTAACAAGTGAAATGGGAATTCTATTTCCCCTGTGTTAATATTCATATTCCGTATAGACCAGAGAGTAGGAATGTCAAGCCTGATGCCCTCTTGCATACATATTGTTTGATAAAGGAGCAGAACTTGCTTCTTAGACATTATTATCTGAAAAGCTTCAATCTCTAAATGCCGTGCTTGGTTTTTAAAGGGGACATATCTTTATCAAGGAACTAGTGATGCACCCCCAATACATTTTTTCTCGACACAAGCCAGACCTGGCCCCAGTTTGAGATGAAACTTGAAAGGCAAACCTAATCCCTGTCCACCAATGTCGGGGAAGAGGCGAAGGTTTCAAGGACACTATCCTATTAATGAAGGTGGAAGATGTAGGGGGGGGGGCAGATGAGGCACATAAATAAAAAGATCCGTGGACTATAATTGTGAGCCACACTCAACATATTTTGGCCTTTTGGTTTTGGGTCAGCTTCCAAAAGCATCACTAACAATAACCCTTTGTGGCAGCTTAATTGTGTTTATCCCCTTATGACTGAGAGTTTGAGCAGAATGGGTCAGATAAATAATTTTCATTATTGGTATTATTGGTGAAAAAAATTGTGGCAGCAAAATTCCATATGGTGATACACAGTGATACAGTCACACGCTCATCTTTGCTTTCACATCTTGTTCTTATGTCAAGTAGTACAGTTAATGCAATATGGTATGGGAAGGGAACCATTAATCATTGATTAATTAACAGATGCTTTACTTATTGTGACATTTGTGGAGAAGATATACATCTCAAAAATGTTTTAAAGCTTAAAGAAATCCAATGTATTGCTAAACCAGTTCATTTTTCAATATTGCTGTTTGTAAGTGAAGAAAATTGGCATACTGTAGATCTGAAGATGTTTCACTTTTGAAAAAAAAAACAATTTATATCAAGAATTTCCTCTTTAGGCATGAGAAATGTAATCTTGCCTGTTTTCCTGAGTGTCAACTGAGAATTTTCATTTTGTAGCCTTGCAAATAGCAAGGTTGCACATTATCTATTGTTTAGGATTTAGGAACTAAACTGTTGCTCTGCAGTTTAAATGTGCTGCACTGAAAATGTTCTGTAATGTGAATGTCTCATGGTAAATCTGTAGTCAAATAAGCACATTTTAAAATGGCAAGTTCTTTTATTTATATTATCTGCTTTTTATATAGCACTGATACATTAACACAGTGCTTTACAGAGATTCCATGTCATTCACATCAGTCCCTGTGCCTGTGGAGTTTACAATCTATAGGCCCTGTCACATTCACACCCACAGAGAGAGAGAACAGGTTGAACTGGAGTCAGTTGCCAAAAGGCAGAGGTGACCAGTAAAAGCTTTAAAAAACCCAGAAGTTTCATAAAGACATGTACCTCACTGCACTGCAGAAGGAAGGGCACTTAAGTATCTCTGAGTTTAATTAGAGTTAATAAACAGTTTTAAAATTTTACAATTAATGGCAGATAAATACTAGTTTGGGACCTACAAAATACCCTGGACATGGAGACTACAGCAGCTCTTCATCCATCATTTTGGTGAACCTCCCCCCCACTTGCCAACAATTCTTTCCCATGCTCTAAGGTATAATACATTTATAATATACATAGCTAACAAGCTATTAAATTAATGAGCCCTCTTCATATATATACCCCATAAAAGAAGGGAGCAGGGTATGGCTCATTAAACACTTGCCCATTTGCAGAGAAAACTTCAATACAAAATAAACCTGTGCAGTGGCAAAAATAAAAGATACTAATCTTAGCAACATCTTTTAGCCTTCCAGTCTGAACAATGACAAATTTACCGGCATCATGGCACATTAATTAACACAGTTTCTAAAAATGGTTGAAGGCCAGAGAAGCAAAGATTTCAAGTGCATGTAATTAGAAAAGGTACGTTCAGTTTATGTTTATTTTATCTAATCCATGAAAAATAAATATAAACATGTTTATACTGCAAGTGTGACATTTCTCATTACAAACAGTGTGTTTTGATATCACTAACATAGTAGAACAGTGTGTACTAATTCAGTGTATTGATCATTATGTAGTTTCGCTTTCATAGAGTCTTTTGTGAGCACAGCAGTTCAGATCTGGGACAGTATAAATTCTGTAACTCTTGGGAAGCCCTAATGCACTGTATGTGAAAGAGAAAGTGTGCAGATCTAGTTCAGGAGTACATTTATGTTCAGCTCAGTATCAAGAGTTCAATGACACTACTCATAAACTAATGCTCACTAATTAGGGGGTTGTATACATAGGGCACATGCAGGCCTCTGCACTCTTTTGAAGCACAATGAACCGTAGCATTTCAGAAAAATATACAGGAGGATGCAAAATTGGTGTTTTTCTTCTGAAAATATCACTGCATTACTAAACTGGGCTTTTTATTTCAAACAGAAAAAATGCACATGGTGTTAGATCTAGACATCTATAATGTGGTTTACAGATCAAATCATTATATCAATTTCATTTAGGCAAGTGCAACTATATACAACTTGTGGAGGAAATGTGTTGAGGACATGCAACAAAATCTTAAATAGAATTTTGCTAAATCTACACATTGTTTCCAGGATCAAACAAACTATTTCTTGCCATTTTCTGCTTTATAGTACATTTGGTTCTTATAAAATTAAGCTTTTACAATCAGTCATATGTGTATCTCTTGCATACATATGTTTGAGATTGAGGTACTTCAGTATCTGTACTAGTAGTCAATTCCAGCTGACACCACAACGTTTTGTGTGAAATTAGTACAATGATTGCCTTTACCAGCATTATAATCAATGGAAATTCACATAGTTTTCATCATCAGTGTTTAAGAAACTGGTTATATTTTGTGCCATTGCACTTAGACTGGAGGTTCCCAAGCTTTGAGTCTCAAAGTAGTTCTCAAAGTTCATGTCTAAAAGGAGTTGATGTGAGTCCCAGCCTGTGGTTTGGGGTACATTAATGTTCTAGATACACTTGGAATTATATTAGGTTGACTATTATGACAATGTTTTGAGAAATATCTCAATATATTATAAGACAAGGTAGACCTAGCCCAGTGTTAGACAGTAAGGGGAGCTTGACCTAAAAAGTCCAACTATTTAGGTATACGCATAATACGATTACATTTATGGTACAAAGTAGGGTCCTGTTGCATATGGAAAAAGTGTGTTGAAAGTGCAATATACTGTAATTAAAGTAATGGTATCCAAAATGTGGTGATGCCTGACGGCTACCTAGAATAACATTTGATAATTTGGTAATTGTTTTTGCTTTTGTTTTTTTTATCCTTTACTTCTTGGATTACAAAAGGGCTCCAGATGTTTTGGCAACCTCTGATGAAAGTATGTAAAGATGCTGAAACATCTTTTCTCAGTGGAAAAACAAAGCTGCAAAGCTTATAAAAATGGGAAAAATAAACCAAAACAAAATTAAAAAAAGAAGCTAAAATATTTACACGTTCTGCTCTCTAGTTCTTCTTTCTTTAGTGTCCTGTGATACTTCTCCAGTGTCTACAAATGAGAGAGAGATCTGTGATGTTGCTGGAAAAAAAACTTCTCCTGCAGTTAAATCTCACTCTGTTTGCATTAAGGAAATACTTTCTCCCTCAAAGCAGCATTATTTTATTCATAGCAGCCGTTTGGCAATAGTCACGCTAACATGAACAGCAGTGTAATGAAAAATCAATGAAGACTAAAAGAAAATGTCTGTTCCCTTTCAGGAAATCTGGGTTAATATTGTACGTGCTTAGTGCATAATGGTCCTGAAGTAAATTTTCTGTATAATATTTTCTGGGAATGAACAATAAATGTATCAACACAATGATTGTGTTTGCCTTCCTGTGGTTCTATAAAACTGTCAATATATGGCAAAATATAATTCTCATTTACAAAATAACGATAGTTCAGCTCAGTGGACACATTTTTATAGGCTCTACCAGCTTAAGAACTGAGAAATGACTTGCTTTCCTTCCTGATAACTTCTTAAAATTTGTGAGGTCCCATGATTTATCAGTTTCAGCCTTTACCTAATTAATTACAGTAATGAACCCAGAATGAAAACACTGATAACATTTAATAGTTAATTGTCTTCATTACTACCATATAAATAAAAAAAAAGTATACACCTATTTAAATAAATT
Source organism: Xenopus borealis (assembly GCA_024363595.1). Lineage (NCBI taxonomy): Eukaryota > Metazoa > Chordata > Amphibia > Anura > Pipidae > Xenopus > Xenopus borealis. The sequence continues at coordinate 65,060,011 of CM044448.1, forward strand.
AATTGATATTCTGTATTTAGGCTTATTACCTAGCTTCCTGAAATACAAGTTATCTATAATTATATTTGCAATCTAATTGTGTTTGTAATTGATTTTTTGCCAGGACATGTTTACTTTGTCTGCCAGGCTGCTTCCTAAATCATTGTCTTCATTACTGAGTGGTAATGTTGGTTATAGCTTGGTTAAAAAGGGCATTTTATATTTAACAAACATTATTATTTGTTAATAATTTGTTAATAATTTTAATTGTCATTTAGTATGTAGCAAGAATTACCAATAGTTAATGTGAGAACTGAGTAGTGAGAGCTAAGCAGCACTTAACTCTAGCAATAAAGCCAGGTTATGGCCAAACAGAGCCTCCCATTCGTGTAACGCCAAGGAAAATTTGCCAGGCAAAAATTCGCTGGAGTCTTGTTTTGGATGTGGGCAATGGGCGCCGGCATCCAAAAACGGAAAATCTCGTCCAAAACAAGACAACGATGGCGTTTCACAAATTTTTCACTGTTTTGCGAACTTCTGTTCGGCGAAATGCCCCAGATTTGCCCATCACTAGCGCCAACACACATAGGGCTACCAAATAGCCAATCATAACCCTTATTTGACACCCCCCAAGTTCATGCTTGTGTTGCTCCCCAACTCTTTTTACATTTCAGTGTGGCTCATGGGAAAAAAAGGCTGGGGAGGGACCCTGATGTGGAGAATGATATTCTGAGGTAGTTTGCAAGCATTTTTCATTTTTTATTATTTGTGGGTTTTGAGCTATTTAGCTTTTTATTTGGCAGCTTTCCAGTTTGCAGTTTTAGCTGTTTCATCTGTTGCTAGTGTCTAAATTACATTAACAACCATGCATTGATTTGAATTAGAGACTACAATATAATTAGTGGAGGGTCTGAATAGCAATATAAATGAAATGTGACAATAACATTAAATTTGTAGCCTTACAGAACATTTGCTTTTTAGGTGAGTAGTGAGAGCTAAGCATCACTTAACTCTAGCAATAAAGCCAGGTTATGGTCAAACAGAGCTGAATAGAGCCAGAAGAAAATCAAAAATACTGTAAATAATGGAGACTGACTGAAAAGTTGCCTAGAATTAGCCTATAACACACTAAAGGGGTTATTTTCTAAACTCTGATTTTTTTTGGTCAGAGTTTCAAAGGGGAAAAACACAATTTTTTCAGATTAATTATGGATTTTGGGCAACAACCTGCAAAAAAAAACCATACAATTTTGATTTTGTCACAATTTCATCTTTTCCTGCACCAGATGTTGTTTATGTAAATGTATTGATAAATACAGTTAAAATATGCACAGGAGTTTGGATGATGTGAGAAGAAATCAGTGAGACGTTTTTGGATTTTAGTAAATAACCCCTCAAAGTTAACTGAAAGGTGAGCCACCTCTTTGATAAAAGATGACTCCCACTTTCCCTACGTCTTGTGCCTGTACCAGGGCTGCCTTTAGAAATCACAGGACCCCGCAAAACAAAATCTTTGGCACCCAAGCCACACCCTTGATCCTGCCACATCCACATCCACACAGACATCAGCGCTACAAAAAATAACCCCTCACACATATTGATGGTCAGGGCTCCCTTATAAGTTAAAAAAATTATTATAGAAAATATAATTTAAAGTTTTTTTTTAAAATTTGTGGCAGGGGCCTATAGAGTATAAAAATAAAACATTGGTGGCCAGGGGATTAAAAAACCCACATTGCTGTCAGTAGAACTGAACTTGTGGCTTCAGAACTTCAGTGTTCAGCTCCTTTCGTGACATCGGGTATTTTCGCCGGTTCAGGACTTCAGTGTCGGCTCCTTTGTGGCTTTCTGACACTTCAGGACATTCAGCACTTCTGCTGTTCAGGGACAATGGAAGGCAGCACGTCTTTGGTGCTTGTAAGGGGAACCCGGCTCTTAGAAAAGTGCAGCACTGCCAGGCCCCCCTTCAGGCCCGTGCCCGGTACACTTGTCTCCCTTTCCCCCCCGATGGCGGCCCTGTACCTAAAGTACATGGTGCTTTTTACCAGACAGTGGAAAGAAATTTTAAAGAAGATTCCATCACCATCTATGGCAGTTGTCCCAAACCAGTGGCTCAACGTGCTGCTCATCAAACTATTGGATGTTGCTCTCAGTAACCTCAAAGCAAGTTTTTATATTAGAATTACTGTCTTGGAGGCAAGTTTTAATTGTCCAAATTCCAGTGCACTTTTTTTTTTTACCATATTTATCAATAAATTTACTCGAAAAAATCTGGTGCAGGAAAAGACTTGATAAAAACATGAACAAATCAGAATAATTTTTTTTGGATTTGACACCCGAAAAGTCAGATATTTTTTGGATTATCGCCCTGAAAGCCCCAAATTATTCAGATTATTTTACATAACCCATTGCAGATCATGATATCTTCCAATTGCACATAGGACACCTGCCACTGACTTCTACATGATCTCGGCAAGTTTGAGATGGAGTACTTTTTATGTGGACTTTTAACAGCTTCTGGGTTTAATAAATCACAAAATGTAGATTTGTTTTCTACAAAAAAATTGTGTTTTTTTCCCGCCTTTAAAACTTCAACCAGGAAAATTGGACTTTAGCATATAACCCCCTAGGTGTACTGCCAAGTGGTGCCTCTTGTGGGCTGCCAGAGGGTCTACCAAATAGCCAATCTCAGCCCTTTTTTGGCATCCACCAGGCCTTTTCTTCATGCTTGTGTTGATCTCCAACTTTTTTTTTTACTGTAACGTACAGTCTCCCTGGTAGTCTAGAGGCTTACCTCATGCAAGCGGGAGCACCCGCCATGCCTCCAGCGGGGACGCTCACCGCGTGCATCCATCCTCCTGCTTGCCGGCTCCCGTAGTGCACGCATGGCGCATTTCCGGGTTGCTTAAAGGCGCGCTGATGTGATGACGTCAGCGCGCAAAGGCGCCAATTTTTAAATGTATTAAAGGGAGATTCAGTCTGCAGCTTGTTGCCTGTTATAGGTTCAGTTTTTGCTGAGTTTCTGGTTCCTTGAGCTTGTGTCTAGTTACTGATCTATTCCTGTTGTTACCACTGCCTGATTTTGACTACTCCTGACTTCTGTATTCTGACCCTGCCTGTCATCCAATTCTGCCTGATCCCTCTGCTTAATTACCTGGTTTGACCTTGGCCTGTCCCTGACTATTCTACACTCTCTAATCCTGATCCTGGCCGGTCTGACTATTCTACTCCGCTTGTGCTGGTCCGGCCCGCCTGTTCCACTTGTTGGTATTCTTCAAATCCAGTTTTCTTGGTGATACGATCGTGCCCCTGTGCTTGCCAAAACTCTTAGCCTTGCACCTCTTGTTAAGTCCAGGTGGCATCTGAGTAAGCTGAGGGCTCCTCCTGAGGCCAAAGGCGGTCACTTAACTGGTGAAGCCGAGCTGAGACCATGGTGCTTAGCAACTGTTATGGCATTGGGTGCCGTTCGTGACATTTATATTTGAATGAGGTTCACAGGTATAAAAGGTTGGGGACCCCGATCTATGGACATAAGTGACATAGAATGACCAGTATTGTCACAAGCTGTTATCTGATATGGTCCAGTTCACTACCCAACCTGGATATGTCGATAATCATTTTTATCTCATGATGGTATTGGGACATGTACAGTAGGCAATCATTAGCAAACAGATCTATTTGTGGGAAGCTTAAATGTACTGGTTTTAAGAACAATGCTTTTATTACTGTTCACCACTACTGACTGCTTGTTTACATTTTATTAGACAATACCCTAGTGTCAAAATTATTTTATACATACTATATATAGTTCATATATATATAACATTAATACACATTTCAAACCAAGAAAGCACTCATGCAGGCTGCATACCAATGTCCTTTAATAGCTTTTTATTCTTATTTAATATATCAACGCGTTTCGACCTGCAGGGAATCCTGACGACGATTACCTGTGGATTGAAATGCATTGATATATTATGTAAGAATAAAAAGATACTAAAGGACATTGGTATCCAGCTGCAGTCAGCAGTAAGACCTAGCATATTTCTAGTTACCCCTCCAGGACTAACCCATGGCATGATGTAGTAGTAGTAGTGGTAATAGCTTATTTTATGTTCTTGAGTCACAAATACATTTGGAAGGGAAATTATCTAATTTCTTTCTGTCCTGAATATAAACTAATGCAATTTAATTACTTACAGGCTGACATATGATATAAAATCACTCTGCTTTCTAGAATTACTGCTTCATTACCTTCATCAGGAACATTCAAAGGTTAACCAAACACAAGAGAAATGTTTTTGTGTACAATGCAAAATCAGCAGCTAAGTTGGCTCTCTATGGAAATGTTTTTGATCTGTTCATTTTGTGAGAAAACATTGAATATTTGCAAGTGGTTAAAACTAAACACCTATAAAATCAACACCCTGCAGGGTGGATTGCTAATCCTTGCTAAAACATACTACATACAGTTTTACTGTATCCGGAAAACCATTATCCAGAAAGCTACTAATTACGGGAAAGGCATTTCCCATATATGCCATTTTAATCAAATAATTGACATTTTTAAATATTATTTCCCTTTTCTCTGTATGAATAAAACAGTACCTTGTACTTGATTCTGACTAAGAAATAAATAATTGCAGCGTCATCTTTGCATTCCAGGCGCAAATGCTCTAAGAATATGTTAATTCACTAATATGTGAAGTAACGTCCTGGCAGGGCTGGCCCACAGTATTTTGGCACCCTAGGCAGGTGCTTCAATTGACACCCCCCTCAGAACAAGTAGTCCCACATTACCGTTTCCCAACGTGCCATTTTATCATTTCAGTTTTTA
>CM044448.1:65086047-65125629 GCA_024363595.1 Xenopus borealis
CTGCACAGAGGGGTAAGTAAAAAATTGGGGCATTTGCCCAGGAGGAGGGGGCAGGTAGGCTGGGGAGGGGTCTACCCAGGGTAGGGGGTAGGGTTTTTTTCTATTTGGGGTTTAGTTCTCCTTTAAGTGTAATTCAGAGAGAGACAGAAAGAGGGGCACAGAGAGAGACAGAGAGTGCAGATAGTGAGCGAGAGAAAGAGAGTGCAGATAGAGTGAGAGTACAGAGAGACAGAGTGCAGAGAGAGACAGAAAGAGAGAGAGACAGAGAGTGCAGCGAGAGACACAGAGTGCAGAGAGAGTGACAAAGTGCAGAGAGACACAGAGAGTGCAGAGAGAGTGGCAGAGAGAGTGACAGAAACAGAGTGCAGAGAGAGAAAGAGAGTGCAGAAAGAGAGAGAGACAAAGTGCAGGGAGAGGCAGAGAGAGTGACAGAGAGGCAGAGAGAGTGACAGAGAGGCAGAGAGAGTGACAGAGAGTTCAGGGAGAGTGTCAGAGTACAGGGAGTGGGTCAGAGAGAGAGACCGAAAGTGCAGAGAGAGACAGAGAGGCAGAGAGAGTGACAGAGTGCAGAGAGAGACAGGGAGAGGGTCAGAGAGAGAGACAGAAAGTGCAGAGAGAGTGACAGAGGGAGAGAGACAAAGAGTGCACAGAGAAATACAGAGAGTGCATAGAGAGAGACAGAGTGCATAGAGAGACAGACAGAGAGTGCACAGAGAGAGACAGAGTTCAGAGAGAGTGACAGAGAAAGACAGAGAGAGTCACAGAGAAAGACAGAGTGTAACGAACTCACCTGGTGGTCCAGTGGGGGGACGGCAGGGACGCCTGCCGCCCCCTCAGCGTGGACGCCCGTCACAGCAGGTTCCTGCCTCCTCGCATTGCCGGCAAACTATAGGCGCGCGCCGCGCGTCTCGGCAGCTCTTAAAGGCGCATCATGCGTCAGCGCGCAATGGCGCCAAATTTAAAAATATTTAAGGGGATTTTCTCTGCAATGCGCTGCCCGTGATAGGATCTGTTCCTGGTGCCTAGGATCTGTTCCTGGTTTGACCCTTTGCCTGCCTGACTACTCCTAGCAATCTGCCCGCCTCGACCCGGCCTGTTTGACCACGAACCTGTCTATACCTGTCTGTACCGTGACCTTTGGCCTTATTGACTTTACAGCTGTGCCCCTTTGCTTGCCCAGAACCATTCGCCTTGCATCTCTCGTTTTAAGACCTGGCGGCATCCAATTAGCCAAGGGCTCCTCCCAAGGTGAAAGGCGGCTGTTATAGGCAGAAGCATGAGCCTAGACCAGGGTGCTTGGCATTAGTTCTGGGTTTAGGGTGCCAGTCGTGACACAGAGAGAGTGACAGAGTGCAGAGAGAGACAGGGAGAAGGGCAGAGAGAGAGAGAGAGACAGAAAGTGCAGAGAGAGGGAAAAATGACTCACAGAAACTGCAGATCCGGACTTCAGCTTCAGCAATGTCCATGGCCTGAAGGGGGGCCAGCTAAACCTGAAAAAGCAGCATAGCAGGGCCCCCCTTTAAGCCTAAATCCTGCTGCACCCCCCTGATGGCTTGCAGGCCTGCACACAGCACTGCAGCACTAACCGGAACATAGAGGAGTGGGCGGGGTGGAGCCACAGTGGGAGAGAGAGCATGCAGGAGCGGTCCTAGAGCCTGCCAGATGCATGAATTGAATAGAGATCAGGAGCGTCGGAGCAGCCCCTTTAGAATGAAATCTGAAGCGGTCCATCGGGAAAATGCCCGAAACTACATATGGTCAGTCCGGGCCTGGGTGGAGGTGTCCCCTCAGTGCCTCAATGCCCATGTGATACAACTGCAAAAGTTTGAAAGACAAATGGGTTAATAATTTTATCAAGAGAATTAGCAGAATCCTGACTGGCCATACATTCTAAGATCTCTCTCTCTCTTTCATATTAATATTGAATGCTCCTGTCTCCATCAATTACCAATAAGCACCGCACTTTCTCTATGTAACCAAATAGTTGCTTTTGACTTAGGTTGAAAAAAGACACATGTCCATCAAGTTCAACCTTTGTAGTCTATACAAAAACTGCCTAACTGCTGGTTGATCCAGAGGATGGCAAAATACCTCACTTGAAGCCTCTCCAGTTTGCCTCAGAAGGGGACAAAAAATACTTTCTGACTCCAAAATGGCAACTTCCTAAATCAACTTGTACTATGAGCTATCTTTCATAACCCTGAATTCCCTGCAACCTCTTCTTAAAGGTATCTAATGTATCATCCTGTACAACCGATTCAGGGAGAGAATTCCACATCTTTACAGCTCTCACTATAAAAAACCCCTTCTGAATATTTAGAGGGAATAATATTTAATAATATTATGACAGGTGCTAACTCAAAAGGAGCCAGACAGATCATGTCAGCTCAAAATTAGCATTGACTGGTTGCTCTCTTCCTATAGCAGGAGCAGGCTTTGTACATTATTATATTACCCTCTACCATTTAATCACTCTGTCCAGATGTCTAGTGATAATGTGGCTTGCCATTCATTAGGGTCAGATTATTTATTGTACTTGCTTTGCATCACTCAGCACTTTGCTTGAATGCATGGGGAGGTTTCCATGTAGTCTTGGATCTCGGAATGTATTATATTTTACACTTGATCTGAACCTTATTTAAAATCACCTTTTACAAGCTTGTTATTATAGAAGGTAGCAGCTACAGGGCATTGTGGGCTCATTATAGTGGTTAATGTAACATTTCCTAAGCCCATTTTACCTCCATTGTGCTTTCAATAAATGAGCCCAGTAGCTGTAGAAAAATCCATGCCACATTAGTAGATACTGAAGCAACCATGTTCTTGTACCCTACATCAAAAATTAATCATAGCTAACTTGATGTGTTTTTTTATTAGGTTTCCCTAATTTAAGGAAAACAGTTGGGCATTTTTAAAAAGGGATTTTACAATCTAAACCCCATATAAAAATATGTATTGACTATAATTCAGATATAGTCAAGCTATATACTGGCACTCACCACCAATCCATCAAGTTCTAGGTGCTCCTCATTTGCAAACATAGATGAGGGAACATCAGGGGCACTCCCACATGTGATACAATGTAACATTGACATTTCACATTTTCCCCCAAACCAAAGCATTTCAGTTTTGGCAGTTCACCTTGAACCGATGGTTTTACTCGTGTAAAATTGATACTTCAAATGAAAAGGTGAAGTTTCAGCTAAGATATTTACATTTATGCAGAAAAGGCCTTCCTGAATGACATGTAAGCACTCATACTTTGCACCAATATACAATTGCAAACTGTCCATCTGTTACAGACAATAAGAAAGAGGAACAGTAACAATTGCACAGCAATAAAAAGCAGAAGCTTAGGACTTACAGGGCGATTAAGTGTTTTTTTTTTGTTTTTTTTGAGTAAAAAACAGATACTGAAAGATATTATCAAAACACAAAACAAAAGGCGGCCTGGGCCTTCCTCTCATTAAAGCCTACTATCAAGCAACCCACTTGAACTTTTTACAGAGATTTTAAGACCATACTAATCAACCCCAGTGGGTGCAACAGGAGATAGACATTTCTAACTATCCATATAGACTTACTTCTCATTTAATTTGGACTCACCCTAGAATACGTCCAAAAATGACTAAACATTTTCCTACTACAGATATCTCACTCAAAATCTGGGATACACTACAATTCTCTGATAACCTAAACTTAGGTCTACACCCGCTACTACCTATAAAGGTGTTTCAATATCTTATCCCTCAATTAAAATTGACAGTATGGATTAAGGCAGGTTTAACAAAATTTGAAGACTTATTCCATCAGGGGACTCTTCAGTCTTTCGAGCAACTAAAAGCAAGGTTTGGCCTACCGAAAAATACCTTTTTCTCATACCTGCAAATCAATAGCAATTTAAAGCCTATAAAATAGGTAAACTCAAAATGTATCTACTGTACAACTACAGCTAACTAAAAGACTGCAACAACAGTCCCGGATTTCTCAATACTATATGATTATCATGGATACCAATCCGCAAACCCCAGAAACACACCAGAAGAAATGGGAAACAGAACTGTCCTTTACAATAGATCAGATTGACTGGAACTGCGCGTTTCTTTTGCTCACTAATACTACGCAATCTGTGAGATTACTGGAAAACAGCATTAAAGTAGTGTACAGATGGCATATGGTTCCTACTAAACTGCATACAATATATCCTAACAATGCTACAAATGTGTGCTGGAGACAATGTGGAAATATTGGATCATTCTCTCATATTTGGTGGAAATGCCCTAAAATACAAACCTTTTGGTATTCAGTATTCGACATTCTCAGAAGAATTTTGGACATTGCAATAGTATCTTCACCACAAATGGCTCTTCTCAACCTAGAGATGGACTCAATCCCTTGGAAAAAGAAAACTTTGATCGTACACACCTTAACAATAGCTAGGCTACTCATTGCCAGAAATTGGAAATCACCCAATCCTCCAAATATGGAAGAATTTTATAATTTAATGAATGAAACATCCAATTTAGAATACTTTATTGCAAAAAACAAACAATTCTTACACAAATATTATGATAAATGGCAACCTTAGAATAACAGTCCTTACGCAGCAGGCTCCACGGTTTGTTAAAGTTGGTCTTAGTTTGATTAGGCCCATAGTCATAAGAACCACACTGTAGATGAAAGGAAGTAATTCATAATTGTATTCTGAGGTAGACTTTGAAAATAACTTTGGTACCTACAACTTCTATCTTTCTCCTTTTTTCTTTCTCTTTCTTTTGTTTTTTTTTTATGTTTTCTTTTCTCCTTTTTTTCTTTTTTTCTCTCTTAAGTTTAATATAAAGGTTAACTGACTTTGAACAATTTGTGACATCAAGTAACAGTTTATGGAAAATATAATTAAGTATACAATTTTGAAATACATACAACAAATTCTGATAATTTTTAAGCATTAAAATGTCTCTATACTGTTGTATCATTGCTTATAAGTCAATAAAAAACTTTGATGATAAAAAAAAACAGATACTGATACCTTTGCATTTACAACACTCTTCATTAAAGTGTGAAAAACATACTTTTTCAAAGTCTTCAGCCCCAGAAACGTAACAAATTTCCAACGTAAGTCAATGGGCTTTAAGATTCAGTGAGGTGTAGAGGTCAGTGTTACCTAAAAGCTTTACAAGCAAGGTGCATATATTCATGCTACAAACCATGAGTTTTCTGGCTTAAAGCTGGTCTCCCCTGAGCATTGGCTCCCCTGTTCTCAGCCTGTGCTTTTTTTTCTGCTTTTTTTCCCCAGCTACAACAAGGGCTTTCATGTTTTTCTGTCCAATCTCCTCTCTGTGTACCTGCATTGAGATTGAAGCTGTACTTTTCAATGCAGATAAACATATTTGGGGAAGGGAGAGGATCCGCTTCTCTCAGCCTGCAGAAACAATGCAGACTACAAGCAGCAGAGGCAATGCTCCATGTGCCCTCGGCCTAATGGGATTTAGGGAAAGGATGTATACTTGTATCTATGCTAAAATATAATGCATGAAGTTGCAAATTATTTACAATTACTCTTTCTTTCAACAACATTTTTTCATGATAAGGGTAAAGAAACCCTTTAACCAAAAGTCATTCAGGGAACAGTTCCTTGCTAAGGCTATTCACGGTATGAATGATTTCTTATATTGTGACAGATACACACTTTTAGATTAGTAAATGGCAAGACACCCCCTTCAACTAAAGCCTCAGTGTTCTTAGTTTTGGTCATGAGAAAAGTATTTTCGGTTGTTTATTTTGTTAATCGTTGGCTGGACACAAGTTTCAAGAGAGCAATGGCCTTGCTATTTGTTCACTATACTTCATGGAAAGCAAACATACAAATCAGAGATGTGCCCCATAATCGATGGTGTGTGTACTTCTGGCACTAGCACAAACAACATGCAGCAATACTAGTCAATCTGCTTGTGAGACAGAACAACTATGACTTCTGTAAATTCTCTTCTACAGGCCTCTATTCACCTTTCCAGAATTGACACACAAGGTATTCTTTTCAACATGAGGGCTTGCTTACATCAGCTTAAATGCTTCCGCCCGAGGCAAGGAGCATAGTCATAACTGGGCCATACATCAAAGGGTTCATTATGAACAGCACCATTCTTAATTATTATGTTAACTTGAATTTCTCAGAACAGATTCTTTTTCTGTACAACTATATGTAACGAATGGCATTACTCCATTTTACTAATATGGGGAACATAGCGTAATTTTGCTGGAAGTTATAAGATCAATTTCAGAAGGAAGGAGTTCAACTGGTGATATTGCTTTACTCAAACTTTTTCACTAAACTTTTTTTTAAGTGAAGTACAGTTTAGCAAAGAATTACAGCAGAGTGGAGTAAAAATGTCATTCAGACAATGGTGAATATTCTGTTTTATACTTTGCTGGCAAAAAATCATACATTTAACTCCAAATTTGCCTTAACACATCAATTTTGAATTTCCCATTCTATGTAATGCCCTGCACATTATAAAGGGAATCTGGGTTTCCCCAGTAATTATACCTTTTCTTTGCGCTGCTAATTCAGCCCCTTCAAACTGAGTAGGCAAATGTTCCCATGTATGGGCCTTCCCCAGCAGCTTTCCCAATGGATATCTATTAGTCGGATATCTACTGGGCAGGTTTAAAATCCTGTTGGAAGGAGACTGCATGTGTGTGTTTTGTCCCAGAATGTAGGTGGTCAAACTGGGCAAAGATGTATATGGGCAGTGTAACATAAATAAGGTAGCATTCTCATTGTAGCATTGATAAATGCAGCTGTCTACTCTGAGAGCTGGGAAAGGTTTTATTGAGCAATTTTACTTTAAGAATAAATCTCTGGTGTTGCTGGACTACAGCTCCCAGCATGCCTTAACTTTGATATTGAATATGTGAAAGTATGTAGGATTTGTACTGCAATAATATTTGAGTAACATATGGCGGAGCAACAATGAGCAACATTATTTAGATCCTCATGAACACTATAAACATTATGGCCTTCCTTCTGATGATCATTAGCGTGTAACACTAACAAGCAAAAGCTGGGCCGTAATTCCTGTCTGATATGCTGATAGGGATGATTCTAACTGGAGTATATTTTATATCTAATATGGCTTAGGATTCCTGCTTTGGAAAGCTAAGGGGCAGGGGTGATCCTGGGAATGCTCCCGCCCCCCCACTCCACCTCCACAATTAAAACATTGTTCTTTCTCCACTAGCGTAGCGGAATTTCCGGGTTTAACCCTGGAAATTTGCTCTTACAAGGGGTGACTTTTTCCACCCCTTTTAACTGGCCTCTCAAAGCCCCCTGAAGTAAGGGTTCTCACCTTCCCTCACTGCAGGAGCAGTCCTTCTAGAGGGATAAAAAGGTCATTTCTTGTTTAAATGTGGAGTAAACCTTCAACAAGAGTCTTTCTGTGTTGAAATTAAAGTGGACAAATACCTTCCCTTAAACTGATTCTTTTGCTCCCAAAAGCTTTCCAAACTTAAGGTGCAATAGTAGTCAGCAAGAATCACTGTTACCAGCACTATGCCATACAGTACATAAATGTTAAACATACAGTCTCATTGTTTTCTTAATTAGGGATTATCCACCAAATTTTACTTGTCAATATTAGACTCTTATCAAACACTCCCAATTATCTTATTATATCAGTGTCAAGAGTAAAAAGAGTAGGGAGTACTTTATGAAATGCTGTGATATTTCTATAATGGGTGTATTTAAGTGAAAAGACACAGAGCTGAAATATTGAATAGGTTTTCCAAGTAAACTGCCATGTTATAATGAAAAAGGGAAGGACTTTATAATAGTCTAATGATTTCTGGCACCCGGGCTAATGATTACTTAAGCCCAGCCAGTGTTTATTTGTGCAACATACAGTATGTAGTTCTGAAAAACAAAAATACAAAACAGGAAAAAAGTTCATGCACAGCTGAAGATCTGACCAGCAGGCGAGGGCACACCAAGGCCGGTTTAATCTTTCCTGTGATTTCGTATCCCTCAGTGTGAGACCTTGAGTTTATTCTAGAACAGTACACTTTATACAGCGTATACCATATGCCATTTTCCCAGAGCCCGAAAGATTTCTGAGGTTAATTATCAAATAAAGTGCAATAATATTTTTCCTAGAAAGTGTACCCCAATGCCTGACTAAGTGACCTAATAAGGTGTAATATTTTGTCTTTATGTTATTAGGACGCCAATAAAATATGGGCCACCAGTGTGTGCCTGCATATTGTCTGCTATTCATCTGCTATTCAGTCACGAAAGTTGCCATTTACATGACCACTTACTACATGGATCACTTAAAATCATCACTGTACAAGGTTACAGAAAGGGTTGCCACCTGGCTGGTATTTTTGATGGTTGATTCCAATGTTATTAATAGGAAAAAAAGATAAATATATAGGAAGGCCGGTATTTTTTTCAAGAAAAGGTGGCAACCCTAGTTACAGATAAATGATGAATGAACTTGCTGAAAGTGTTGCAGGAAGACTGTTGCTCCTAAATGTGATTAATTATATACAAACCACGGCTGTCCAGCCTGTAACCAGCTGTTGTTCAACTAGAATTACCAAAATCCCATGTCCCCTTTGAAGGGGAGATATAACTTCCATAGCAGTGTTTGTTGTTCCAGACAGATGTTGTTGGATTACATGATGGAAGTTTTAGTCCAGCAAACATACACATGGATTCTCCAGAGCCAGTGGCAAAAGGAACCTCTGTCTGCTTACATGCTCTCTTTTCATTCATTTTTTTTTATAGTTTTTAGCAATTAAATTGTATTAAAAGGGATATATACTGTAAAGGGAGAATGTTGGTCACCTTAGCTAGCAGCTGTGATGCTGGTGACAAATGATGTTTGCCCTATATTAAAACCCTCCTTAAAACATGTATTTCGATTATCTTTATCTGTTAAATTGTTTTCATGCAGGAGACATTTGTAAATGCTATGTTGGATTTCTTGTATCTCATAGAGGGGAAGTGCTGAAATCATTATAGCACGTATGTAGAGACCTGTGGAACAATCACTCATATCACTGGCTGTGAGGGAAAGAATTCAGCACAAAAAGGGTTTACAGCTGAAATAAATACTAATGTTCAACCATGCTTTGTCCTAAACTTGGGCTGGACTACAGATTCCAGCATACTTCATACATCATACTAGCGATGGGCGAATCTGCGGAATTTCACTTCACCAGATTTTTGTGCCATTTTCTAGAGCAATTAGCGAAATGCCGCCACGTCTCGTTTCGCCGGCGTGTTCGTTTTTGGACGCCGGTGTCCTTTGCCAGCATCGAAAAAAAAGTGGATGCCGCAGTCATTGGACACCGGAAATGGGCACCTGGTCCAAAAACGGGCGAAATTTCACAAATCTATTTGCCGCAAATAAATTCGCCCATCACTCTACTCCAACATAAGATTAAGAAAATCCCTCTACATCCAGCTAAAGGGGCTGTTCATCTTACAGTTATATTGTAGTATACCATGTAACCATGCATTGAATACAATATTCTTGAATAGAATAAGAGACTGAAATATAAATAGGAGAGGGCCTGAATAGAAAGAAGTAAAAAAAAAAAAAAAAGTAGCAATAAAAATACATTTGTAGCATTTTTTTAGATGGGTCAGTGACCCCCATTCGAAAGCTGGAAACTATATATAAAAAAAAACTATTAAAAAAATAAAGATTAATTGAAAATCACTTAGAACTGGTCCTTCTATAACATACTAAAAGTTAATTTAAAGGTGAGCACCCCTTTGCAAAATGTTCCTCTAATCAGTCATGCCTCAGCTGTACAGTATATACTGTACTTGACTCACTCTTCTTGGTTTTGCTTGTGCATTGCAGAAATGCATTGCTCCCTCTGAAAATATAAACAACACTAAATCTCCCTTCTGATGTTTATTCGCAGTGTGCTGTGTTGGCAAACAAAAATTGCACAATAATAAAGTCTATCAAAATGGGGTAAATTTACACAGTTGTTAAATCATCCAGTATCATAGATGATAATAAGAAATGATTGACATAACACTGTAAGGGATAAGTCTCGTTGGTAAATTTTCTTGTATATGAAATTAAGCGTTGTGTGCCTACTTTAGAGAGCTGGGAGGAAGAATTCATTATATGACACTGCACAAAATACAGATAGTGGGGGTATAAGTGCATTGATCAAGTTCCACAACTTCTTGGGGATATCTAAGAATGTGTTTTGCTTTTTGTCAAACCAATAATAGGCAATGAGAATATCCAAAAGATTGTAAACATTGCTTCTCCACCCAGACTAAATCTGAGTCTACTTGTTTAAAAATACGAGGCTGTTTAATTTATTGGTCTACTCCATATAATAAACAGATAGTAGTCTGGTTCAACATGAGACTACATGTAATTAATCTCTGTGTGAGCCTTCTCCAGTGTTTATTTTCTTTTTACTTACTCTCTGCAAGAACAGAGTTTTAGTCTTTACAATAGTGCTGTCCAAGATGTCCTATACTGTGGGCAAATTATGACCTTTTTAGGAGTTATTAAAAAAATACGATGCCATGCAAAGAGGTCTGTTTAGATCTTGCTGGAGGCCATTAAAAGTCTTAGGGGTGCACGTTCAGCCCAGTTGTCTCTTTTTGGATAGCCCTGATCTACAATATAAAAGAAATCCAAGATGATTCAGATTTTATCTAGTTTCAAGATCACAATGTGTGGAGGGGAAGGTATTATTCCTCAATCCTTCTATGATTCTAATTCTTCCACATATTTCCCTTAAAAATTAAATTCGGACCGGGCCATATATTTGTATATAGTAATGCATGGCTAGGCAGGCGGCCTACTGCAACTGAAAGTAATTATAGGTGCCGTGTTACATTGACTCAAGTGGGTTTATCTCTCCAGCACATACTAAACATGTGTAGCTGTATATTGCCACCACCTCTGCTCATGGAATACTGATGGGAGTGGGAAACAATGACATATAGGTTCATAAAAATAATTATAGCATGTTATTTCCTAATTAGCTGCTGCTAAATATACTTAGGGTGAGTATTTCATGGCATGTCTGTGTGTTTTTTTATCAGCATCAGCCCTTTAGGGCTGGGATGTCCAATATGAGGTCTCACAGGTCTTAACAGGCTACTACTTAAACGTATCCTTGCATGACTGCTGGTAAAGCCCAGAATGAAACAGAACTTCTGACTCACTCACTAGGTAGAAGCTAAAACTGTTTTGTTATTGTGTTTCATGCCTGAAAGTCGGCAGCCCAACAATATTTATTTGGATGAGAATTATTGTTTTATACAGGTACATAAGCACATTTTATTTAAGTTCAATTGAATCAAAGTAGTATTAGATGTAGTCCTAAATAGGTCTCCATTCAACTCCTGAACTACACCACTGCACTCCCTCAATATAGCCCTGCTTGCCTTAAATGTTCCTTAAATGCAAAATAGTGCAATGGGATTGGCAGTCACCATCTTGCACTGCTTGATCTGTTTTCTGAAGTTATTGTCAATGCTGGGGATGAGTAGTTGAAGCTACTTCAGACCAGGGTGTAGCTGTGCATGCTCAGTGTGAGTGGCAGGTTCATAGATATGTGGTGAGACTGTGCTGCCTATGTGAAAAGATAGGGCACTGCGGGCTGTGTTGCAGGAGCCCACTGCTTCAAATCAGAATTTTTTTTGTACTCCTTTAGATGCCGATGATGAACTAGGTTTCTGCTTTTTAGTTTTGAAGATGGATATTCTAAAAGTGGACTGTATTATCATACAGTAATAACATTTACAAGACAATATTATAACAGGTGCCAAATATGCTTCAGTTCTAGTTACTCATAACAACCAGATGTTATTTTCAAACCAGCAGTTCACATAAATGTTGGACTTGATGGAAATGCCTTCTTTCAGCCTCAGTTACTTATTGGTTGCTATGGGTTTGTAGAACTGGAGTAAAGCTTGTAACTGCTACTACCATCTTTTGTCGATGTACTATTAGCTCTGCATTATTATTCTCGCAGTTTATGGTTCTGTGTATCTTGCAAATGAGCCTGATAAAGCATTATTACATCACAAACCAAAGAATAAACTTTACAATTATGCATGAACTAAATAAGGCCCCCAACTTTTTTTTAAGCAACATTCAAATGTAAAAAGAATTGGGAAGCAACACAAACATGATACATGCAAAATAAGTGCTGTGATTGGCCATTTGTTAGCCCTATGAGGACTGGCAGACTACAATAGGGTCTGTTTGACAGTACATCTTGTTTTTATGCAGCCAAAACATGTCTTCAAACCAGGAATTCAAAAATCAGCTGCTGCCACTGTGAGCAACCTAAGGGATTGGTGAGCAACATGTTGCTTATGAGCCATTGGTTGGGGATCACTGCACTAAATCCATTATTTCTGGATCTTGTCTACCAAATGTTTGGCTGAAAAGTCCATTTTGAACCAAAAATTGCATAATTAGACAATCCTCCCCAAAAATACAGTATAATCCTACTGTATAGAGTGTTTTATTGTACACAATGGTCATGATAAATCAGCTGATCTACATGGAAGATTCTGTGTACACACTGAATAAAAAAAAAGCATAATGCTTGGTTGGTAGAACTATACATAGTTGCACATTAGAAATTCCCTTTTGTGCATAAATCTGTCATTGTATTGACTGAGTTTAAAATGATCAGATTATGGGCTGGGAGTAGCTAACGTGTTTGCTTCTTGAAGCGACAGCCCTACCTTACGTTTGCTCATGACTAATCTCAGTTCCGGTAAGTGAGGAAGGGAATAAACCAGGGGATAAGACATATGAAAATCACAGTATCTCCTAGAAGGATGATTCTTGTTTGCATATTTAGATGGTGCAAACATGAACTCTGCTTCTGGGTAGCTATAACAAACACAGGAGGGCTTATTACTTCTGCGTGTGCCTCGGGGGGGGCACAAATTCACTACCCATAGTGCTCACCCACACTGGACTGGCAGGAGCAGTGCTGCCCTCTGCACCTCTAGGAGAAGCCCTGTACAAAACACCTGCCATAAGTATAACACTAAATAAGTTATGTGCAGTTTGTGACCTGAGGGGAAGATATTTAAAAAATGTGGGGAATTTGTAGATAGTTTGATTTTCAAGTGAACCATACCTTCCACTTATGGTGTTTCATTTCCAACCTGTGATGGTCACAGTTCAGTACAAGTCTTCCCCACTTCCTTAAGGCATTTGAGGTAGTATTGGTCAATCAAAATACAGAAATGACTATGTCACACAGTATTTCCATTTTACCGTCATCTAGGGACAGTCCCATGCAGCTGCTATCAGCCTTCTATTTCCTCCCCATCTCATTCTAAAATGCGTAGCAGCTTGTCCTTTTTATGTTAAACAGACATGGCATGTGACTGGCTAATATACAAGTATAGAATGCTATATATCAGAAACTAGGGCTTTTTCTTTAAGGCAGGAGAGCAATGAGCACCAGTCATTTAAGGAGTATTTTGGCCTTCTGAGGCTGTTGTCGCTGATATCCAACCCTACTTATTTTCCTACACAGTCTGATGGAATGAACCAGATGAATTGACTGCTGAAGCCCTGCTAAAGCAAAGCTTAATTTTGAGACTAGGAATATACTAGGGATGATGTTTTTTTCCCAAAACTGAATTACAGTAGGTGCTATGAGCAATAGTTTACTGTCTGATGAAAAAGAGACTATGAAATTAACTTGCATAGCAATACATCCCCATACATCGCATTTTAGTGGTTTTGGGGGGGTCTTGAAACCAGAAATAGACTCACCATAAACACCATGGAATTTATTAAAAGATCCAAAATGGAAAGAAAATACGAAGTATTTACAGTAGTTCACATAAGCAAGCTGCTGTGTGGCAGCAAGTCAAAGCTTCAGAAGGTATCTGTTATCTACTATGTATCCTGTACTTGAATGACTGCCCCATGGCTGCGCAGCAGTTTGTTAATATAAACTACAGTTGCTGAAGCAAACATACCAGTTTTACCAGTGCAGGGCAATAGTATATTAAATTGTTCTTGCTTTAAATCACTTTCATTTTTTGGTGTTACTGTTTCTTTCAGAGGTTATTGTAGCCTGCTTCCTCTAACAACTTGTACTGGATCATCAGCCTTCCCACTTTGTCCCAGCTATCTGAGTTCCTGTCCTGCCATTTTCTCTTTTGGTTCCAATTCCCAGATTTTGACCTTAGCCTGTTATCTGGATTCCTGATTGTATGTATGTTGCCTGCCCAGCCCTGTGCCTCTTTTGGGCTGTGTTTTGTCTGGACCATGTGTCTGAACTTGGACTTTGTTTTTCTGCCTGCTCCATTACACTTATGCTATAGATTCTGTGGTTGAAAAAAGGAAAACATTTATTTTATGCTTCCATCTAAGACAGCCAGAACAAGGAATGGGATGCACAAGACATGGCAGGATTCGCATTGGAAAGTCTTTCTGTATCAGTTGAGCCACCAGATCTCGGAAGTTTGAAAGAAATTTTCGATCCACGTCACTTTGAGAATATAACAGTGATGCTGAGCGACTACTGTCACCAGCATGCTAGTAAACAGAATTTCCATTTGGGAATGTTTTAAAGGGGGTAGTCTATACTGAAATACACATTTGCTAAAACGGAGATAATAGAACTTGTGTTGCCTATGCCTTTCATAAAAAAAACCCTATTTACCTATTTTTCTTTTGCTATTATTGAGTACTAATCACTCCCCTGTCTCCCCTATAAATTGTATTTGTTCAAAGGGAGATCTGTAGAAACAAACCCCTCCCTTCACTAAACTCTGCAGCCTTTGTAATAAGGAGCAGCTTATTATACAGATGACTTATCTGTTGACTTTCATTGTATGCTATAAAGCAGGGGTGTCCAAACTTTTGCATTCCCTGGGCCACATTGGAAAAAGAAAAATTGTCTGAGGCCACACATGAAATACACAAACACTTTTGATTTGTAAGGGTCAGTCCACATGAGCAGATTCGGGGAGATTAGTCGCCCCAGCGAAAAATCGCCTCTTCTTCATGGCGACAATCTCTCCGAACTGCCTTCTCTCTGCCATCCACCCGCTAAAATGAAAATTGACTGCAGCAATTCACATGCGCCCGTTTCTTTTTCGAAGTCGCCCGAAGTTTCCTCACGAGGCTGGGGAGACTAATCTCCCCGAATCTGCTCGTGTGGACTGACCCTAAAGGTAAAATAAATACACAGAAAAGAACTACAAAACCAGTTGGATAGCCAGATGGAGCTATACACTGGAATATGGGACACCTGGATATTAAATAGACCTATTATTATATTATTATGACGTTTACTTGGGAATTGTGTGTTTCAAGCTGGGCCGCATTCATATCCTTCCCTCGGGCCGCAGGTTGGACACCCCTGCTATAGAGATTACAATTCAGTCCCAACATTAGGTCCTATTTTCATTTGTGATATTATGTTGGGTTCTGGGTATCGTGCCTTTTAGGGTGTCTTGTTTGGGGAACCCTGAATTTAAACTGGGATGGTTTGTTAAAGGGGAACTCTGGCTTCCAAACCAAAATTTGATAAAGAGCACCATAGAACACACTAATATACCCATCACATTTACCTGTTTCTTCAAAAATTATGAATAAATGCAATTTTCTATGCTGAAATCCAGCTGTTTAACAGTTCTCTTTCTGCATCAATTGAAATCCTGGCAGGGAAAGAATGACTAAAACACGATGTTACAAATTGTACCAACTTCTCCACAGCTTACAGACAGCATACATGAACTACATAACCCACAATGCATTGCACTGTGATGTTTCTATCCTTACTGAAATCACATGTTCAGGGAAATGTGGGGTTTGGAGGATGCAAGCTGAGGACAACTGGCTGCTGATACAAAGTAACAGTAGTCAGCCAGCTCAGCAAAGTAGTCAGAGAGATCAGCAGGAGAGCAGGGACTAGGCTTAGGGAACTGCTCCAAACCATTAAAAATCATGAAAAGTCTGCATATTTTTTTAAATGATGTATATTGCAAAGTTGCTTGAAATTATGCTTACTTTTCAAAATCTTAAAATATGCTTTTTTGGAACAGCATTAATTCATCTCATGAAGGCTAATTTAAGTCCACATAAATTAAAGGTAGTTATCAAAATGCACTCTTTTGTATAGTTGTGCAAGGTGCCACTCAATCCTCACTGCCTTCATTTCCCCCTCGAGATACTGCCATCTCCTGATCGGGCAGTAGCTTCAGGGTTCATGTTGTGCACACCGGAAATGACGCCAGGTGGACTTCAGCTCAATAGCATCAGAAATGCACACACACAGTTGTACTAAGACAAATATGATGCAATTATATCAGGTACCCTCTTGCAAAACTGGAATTATTGGGAAAAAATTTAAATTCTGCTCAATATTGCACTTTACTCACTGTAGTTACGGATGTAAATGACCTTATTTTATATCTGTGTACTAGAAATGATGATATCTGCTTCTCTGCTGCAAACATTGACTTGGCATAGCATCAAGTTGGAAAGTGAAAGTTGTTTCATTTTCTTCTTTAGTGCAAAAAATACCACAAAGCATAGACAGGCTTATTCCTATTAACTGAACTCTTGAATAGGGCTTCATATTACTGCCCCTAGTACAATTGCTATGCTGAAGTACATGTATGTGGGGATTTGTTTTCCAGCAACAGTATGGTTTAGCAACAGTGTTTTCATCCCCTTTAACCATTCCTAACAAGAGCTCCTACCAACCCTTCAGACCAGGTTACACAATTGTTCATGTTTCACATTAGTAAATATCCATTTACCGAGCTGAAATACGTCAGCAAATGCACTTAGGAGTGACATGGATATCCTGCTCTGCTTAGCTTTTGGCTTTGTATCTGGATGTCGAAATTTCCTAGATGAGTGCTAGCTGCTAGCTATGAATTTACATTTCATAAATGATCATTCAAGGCTGAATATTTGTTTTGTTGGGTTTTCTCAAAGGTAAATACATGGGTATTTATTAACTTTACCATTTACATCTGAGTAATAAATATTAGCAACGCCACATAAAATATTGGCTTAAGGCCCTATCTAAAGCTGTTTTCTGGGTGTAGCAAGAATGGCCTACAAGTATGATAGGATTATCTTTAATATGTGGACCCATTGAAACTCTCATTGTGCTAACCTTAAGAGAGGTAGAATGCAATAAAGCTGTACAATTTCACCACTAGCTCTTTAAAGCAAGTGTAATGCATTTAAAGGAAAATTATAACCCCCTTTTTTGATATAAACTCATTCAGGATTATATGGATCTGGTTTCCCTTTTAATTACAGATATAAGATAATGTTTCAGTGAATACCTCAAGCATCTCTTATCTAAAGCTGTCTTTAGGTGGCCATAGATGCACTGATAATATCGTATGAAACCATATCATATTCAGTGTGTGTATGGTGGTGGATGAGCTGACCAATATCAGCAGAACACTTGCATATCCGTTGGTTTACAGGCCCGGGCTGGCAATCTGTGGGTTAGGGCAAATGCCAGAGGGGCTGCTATAAGGTGCCATAGAAAATCAGTATTTAGTGGGCTGGTCGTGACTGTATGGGCCTCTATGTGGGCTGATTGGGCCTCTGTGTACCTGAAATGCCAAGGCCTATTTTGATTCTCAGTCCAGTCCTGCTTGTCGATCAGACCAGATGGAAAATTTTGATTTGAAAATTGGACACTGTAAACACCGAATCATCAGTTACAGGTAGAATTCTATAGTTTCTACCTGTATATCTGACAATTCAGCTCTAACACATCTGTACTGAAAATAAACAATCTTTCCATCGACCGTTGGTCCATCGTTATTGTTAAATCTATGGCCACATTTAGGAACTCAGAAAATAACACAGAACTTTAGTCATGGTCTACCATAAATTTGCTATACTACCAACTTCCAGAATAATCCAGCATGTTACCTGGAAAAATAAAATGTTGTTCTGGCCATTAATTGACAGCAATCATACAAAAGTCATGCCTGAAAAATAATATTGACAGTCACCCATTGATATCGACATGCAGAGATATTATTGATAAATAAATCTGTCAGATCCACTAAACAACCTATTGCCATGGTAAACACCATTGCCATGGGACACTCCACGCACTCCATCAGAACACTATTTTATCTTTGCGTCTATGGCAAACTGTGTCTGTAGGCTTCATGGTTATATGCAATTGTCAAAGAAGGAATTAAACACTTATACAGCACTATCTTTTGCTTTAAGAAGTTTAATTATAGAGTAAAATTGGCCAGTCTAGTCTCATACCCAATGTAAGAAATAGCAAAGTTTGCACCAGAGCCTGCTTGGCACAGCATTTAATTGGCAGAATCCTCTGTTAATAGTCATAGAATCTACAGTATTTTATTAAGATATTAACTAGCAGCCAGTTGCAAAGCACTGGGTGGAGGCTAGACAAGATCTAGTGGCATTTATATGTTTGTCATATCACCTTCTCCCAGAAAGAATGAGATGGTAAATTTGGAATAAGCTGTATTAAAACATGAATCATGTTTATATGCCAGTTAGACTGTGTGGCACAGTCTCAGTGGGCAACATCTTTTTAAAGGAGAACTAAAGCTTAACTAATGAAGTAACTGGAAATGTTGTACATTATGTTTTGTGCTTCTGTACAAATCCAAGGCAACTACAGTCCTTTAGCAGTAAAGATCTGTTACATAGTTACATGAAAAAAGACCATCAAGTTCAACCCCTCCAAATTAAAACCCAGCATACACATACACACCTCCACTCTTTCACACAAACCATACATGCCCATAGCTATACTAACTATAGAGTTTAGTATCAAAATAGCCTTTGATATTATGTCTGTCCAAAAAAATCATCCAAACCCCTTTTAAAAGCATCAACATAATCAGCCATCACAACCTCACTGTCCTCACTGTGAAGAACCACCTACGCTGCTTCAAATGAAAGTCCTTTTCTTCTAGTCTGAAGGGGTGGCCTCTGGTGCGGTGATCCTCTTTATGGGTAAAAAGGTCCCCTGATATTTGTCTATAATGTCCTCGAATATATTTGTAAAGTGTAATCATGTCCCCTCGCAAGTATCTTTTTTCCAGAGAAAACAACCCCAAACTCGACAGTCTATCCTCATCTGTGTCTCCAAAGATGCCCCAGTAGCTCCCCATCTACTTTTCTGCTGATTCACTGATTCACATGCTCTGTGCTGCTGTCACTTACTGAGTTTAGGGAACCACTCACAATATATAGTACACATAAAATATAAATGTCACAGTATAAGGCTTATTATTAATTAAGAGAAAGAGAAAATTAATTAATAGTCATTAATACAGGTAATTACTATATGGCAGCACAGAAACCAGTGTAATTAGCATCAGTATTTAATTATCAGCCCTGTAGCATCAGCTTATATTACAGACAAACCTCATTTTCTGCTTGATAATTTGACGACCCCTAAACCCCTAAACTTATCTTCTCAACAGCTGCTCAGAACCCACTGAGTATGTGAGTGTCCCAGGCACTTTCCAAGATGGTGACCCCCTGTGACAAGTTTGAAGTCTTGGATCATTGCTGCTATTGAGAACCTGAAGCTTTAGGCTGGGGCAATAAGTTCAGTACATAAAATATAGCATTTTTAGCCACATTCATTTTTAAGGTTTAGTTCTCCTTTAGACAAGTAGTATTATGTATTAGAACATAAGGCATTGGAATCTGCAAAAAGTATGTTGTGTTTTTGCTTAAAGATGCTGTATTTACCCTACCATATTTATTAGGGAAATAAAATTTATATTTGGCACTATATTTATCCAGCCATAACTTTTGGGGTATTACACATCACTGTGGGATACTAAGAGAGGAATCTGTGCTTGTACGCAGACCAAGCAGTGCCTAGAGTTCTGTCTAAAGCCACTACCCCAGGCATGCCATCGGTCCCTACACCAAACCCACTGCTGTTGCTTTGCCTTAAGGTCATCCCCGCAGCTTGCCTCTTGCTCCTCAGTGTGAATGGACAAGAGCAGGGGACATAGAAAAAAATAAAATTTTCTTTCTATACAGGCATCTGAGGGCTGCCCCTGTGAAGCTGCCATCCTTCGGTGCCTCTACAGAAAATTTGACCCTTCTTCCATGGCAGTGCTCCTCCACCTAGATATTGTTAGACTGCAACTTCCAGCATTTTGCAGCATATAATCAAGGGAGGGATGGATATAAGACATAGAAAGACCGATTTTAAAGGGAAACTGTCATGGAAAACATTCACATCAGTTAATAGTGCTGCTCCAGTAGACTTCTGCGCTGAAATCCATTTTTTAAAAGAGCAAACAGATTTTTTTATATTCAGTTTTGAAATCTGACATGGGGCTAGACATTTTGTCAATTTCCCAGCTGCCCCAGTCATGTGACTTGTGCCAGCACTTTAAGAGG
The DNA here is from genome assembly GCA_024363595.1 of Xenopus borealis. Classification (NCBI taxonomy): domain Eukaryota; kingdom Metazoa; phylum Chordata; class Amphibia; order Anura; family Pipidae; genus Xenopus; species Xenopus borealis. The sequence continues at coordinate 65,106,486 of CM044448.1, forward strand.
GAACTGCTTTCTGGCACGCTGTTGTTTTTCCTTCTCAATGTAATTGAATAGTATGCATTGGGACATGGGTTTTACTATTGGGTGCCAGGCAGCTGTTATCTTGTGTTAGGGAGCTGTTGGTTACCTTCCCATGGTTCTTTTGTTAGGCTTCTGGGTGGGGGAAAGGGAGGGGATGGTATCACTCCAACTTTCAGTACAGCAGTAAAGAGTGATTGAAGTTTATCAGAGTACAAGTCCCATGACCAGGGGCAGCTGGGAAATTGACAAAATGTCTAGCCCCATGTTTCAAAATGAAATATAAAAAAAATCTGTTTGCTCTTTTGAAAAAATGGATTTCAGTGCAGAATTCTTCTGGAACAGCACTATTAACTGATGCATTTTGAATTTTTTTTCCCAATGACAGGATCCCTTTAAGAAAAGGTATCCATTGCCTCTATCTCTGGTATAAGAAGTGAATCCAATCAGGCAAATGAATTTTGACTGGCACATCTGTCAAAACAGGAAACACTTTACTAAACATGTAAAACGCTTTCCTGACATAAGGGAGAAATGTGCCTGACATTTAACTGCTGTAAATCAAGTTTTGGTAAATCTGTCCTGCTGACTTATTGTAAATACATGCTACAATTGAAATAAAAATGTGCACCGGAAATCAGCGTCTCTAGCTGCAGAACCTGCATTCCCAACATAAATACAGTTCATTTGAGGACGGGGAGGCACAAAGTTGTCCCTTGTCGTACCCCTTGCCTGTCCCCTCTAGTTGCGAGTACTTCTTAAATGAGCACTTTGTGTCCTATAGTTCTCTCGCACTTGCATCCCATGACCTTAATGTCTGATATACAGTAATACAGATTTGAAAAAATTTGTTTCATTACTATTTCTACTTCCTTTCTAGCAATCAACCATTGTCAAGATACAAAGGCCTCTGGTGAGAACCAAAAGGTTGATCCCTCTAAAGGAATTTTTGTGTTATTTTACTGGTTGCACCCAGACATTCAGACAATTAAGTAACTTAAATGCAACTATGACAGTTTCCCTTTAACCAACATGTTAGCTGTTTTCAAACCAAAACTGGCACTGATTTGCTGTAGGAGAAACAAGCATATCAAATCTCTTATCCGCACTAAAAAGAAAACTAACAGAAGGACAAAGCCAGAAGGCAAATGAATGTTGTCCTAATGCAGCCTATAATCCCGAAACGAGTGCAAATAGTTGTATTGGCTGCTTCCAATGCTGAACAATTCAATATGGAGAAATATGTGTACGGCAAAAGCTTTTGATTGCCACAGCAACCGGCAAGGTCCTTTAGAACAATCAGTTTTTCATATTGCAGGGAAAACAATATTTGCAAAGGTTTAAGCAATTAGCAACTGTAATTAAAATGCGATTTTAGCCCCAGTTTAGTAAATTATAGAGATTTGTTACGCAGCTAAGTGCTAGAGAATCATTGATCTTGCCGTGACTTATATTGTGATCAATATAATAGCAATATACTAGAGCTCTATCTACATATTAAAGGGATACTGTCATGGGAAAAACAAAACTTCAACATGCATCAGTTAATAGAGCTGTTCCAGAAGAATTCTGTATTGAAATCCATTTCTGAAAAGAGCAAACAGATTTATTTATATTTCATTTTTGAAATCTGACATGGGGCTAGACATATTGTCAATTTCCCAGCTGCCCCAAGTCATTTGACTTGTGCTCTGATAAACTTCAATCACTCTTTACTGCAGTACTGCAAGTTGGAGTGATATCACCCCCTCCCTTTCCCCCACCCAGCAATGAGAAGGTAATCAGATAACAGCTGCCTGGTAGATCTAAGAACATCACTCAATAGTAAAAACCCATGTCCCGCTGCGTACTATTCAGTTACATTGAGAAGGAAAAACAACAGCCTGCCAGAAAGCAGTTCCCTCCTAAAGTGCAGGCACAAGTCACATGACCAGGGGCAGCTGGGAAATTGACAAAATGTCTAGCCCCATGTCAGATTTCAAAACTGAATTTAAAAAAATCTGTTTGCTCTTTTGAGAAATGGATTTCAGTGCAGAAGTCCACTGGAGCAGCACTATTAACTGATGCGTTTTCCCATGATCCCTTTAATATGTAAAAGGACACCATAGCCAACATCATTGCCATGGATATTTTGTTGCTTGTTTAGGTGTTTAGTGTAAGACTTAAAGGGGTTGTCTACTTTTGAGTTTAGTATGTGTAGATTGTAATATTCTGAGACGATTTGCAGTTGGTCTTTATTTTTATATAATTGGTGGTTTTTCATTATTTTCACTTTATGTTTAGAAATTTTCCAGTTTGGAATTTCATCCGGTATTTGGTTGCTAGGGTTGAAGCTACTCTAGCTACCAGGGAGTCTTTGAATAAGAGACTGGAATATGAATAGGAAAGGGTATGAATAGAAAGATAAGTAATAAAAAGTGACAATAACAATTAAATTGTAGCCTCAGAGAGAAATCGTTTTTTTTTTGTCTGCTTGGGTCAGTGACCCCGATTTTAAAAGGTGGAAAGAGTCAGAAGAAGAAGGCAAATTGCTGCAGGGATGTTTCTTACTAAGTGCTGTGCAGCTGTTTTTTCAGTATTTCCTTAGGCTCTCTTGCAGGTTCTGCATATGTCCAAGAAGCAGAGGAATAGGATCACCCCATGGTGCTCACTGGAAGAACCTCAGGCCGGGTTATCAGGTACAATCACTGGAAGAGGGGTACCTACTTTTTTGCCCCCTCAGAATAAATGGGTCTATACATTGAACAGAGATTCCCACTAACCAATGGCTCATGTCAGTGTGTTTCTTGCTGCAGTTCTGCATAACACACTCAACAAAAAATCTTTTGCAATTGTTCCCATTGGCAAGAAATGACTGAGGCTTCAGAAACTAGCTGGAGATTATTCATTATGTGATGGCAATATCCATTTAACATTTCTGGAACCAGCTATAGAGCAGCAGATTACCATAGGAGTATATGTGAGCTCCCTTTATCAGAACCACTAACAATACATCATTTATCAGACCAGAAAGTTTGCTCGGCCTCCAATTCCCCTTCAGAGAGATTACAACAAGAATGCTTTGATGTGTTTTCTTGGATTTTGAACAGTGTGTTGGCTGAGTTGTGTATCTTGGCAAAGCATTTAATAGAAATGTTTATTTTAGAGTATCAAATGTACAGTAAAGTTGGGCTCATGGCTTCATGATCAACCAGTTATTTTTTAGATCATTTTCCATTTTGAAAAGCAGTGTCATTATGGGATACAGACTTGAAATTGTTCCATTCACTATCCACCTTGGGAGTGTGGCTGCTGGATATGATATTGAAGCATCTGCTCCACTTTTAGGCATTACTTATGAACTTTGCACTAGAAGATCTAGACAAGACAATACAACACCTATTGTGCCAGTTTATTTATACTTTATTGGCGTATACAGTGGAAGGCATAGAGTACATTGCAAGGGAACCCTGTTTTTTAAGCCCACCCTAAACAGCAAGTACTGAAGCCTGTGAGTGGAAGGGACAATTCAGTGAGTGGCAATGTGTATTATAGGCCCCCTAAGGTCTCTTATTTGCCTGAAATAGGATCAATCCATATACCATGTACAATAAAGCCATCATCATCATAATGCCTTAAATGTGTTTCTTCTGCCATCAGAGATAATTAAGCAATGGAGTTGGCAGGTTTTATTGGAGGAACTACTTTCACATACACTCACGAAGGCCACAATGTCCAAACCAAACTCAGAAACCATCACATACAAGACATTTTATAGCACAATTGGCACAATGACTGCAGGATGATTTGTTACATCTCTAAACATTCAAGCAGAAATAATTACAAGCCTTACAAAATGTAAATAGCAAGTGAAGCCCCAGAGAGTAGGGAAGCTGAAGAACTGTTTCCTGATAGATGTACTGGAAATATCCTGTGCATGGCTCTAATCCACAGTTTTGCCCCTACAAGAATAAGTTAAAGGAAAACTAACTTAACAAAGAAGTTCTGTTGTTCACCACTTTCACTTCTGTGAGTTCACTACGAATGCTTTAGTTACATGAGCTATATAATATATATATTGTATAATATATATATATATATCTACTGTTACACTGCTATTCGAAACTAGGGTTGCCACCTGCCCGGGTCAATACTTCCTTCCTTATTTGGAAAACCGGGTGGGATTAGCTTGATTGACGCAGTGATCGGCCAATCGGTGATCGCGTCATCATAGCTCCACCCCATGACATCACGGGCCCGCCACCGACGTCACGGGCCCGCCCACCAACGTCATGGACCCGCCTCCCTGTCTGGGTTCAGCCACAGCAAAAGGTGGCAACCCTATTCGAAACACCCGTCCTGCACACTACATTGGTGGACCGGAAGTATTGAACCTCCGTCAAGCTATATGGAGTAGCTCCGTTACTAAGCAACCTGTGTATGTGCTAGGTTTCCGTCTATAACACGGTCTCTGACTGTTGAGATAGATTGTTCCGCCCGGTATATTCCCCACTAATCTCTCTGGTTCTACAGAGTATGATGAGAGGTAGTAGCGGATTGGCAGATAAATTTGTTTGCTAACAGAACCATTGCCAGGTAACGGCACATACACAGGTTGCTTAGCAACGGAGCTACTCCACATAGTTCGACGGAGGTTCAATACTTCCAGTCCACCAATGTAGTGTGAAGGACGGGTGTTTTGAATAGCACTGTAACAGTAAAAAAATGAATGGGGTTTGGCTAGGTCGCACCCACGGTTCTCAAGAGGCGATCGATTATTAAATAGAGTACTAACCTAACCCTTTCGGTTTCCGTATTAGCAGTATGCGACAAGTTGTTTTTAACCTTTAACCCTTGAACTCCCTAACAATGATTGACAGGCACCTCATGTTCACTCTTTTTGGCGCCACTTACCCCTATATATACACTTCTTTGTGCACTGTATATGGTTCCCTGATGAAGGCTCCTTTGTGGAGCCGAAACCTTGGATCTCAATAAACTTCCACACTGTTTGACGCAATGATGGAGTTGGAATCGTCCTTGGAATGCTGTTAAACCTTCTGCAGTCTATGTAAATCTTGAACTAGCACCCAGGCTACCTATAAGAGTTTAAGGATGTGCGTTCCATTGGACTATGTGTATATATATATATATATCTACATATATGCGGGTTTATGGGATGGTTTTTATATATATATATAAAATGTGAAATCAGGAAAATGTATTATGCAACAACAATGTAAAATGAGGGAAATCTTAAAATCAGGGGATGTAAAATGGGGGTTCTACTGTATATATATATATATATATATATATATATATATCACTCACAGCAAACACTAGACTAAGTGACTAAGTACTAATTCATATCACCATTGCATAGCACCATATAATCTACTTTACTGTGCTTTTTACTAAATGGTGGCACTGAAGCATCAGCTTCTATGGCAAGAGGAGCATTCTACTAATATTTTGATGCCTTTTTATGACCCCTAACCTCAACTTCTTAGCAACTACCCAGAGCACACTGAGCATGTGCTGTGCCACTGACACTCATGCGTGGCCTATTAAAATCAAAAGATAGAAAGCTGCAGTGAGCATCTTTGCAGACCTGGAACATTACAATTTTAGCCCTGCGGAAGCCAGATCAGTAAGCAAAATACAGCACGTCTAAATTTAAAACAATTATAATTTACTCTATAACATGCTAAAAGGTGAATTGCTCCTTTAACAGAATAGTTTACATAAGGAAAGGCTCAAGTGTTAATAATATTGAGGAAATGTCTACAAAGTTCTCATTCATGCAGGTCAAAATATAGAGTATCTAGCGGAGATAACTCTAAAGCAACTTGACATTTTAATTATTCTGGAAAAAAATACTCAAAAATCCAGTAGCTTTAAACTTGTATCCACTAAGTACTATATTTATAAAATCATATATCTGAGAGCTCTCAATTTTAAATGGAAATTATTTTCCCTTTTTTGACATGAGTACATTCTGTTCTGTAGAAATGGTGCATAAACATATAACTGCAAATAGCACATATATAAATATATATATATAATGAATGGAACACAATGGAACAAGGGAGGAGCTGTATTACTCCGTGAGACTAAGGGGGATTGGGAAATGTTTCTGATGAGCAAGGAATAGACTGCTATGGTTTTAAATAAACAGCAAGCCATGTGTACAAGGAAAGAATTGTTTTTGATTTTGCTTTATTTATGTCCCTGCTTGTTTTCAGCAACCCAGTAGCCTGCAGTGCATGTAAAGAATATGTGAAGCGTTCACATTTCATGAATTTGCCAAGTGTAAATGCTCTGTACTTAAAGTGATTTCAACAATGCATTGTGCCTTAACAAAAGACTTTCTTCATCGGGAATTCTCCAGGGCCATGTTTCTCAACCATTTGGTACATTCTTAAGGTGATTAAAAAAAAAAGTCATTATTTTTAGGTATTGTTCTTTTCACCATGGTTGCAGATTGACGTCTTTTCATTATATAAATATGTATTCAGAACATCCATTTTAACAAGCAGTCGTTTATTTTCATCTTTGAAGCCTAACAGTGCCAAGTCCTGCAAGTCCTGCAAGTCCTTATTTCCTGTCATGCTGTACAATAAAATGAGCCTGTGTTTTATACAAATCTTTCCTGAGTTTAGGGGGAACATTTTAGATGAGTTTCATGTCATGCAAAAAAATCTTTTAAAAAAGATGTATTGTTTCTGATATAATCTTCAGTATTGCTCTTTGGTATCCTCCTCATCTAAGCATCTAAGCAATCTTTTTAAATAATGTAATAAGAGAAATGTTGGCCCAGGTCTACTTACCCACAGCACCCAATCAGGTATTTCTTTTTAAGCAGTTGACCAATGATGTCAATTGGTTGGCATGAGTTACAAGACCAGTGGCAAATTTGCACCTTTTATTACAGTACCCCTTTCTTTTCCCCCTTTCATTCTATACATGGGCTTTGTGCCTGAGTCTTTATTTTTTGGTGCCTTTAGATACATTAGGGAATTTCAGTTGATTCAAATTGGAAGGTAGCAACAGTCATACAGGAAGCATGGGGGTTAGGAATAGGATTTTGGGTAAAAACATGGCACCTGAACCAGTGTCAGACTGGGGGTCTGTGGAAAACCAGGGCTGCTGCCTTAGGGGCCCCCACAACCATCCCCAGGCCCATAGCCACTAGGTCCTCCTGTTGCCACCACCCCCTTCTATCTCCTCTCCCCTGCGTACCTTTCTTTTTGCAGGTGCAGTTGGGGCTGGGGAGATGTCAGAGTTTCAGTGGAAGCGGGTATGAGTCGGCAGAGCCTAACAGGGCTGGGGCCCACTTTTTTTCCCCGTGTCCCGTCAGCCAAGCCCGACCCTCATCTGAACTTGAAATTTGCACACTGTATATGTTGGTAGACAAACATTTGTGTCTAAATAAAACGAAGAAAAACAACTCAATATTTAATTGATAATTTATTTTATAATAATTTATTTAATTCTATGAAATAGTGCTTATACTGTATTTGTTTTGTTTTTATGGTAGCTCTTCTTTAATGCATGATACTTCAATTTCTGTTGATAGCTTTATTATAAGGCATAACTTGTGTTTATGGATATTGCAAAATTGTGTAATGATCTCAGCCAGAACATGTTTTATCTATAGTTTGTTTTGTTCATGATTTATGAGCCTTATAAAGAGGATGTTAGAATATCACAAGGAGCATAATTAGGTTGTATATTGATAAAGACTGTGTGATTGTTCTGTTATTGTTTATAATGATGGGATATTAGAGGACATGCTGATAGTCACTCACTTAAGGGTGACAAACTACCAGACACCAAGTCTGCAGTATTATTCAGTTATTTGCCCCCAGGCCAGATATTGGTAGGGCAGCCTATCCCAACAGCCTCATATACAGGCTAGTTAACTGCCTTCTTTGTCAGGGCTGTGTTATTCCAGGTATAGTAAACATTATTTCCTATGAGGTATTAGAGATATACCCTTGGGTTTGGGATAAAGCCTAAAAGCTGGGAGTTCCTCTGTAAAAGCTGCTTTGTTCTCTTTGTTTGACTTGCAAGCAGTGGCGTAACTACTCCTTGGTGGGCCCTGGTACAGGATGGGCACCTGAGCCCCCCTGTCAGGCCCTTACCTCTATAAATCCCATGCTGGAATGTTGATGGCATGTGTGCTGTAAAATTTCCCCCTAGATAACCACCTGCCATAACCAGTATTGTGGCTCTGCTGGGCCCCAAGGGAGTGGGGGCCCTGGTGCAATTGCACCCTCTGCACCCCTGGTAGTTACGCCACTACTTGCAAGAATGCATACTGACCATTGGTGCTGTTAGTGTGTAACTAGCCACAACTGTTCAATGTTGTCTTCTTGCCTCACAAATCATTCCTTCGGTGTCCCTTACAATGGAGTTTCATTTTCTACCCTACCTCTTGCTGTTGGGTGTTCCTCAAGGTTCTGTCCTGGGCCCTAATTATTTTCTCTATACTTCCACCCTCAAAGGTAGCGAAGTTGCGTGATTGTTACGACATGGGGCCCTGTCTATGGCCACCTTTACAGAGCATTTGCTTTTTAGGTGGCATCAGCAACGCCTATTTAAAAGCTGCAAAGAGTCAGAAGAAAAGCTGGAAAACAAAATAAATAATGAAGACCAACTTCAAATTTGCTCAAAATTGGACCTACTATAACATACTATATTAACCTCGAAAGTGAACCACCCCTTAATTAATATTTTATATCACTGTTTGTACTGACAATGGTTTTTTATATAAATAAGTTGTTTTCTTGATTCTCCCAAAAACCAACATCATGACAAAGAAATGAAAGTCCAAATTTAGAATGGCATCTGCCATTCTTACGTGTGGTATGTCTTTAACAAAACATGGGAAATAAACTTTAGCGTGCAATAACAGAGATATTTATGCAAATTTTCCATGAAAAAAAAACAAAGGATCGAATATAAATAAAGAAACCAGGCAAAGCAACTAAAAAAGGAAACTTGAGAAGCCTCCCCCAGGCATAGTTCATCCTTCTTTGTGTAGTTATGTTTGCCTTCTCAACATTTGCTGTTATATATTTAATTCATCCTTTGTATGTTCCAGTAAAAAAAATATTTTTTTACCATTGGAACTTTGGCTGGTTACCAGTCTTTAAATTGTATTTTTGTTTACTGTTAACTGAGTCTGCATTGGGCTAAATAGTTTAATTGTGTTACTACATAGGAAAAGAGTTTATGGAGGTACTGCGTTTATAGCTGTTCTGAATTCATTCAAACAAATGGGAACTAAAAGGGGTTCAATTTTATTCTTTAATTTAACAGAAATATACAAAGGAAAATGTCAAAAGTGAAAAAGCTAATAGTATATATAGCATTTATCATTAGGAGCACTAGGGGACTGGGTTAAGAACATGTCAACTTGCTTCAGACCCTACCCTCTTCTTCCAACCCCAGTTAATGTGCTGACAAGATTATAAACCCGCACCTGACCCACCCATGCCTGATAGGCTCAAGTTTATAAGAAAATGATATAAATGGAAGGGGTTGTAGAGTGGGAAGGACACTGGGTAGAATTAGACCCACCACCCGCCAACCAGATGAATTATTATTTCACCAAGCTTGTACAACCTGTGGATAATCCTGTTGATCCCATGGGTTTTAGGCTGCCCCAATGCATGACTAAGGAGCACATCTTTTCACATTGCACTTTTTGATGTAATAAGAATGAATAATGGCAAAAATATATGCTAAAGTTAACTATAGTTATATAAGCATTAAGATGGTATAAGTGGCTGAAACTGTTGCGCAACAGTTCACTGGAGTTCTGGGGAAATGTTCGGATGTGGCTTGAGTACAGAGTTCTCAGATAGTATGTCAGAGCTGGGGTTCCCACTGTTTTAACCCATGAGCCACAATCAATTGTTGTTGCACTTGCATTGCAACACAAGCATTAAAAAAGCCCCAGGGTGTAGTAAGTAAAGGCTGTCATTGACTATTTGATAAATACTATGTGCACTGGCAGTCTACAGGGGGCTCTTGTTTTGAAGCCCAGAATTAATAAAAATAAGCACCTGCTCTGGGGTCACTAGGAGCAACAGCCAAAGGGTTGATGTACAACATATTGCTCACAATCCTCCTGGTTGAAGATCACTGTGTCTGAGCATACTTGGAGTTGTAGTACAGAAACATTTGGTTGAAGAAATACCGTTGTCCCTGCTGCCCAAAGGGTCAGTTTCTCCCCGTCCAATATAACAACAATTTGTGTAATGGCAGCTGGTTGGTTTCTCAAGTATGTGATGAAAATAGGCTATGCATCCCCTGAATTAGCTACTGCATATGGAGGTATGAACTTTATAGTCAACACGATGGTACTGAAGGTCAAATTCAGTGTCTTGAAATTGATCAGAAATAGTACAATAGATTACAATACATTACATACTGCCACTTACAAGCATAAGATAGTAGAAATACCATTTCATGTATATTTCCGAACCCACTTTTACAGAGGAATTTAGAATGTCTCCTTGAGAAATATCACAGTGCCTCCTTGGTAGAGTTCAAGACAGTTCTCATTGGCTATATATCTTTTTCAAAACAACATTGCCCTAATCCAGGGGTGTCCAACCTTTTGGCTTCCCTGGGCCACCTGGATATTAAATAGACTTATTATATTATTATTACTAACTGGGCAATGGGCAGCGTCCCCCCTACTGCCTACTCCTATATCCTTTGCGACATGACGTTTCCTTGGGAACCAAAGGTTTCAAACTGGGCCGTATGCATATCCATCCTGGGCCGCAGGTTGGACATCCCTGCCCTAAGCTTTAGCTAGTACCTACTAGGGAAAAGTGCCCCAGTTCCAAGAATTTCAGATACCATAGATGCAATATGATTTTCACATGTCCAAGTTGGAAATCAGACTTCAGTGAATATAATTTTTGCTTATACAAATGCAAAAGATTCCAAATGACATTTGTATAAAGGATGCATGCTAATGAATGCAAACTTAAACGGTGGTAAATTTACACATATTTATTTTATATTGGGTTTTTTGCAGTTCCCATTTTCTTTTTTACCAGCAAGCGATACAGGGGCTCATTTGCTTGCGTAACTAGTGCTGATGACATGTTTTGCACAATGCTGCTGGCTCTAGATTCTAGATCTGTGAGTGTTTCACGTTTTACTTTTAGTACAAACTCAAAAGAGATATAGCAAAAAAAGAGTTAAATATTTGCAGAATATTCACTATTAAGGAAGAAACTTCCAGAAAGAGTGAATCCTACAAAACTATTATTAAACAAGAAGATTAACTAAAAAGGAAACAAGACGTGTTCTGCTTCTTTTCATCGGCCTTCCGGTTTACAAGCTCATTATTCAAATTTTAATCTAGATTCCCTATTTTCCCCCCAAATGTAGGATCATATATAAAAGTATTTACATTTTACGTTCCAATAATAAATAATAATCCATGCCATTACTAACATTCTCAACCTTTAGTGATCAGCTAAACATCTATCTTTTCTGGGTTTGGTTTAATTGTTACCGTTTCATGTGAAGTTCTGAGACAGTAGTACTGTACAGCTTTCGCAGGACATATAGCATCATTTGCAATGTGTTGTGTTGAACCACAGCGTTCAACACAACACATTGCATTTGCTGCATGGTTTTGTAGTGTAGGTGAATCCCTTTCCTTAGCACTGTATATTGCCTGTGACTGTGAATTATTAGGACACAGTACTAGATTCACAGTCTGTACATTGCCAGCAGTTCTCTGACTGAGAGTTTTAGCCTCTGCCACTGTTTCAATTTGGCTAGCAACTGTAATAGCCTTTGCAAGGGTTAAATCTTGTTCTAGGAGCAGTCTCTCTCTAATGCAAATTTTTTCCACTGTTTGGTCTCTTAGCATTTCATCTGTTAGATTCCCAAACGCACAGGTAACAACCAGCTCTCTCAAAGCTGCACAAAATGTTTCGCCATTACGCTGTCCATGTTGGCAGAATTTATATCTTTCAGCAACCACATTTAAGGTCCCCATAGACATAAAGATTTTTCTCTGCCGAGCAACCGATCTTAGCGAAGTCTGACCAATCTGTCAAATTATCCTACGGTTGGTGGCATTCGAACGATCGTACATCTTACGATTTTTTGTCCGACATCGGTCTGAAGATTGATCGGCCAGGTTAGAAAATCTTTATCGGTCCCCATGCAATCTACCTATGTTTGCAGGGCCAAGCAGGCAGCGACCCTTCAGTTTTGCTGGCAATATCTCCTGAAATGGTATTTTAAGTTGATGGACACATCGGACATTGAAACGATCGTTTTGAGACAATCGTGGTCTTGGGGTAACCATTGGATCTTTCAAAAATCTTTATGTCTATGGCCAGCTTTACTCTTGGCTTTAGAGCCGTAAGAGCAGTTTCATAAGTCTCATCAGGTAATGGTAATGTATACAATATACTCTGTCCCTCTGCTCCCAGGCAGTGAATAAGTACGCCTTCTAGCTGCAGAAATCTCCCCTTGATCAGCAGCAATAATGTAATTATCAAACATATGGATCCAAGGAGTAAAAGGTATGGTAAACTCATCAGGGTTTGGAAGAAAAGGTGCAGGCTGCTGCAGAGGTAGAAAAGACTGTTTTGGTAGCAGAGGATGAGCAGGGCATAACTGTGCTTTATTAGCAGGTTCATGCAGCCATTACACAACAGCAGTAACTTGAACTCTATCACTCTCAAGCTGTACAGAAAGTACTGTGCATCTGCATAGTACAAGTAATGTGCACAGTGACACCTGCAGGCCATTTGTATAAACACCACACATGTAGCTCAAAAAGTGGTCACATATTTAAAAATGTTTCAACAGCAATTTTTTTCTTATAACTGAATAACAACATTTGCCTATTAAGCAGTTCTGTGCTTTCTCCTGCAGATCTTTATATAGGAACTGATCCCAGCACCCTGACCAGCTCCCTACAGGGCAAGAACAACTTTGCATTCAGCAAGAATAAGAACCAGACGCATAAATTGGGATCCATAAATAGCTGTTGTTCCATGTAGACAAACACATAACTCCAGTGATATGACTAATGCGATGTAATAAACCTAAGCCTTATTAACTGAGCGGTAATTGCCTGCGGTATGAGTCAGTGTCTGATATCATAAACAATGTGTCATCTGAAAACCTTGAATTGATTCCTCTGCCTCCAGCACCTGGTATTTGTGCACACGTCTCCCAAGCTGCCTGTGTGGTCCGTGTGTCTCAAGAGCACGGCATGGAATAAATAGAAAAGAATCATTATGTATACATTTTATTTGAATGTTGATGTCAGGGCAAATTGAGCATGACTGATTTAATATGATTAAAATAATTCATTTATATTAGGCTGTGCTAAAGGTGCACTGTGATTATGCAGGTGCACATGCCAAGGTGTGGCTAAATGTAACTAACCCCTTCATGACTGCCACAGGTGAATGTGAAGCTTGTGAACAGGAAATTGTTCATGTTTTCTGCTTTTTTTCTAATAGTTTTAAACACTAGCCAATATTTCTAGAAGCGAAAATATTCCTACTCCATTGTGTTTGTTAATTATATCAACATACTTGCACGGTTCATGTCTGTAGAGATTATCTGCATGCCTATGTGCTCTTCCTGCCTATGCCATTGCCTGGGCTATTCCATTGCTAGCTGGCCTTACTCCCCACCAAATTCAGTGTTAGCATGGCAATCCACTCATGATGTATTGCAGTTTACTGGAATTTGTACTCTGATTGGAGCATGCTAGGGTGCAATGGGCATTCCCTTTAAGCCTAACATTATAAGTTGCTTGACCAGTACAGTGTTGTCCAACATATTTCATCTAGTGGGCTGATTCATTTTCACACATTGTGTTTAAGGACAAGATTATATTTAAGGTATGTTATACAATGAAGTCTATGGAGCCACAGAGCAACCTGGGGCAATAAAAATCCTTTGGAGGACCACATCTGACCTCAGTGTCTCCTGTTGGACAACCCTGCATTAGAATATGATTTTGTATCAACTGAACAACCCTTTATACCAAACTGGAGCATGCTGGGAGTTGTAGTCCAGTTTATGTCTTCTTTAAGACAAAATGAAAAGTAATAGGAAATTGAGCTCCATGTGAGGCTGGCAGGCTGCACAGGGACTGGTCAATAGAAAAACAATCTTGACACTCTGACGCCACCTTGTGGCAAGAAAATCACATTTCAGTTCCAGAGAACATCTTTCTGTAGCTTTGTGACCATGTTGTTCTCAGTTTATTAATAAAGCGAAGCAAATCCTTGTAACACATTACAATGGACTTTAGCCATGGCAATGTGCGGTGATACTGTATATACAAATGATGGAAGGGCAGAGGGAGACTTTACAGGAACGTCATCAGACTCTTGGGGCACTATACAACTAGATGGTCAGGGCAGTGGAAAGTTCAAGTTCCCTTTAAAGGAAAAGTATTCAAGAACTTCTATTCCTGTACTTTCCTATGGAGGGACAGACAGAGTAGCATCTCTTTTGGCCTTTTCACAAGTCCCTCTCACATAAGGAACATAGTACATGTGTATGTGGGGGGGCAGAATTGCAGCAGTTGGCAAACAGTGCTGGGCTCAGGGATGCTGCTCCTTCTGTCCAGCACATTGAACATCAGCTAAGGAGGGCTCGCTGTGTAGGAGCCTTGTGATTGGAGAGCACCTGTGAACCTGCCTCTCACTGCTAGAGGTGACAAAGAAAACTTTATTGACCAAAGTTGCTTTAAGAATTCAACCTTTCCTGTTCGCACTGTGTCCCCCTAATCCAGTGGTTTTCAAACTATTTTGGTTCAAGTCCCTCTTTGGCATCCCTTGTGTGGTCAGGGCCACCTTAGATTATAACCAGATACTTGAAAACATTGCTTTACCAGCAATTGATTAACCAGTTTTATCCCTAAAATGATTTCAATGTTCTTACGTTAAAAGAATCCCATAGGCTGCTGCCAAACAAGGGGGTTCACAGGAGATCGTCCTCCTATATGCGCTGGCAGACACAGTTCTCCCTTTGCTGGTGCCCAATAACAATTTTCTTCTGAAATCCAGTCAATATGTGGAGCTTTAGGACTGTATTTCAATCCAAAGATAAAGCCTGCTAAAAATAAACCTACATTAATCCTACCCGGCATGCTTTATAAGGCATTTACTCACTACACTCTCACTGATTGCTTGTGGATTTTCCTCTCATTGTCTCTCAGTACATCTTTCAGTTCTTGGAGACCCTTGGCCAGCAGCCAGTGAAAATAAACTATAATCCATGGGAAAAATACCATCATCTATTCATCTATAAGAAGTGGATTAAATTCACATTTAGCAGAACCTGAAACAAGCTGAAAATTAATCCTAGTGCGGCAACTTTGTTCCCATTACCAATCTCTTCTACAGCCTTTAGTTCCACCTTCTCTCACTCTCTCTCTCTCACTATTACAGAAAATAATTTCTTATTAGTCATTTCTCTGTTGCTTTTTGGCTTCTGAGTGTAGGGAAACCTGAGCCAAATGTACCTCCAGGGGCCATTGACTTGGACATTTCAAGTGAGGACCAACTGAGGCCAAGACTGGTATCTGAAAACAGGACACAAACCTTATTAAATGCACAGGCAGGTTTACAGGAAGCTAGTTACGTACTGGAAAAAGTACAGGCTACAGACACTAGGACAGGTAAGGTCAGTAGTATGAACTCAAGCAGCTGAAGTACAGCCAAAAGTCTAAAGCAAGTCACAGAAGGGTCAACAAGCAGGCAGTGTCGGGGCAGGCAGTGTTCATTAAAAGGCCAAAAATCATAACCATGAGTCAGGATCAGAGGTGCAGCAACTACAGCCCAGGAACAATCAGGGCAGTCCCAAGAGGCATGTGTGTTGCGTGCAACAGTAGGTTACTGGAAACCTCTTCCAGCCAATAGTAGGTTGGGTTGGATTTTAGATAGGGGTTTGTGGTGGCTTGCCTTGGGCAAAAAAGGCACATTCGTTGACATCAGTTGGCCTTTATAATTAGATTTGGCCTCAAATCATGGCAAACTGGCAATATCTGTGGTTTCTAGTGAGGTCCAAATGTCAGAAACCAGATACACACCTGAGTAACCATACAGCTGGAGAGTGATAGAGTGGGATATGATTGTTGTGTAATGGCTGCATGAACCTGCTAATAAAGCACTGTTATACCCTGCTCTAAACACCCCTCAAAGGTATTGAGTTGAGAAGGTTCATGTTAAGCATACAGAAAACATAGTAATGAGGTTTTGTAGTTACTACTGCCACACGGACAATGTTTATACTGTTTTTGGGTCCATATTTTATATATATATATCCTTGAAAAAGGCCCCAAGGGGGGGCGAAACGTTGGAAACACATGCAAATAAATTGATTTGATTCATGATATAAAGATGTCTGGAGTGCGGTTCTGTACAAACAATAAATAGACTACTTTGAACCTGCACCCGCAAACAAAACATAAATCTGGATTGGAGTGCGGCTGCTTGTGGAAACATATATATATATATATATATGTATATATGTGACTGTGTCCGTGACATCACGTGCATTTAGTTAACTCTTGTAAGGCTGATTATCAGCATTAGTGCAAAAGTGTACTGCTGAAACTCTCCAATTTAAAATAGCAGTAGAGAAATATAAAGTGTGCATAATCTTATGCCAGTTAAAAATACATTTAAAATCAAGTTCAGCCGTATCCTTGAAGTAGTCCCTAATGGATATTTAGGCCAGATGTACCTCCTGCTCATTTTCTAATAATTTGAGGGAAGTAAGTAAATACACACTATCAACAGGAGGCAGTGCATCTAAGCCAGGTGTGTATAAATGCAATAACTGTGTGATGTGTAATAAACTCATATTTGGAGATTTTATCATCCTCACAATGGAAAACCTTGTAAAATTCGGTACAAACTTACCTGTCAGTTCCAAAATGTTGTCTATATTATTAAATGGGATGTTATACTGTGGCAAGACCACTAGACAACTTATGGACAGAGTCAGCATGCACCGTTCAACTATACGAGCGGCATTGGATCCAGACTATGCCACCAAAAAAAGTAAAGCAAGGTATATCTAAACAGCCTTTAGCACAGCATTGGTTAAAAGCACACAATTCGATTCCCTCTTTCAAGTTTATGCCCATTGACTGTGGGAAAGTACCTCGCAGGGGAGGTGATATTGAACAATTGCTGCAACAAAGGGAGGCATTCTGGACTTTTGAACTGGGATTTATTGCCCCCAAAGGACTTAACTCCACTCTTCAATTGAACAGTTTTTTAAAGTAGAAGATAACATGCTCTAATAAAGTGTTTTTGAAACATTGTTACAATACTTCTCTAAATGTATATATTTAAATGGCAATAGTTCAATTTGATACAATGTCTTACTTGACACTTAAATTATTAGAAAATGAGCAGGAGGTACATCTGGCCTAAATATCCATTAGGGACTACTTGAACTTGATTTTGAATGTATTTTTAACTGGCATAAAGATTATGCACACTTTATATTTCTCTACTGCTATTTTTTATTGGAGAGTTTCAGCAGTACACTTTTGCACTAATGCTGATAATCAGCCTTACAAGGGTTAACTAAATGCACGTGATGTCACGGACACAGTCACATGGGGGTGTGTGTTTGTTATTTAAATGAGAATTTAATATGTATATGCACCTTGAAAAAGGTCCCAATTGGGACCGAAACGTCGGTGTTACATAATATGTCATAATACAAAAAAAAAATTTGTCACTGCAAAGTCGCTTGGTGCTGGTCGTTTTTGTCTATTGAACTACATTCTCATTGAGTCCGTGCACAGGGGCAGCCAACATTAGGCTTTTTTGGAGTGAAGTGCTGTCACATATCCAAGTATATATATATATATATATATATATATATCTATATATATATATGGCAGTAATGTACAATGACAGTTGTAAAGTATTAGTAACTGCTAGATACTAACTGTTGCTTTTTCAGTGGGAAAGGTGTGTTGCTGTTATCATCTAAGAATATACATTGGTGCAGTCCTTCTGGGAATTATAACAGGTTATATGTGACAATTGGTACATCTCAGTATCATTATCAGTAAGTTACTGCAACAGGGTATTTAGCATTTCAGTTTCCACCTGGCCGGCAACAACGTTGCTTGATAAGAATGTTATTAACAGGGTAAAAACATAAAATATAGTGAGGCCTGTATTTATTTCCGGGAAAGGAGGGAACCCTAATGGGCATTAAATATATCTTCTGACAGTTTCTAACAACATAATGTATGTACTACTATACTAAATTGCATAGTAATCTACCCACAACAGGATGACTGACTTGGTAGGCATAATTCTTTTTGCTGAATCATCTTGTGCCTGCCCTTTATATTTTCTATCTGTTTACCCAGCACCTACAAACGTTGTTTTTATTCTACAGTTCTGTAGGGCAATGTTAGCCATCTATCAGAGATAACTGTGCAATTGCTTGTTTTTGTATTTTTCCAGATGCCTATTTTATCTTCAAAATCTTTTTCTTCTAACTTAGTTGTCACCAGAAGGGGTCACTGTTTTATAATTAATTTTGGCTCATTCTGTCCAATATTTCAATCGGTTATAGCAGGATTTAGGTGGCGTCTGAAACCAGTGAGCTTCCATTAAATGAAATATTAAACAGAGAGCACAATGAATGTGCACTCTCTACCACCAAACCGTTAATATGAATAATATGAAATTATTTGAGGTGTTTGTTTATTATTATTATTATTATTATTATTATTATTAATAATAACATGTATTTATATAGCACCAACATATTTTGCAGCACTGGTTGTTGTATTTAATTAAACAAGTGGAGTAAACAGAGTTGGTTTCATGCCCATCTAACAGTCTAGCTTGGTCTAGGGGTAGGTATTCCCAGCCATGACCTTTAGCTCTTTTTACATCAATAGAACTGAAGGCTGTAGCGCAGATGACAGGAGTTGTGCAGAGTCCAACTTACCTGCCACAGGGCCCCACTGTAGGACAACTCCTATCCATGTTGATTTTTTTCATCAAAGAGTTGTGTTACAACAATACAATTTAGTGTGCATTCAGTGGTTTCTAGTAAGAACCTTAGATGTTATGTTCTTTGG
>CM044448.1:65125794-65208453 GCA_024363595.1 Xenopus borealis
CCCCCGTGACCACCAGCCTGTTCCATGAGCAGAATGTTTTCCTGTACATAACTCTTACATACTCTCATAATCCCTCTCAGTTCAGAGCACAGTGGGCCATCAAGTCACAGATGAGGGTTTACACAATTCCAAGCTGCAATTTAATGGCATTGCTCCTGTAAAAAGATGCAAAGACAAAGGTCATAAGAGGTGACTGTGGTAGAGCTAAGAAAATGCAGATCATTTAGCTTTACTAAGCAGGCACAAGAGCTCACAACATTTTCTTCCAATGACAGGCCCATTGTGTTGCCTACATAAAGAATGATCATTATATGGTTGGTGTAATTGTTCTTTGTAATATCTTGCAATAGATGCATTTAGCTATGTGTATAGAGAAGATGAAGTTCAACATGTTCAGAATTGTATCTGTAACAGTTTTGCTTTGGAGCACCTGAAATCTTGCATACCCCCTACTCCCCTTATTCAGCTACAAGAGTGCTTGCAATTAGGTAAGGTTACCAGATCATTTGGGATATGTCTAATAAACGTTTGCTTAGCTACAGGACTTCCAAAATGGATTTCTAGACATTATTTGCTAACCATATCAAAAGTCTGGTTTGGCATGTGAATGGAATTAATTAAACTATACATTGATGGATACGTGTTGTCTGAAATATTCAGATTTTCATATGAGGAATGTTGATGGGTTGGACCCAGTTTGTCCATGGGTTCCAATTTTGGACTTTCGAATGAAATTGCTGAAAACCTGGTTACAATATCCCTTGAGGCCTTAGATGAGATAATAAGTATTTGATACATTCTTGGCACAACGTAGTACCCTTTTGGACAAGATCCAACAGCAAACAACACAGGGTTTGCCCTACTATTGATCAGTTCCAGCCCAATGGGCAGTCAAGCACTCCTGACTCTATTGGTGATCCTACATCAGCAGGCCTATGTCACTCATTAACTATTATCCCTCTGTGACAACAGTGATTTCATGACCAGACGTCAGTGATCCCCAGCACTTTGTACCTCGGCAAAGCAACAGTTTGAATAAGATGAACTTTAGACAGAGGAACAGAAGTTTCATTTGAAGCAGCGTAAGTGGTTGCTCATGGTAAGGGCAGTGAGGTTTTGGTGAGATTGTGATGCCAGATTCTGTTAATGCTTTTAAGCTTGGGTGATTTCCTGGAAAAGGATAATATCAAAGGCTACTGTGATACTAAAATCTACAATAAAGGCTCCCATACATGGGCTGATAAAAGCTGCCGACAGACCGAGTCGACAGCTTATTGGCCCATGTGTGGGGCCATCCAACGGGTGTCAATCAGGCAGGTTAAAAAAATCCTGTTCTGTCCGTTTGGCCTTCGTCCTGTTCCGATCGTTGGGCCCTAGGGCTCAAGACCGGATCAGCCGGATATTGCCCACTTCAATGTGGGCACATAGGGGAGATCCACTTGTTTGCCAAACGAGCGGATCTCTTTGTGTATGGCCATCTTTAGCATAGATAACATTATATATAGTTTAGGTGAGTGTATGGATGGGTCGGTGTGAGTGCATGTATGGATGCTGGGTTTCATTTGGTGGGGTTGAACTTGATGAACTTTGGTCTTTTGAGCTTAGGCTTTTTCTCAACCCAAATTAGCTATGTAACAATGTAAACATAATTCTGCTCAGACTGAATGAGCGATAAACTGAATAGGGCATCAAGACACACAGTCATAGTCAACCTAATTGTACTTGTCCTGACCATGGTTTCCGGCTACATACCTGGATGACCATTGTGGACACAGATCCCTTAGAGATTCATACAGTTAAAGAACCAGACTTGCAGACAAAATCTGACCGCATTTGGTATGCTTAGTACATAAAGAATGGTCCATCAATAAACATGGTAGGCATAGAGTCAGAGATCTCAGCGATGACCACACACCACTGTGCCATTATTTTCTGATTGAAATGCTTAAGAGATATATAATTATTTCCACTTTGCTTTGTTGACTTCTATTAAAGGACTACTGACTTTGCTGGTAATTTCAATCTTAAATAAGATGCAGATGGCCCTGGATTTATTTTATCACTTTACCTTATTTGACGAATCCTTATTCTGAGCTTGTACGTGATCACAATATGTGTGAATTGCTTATATATGGTCTATGGATATACCTGTCTGTAGCACTTACATTAATATACATGGGGACATTGGTCTGTGTTACTGCTTTCATTTTTCCCTTCTCCGAAGCCTAGCGAATCTGTCACATCAGCAAGCAGGTGCAAGCAGCAGGTGCTTCTTACCTTCACGAAAACCTAGATTTGGATGGAGATCATTGTAATATGCTAAACTTATTAAATGCTGAGCCTGGTCTGTGTGATGTGCCATGCCAAAATCATCTGTACAGCATGCCGTATAACGTGAAAAAAAATCAAGGAATTAATCAGTGCAGTAACTAATTAACTTAAATCTGCATTTTGCATAAGCAATTAGGACAAGTACACCACAATGAAAGAGGAAGTTTGATTCATTTAATCTCAGTATCTATTCAAGCGGAAAAATCCACCAGGGCAGAGCACTGAATCCAGGCTCGGAATATGTTCCCTTTTGATTACTTAAAGGGATTGAAAGGTCAAATTATCAATATTTAATTCAAATGTAAATGCATTTGTTAAAGAGGAAAGCAAATCCCTTTTTATGGAGCGAGTTAGCAACAGGGGGGTTTGTCTGTTCTAAACAAGCCATTCCATAATCACTAAGCAAGAATTCATTAGAAAATCATTAGGAAATTAGAAGCAGGAACAATAGGATCAGAAAATATTCTATAACCTCTTGAAATTTCAACAGTATCTGAGAGATAAAGGTTAGAGAAGAATGCTGACATACAGAGGAATACACTTTATGCTGCTGATACAATCATTAAAGTTTTGGGCCTGTATATATTACGTACTAATAGGTATAGAATGTAAAGATATAATTTCTATAATATACATACATGTAAGAAGGAATGGGCTTTGCCTAATGTTTTGCTTTTTCATTTACAGAGGTGCTGACCTATATCGAATATTAAAATTCTGATTTTCCTGATCAATTCATATTTATTTTTTACTGTAAAGCCAAAATAAATAAACAGAATAAAAACTGGGGAATTCAGAATGCCAGTAGAGACAGAGAAATATTATTTTGGCAACACTTTCCTTAAAATATCCCATAATTCTGCTTGTTTGGCACTTTAGTGTTGCCATGTGTGTAGCTGCGTATGATTCAATTTCCCCTCAAGGTAAGCAAACTAGCAGTGAAAATACACATTACAGAAAAATATATTTTGCTAGGAACATGGGTGCATACCTGTTCCATCAGGCAGGAGAGAGTGGTTCAATACAGTCTTAACGCTTTCACTTCTAGTTTGCACTCCTTGGATGAAAGAATTGCATGAGGCTGTTGCTATGTCTGAATATCTAATAAGCAGCAAGTGAGGAATTTGATTGTATAGAGTAAGAAAACTGGCAATGCCATGCTGCTCTTATTATTATCAATGATATTCAGTCAAGCCAACAATGGACACACCATGACCCACTTGGATCCTGTTCTGCATTTCTTGTAGTGCTCTGGTAATGGACACAATGTTTGGTTCCTTTAGGCAATTGCGCCTGCATTGTGGGTATGGCAACCAAAGCAAAAGGACATATGACTTCCATAGCAGTGTTGTTCCACCCTCATTTTACTTGACTACATCTACAACACTCTCCTATATATTATCAAGGGTTAAAACAGACACAGAGGTGAATTCTTAAAGCATTATTATTAATTTCATATGTTCATTGGCAAACTGCACTAAACAAAACCAGGTCTGGAAAATTGGCCCTGGCTTTTCAACTACACAGAGGCCCAATTGAAACCTGACAAAGTGGCATTGGCCAGTTTGGTCAACCGTATATATTAGCTAACAATGAGATGACTGATGTCCTCTTAAAAAAAAAAAGGTTAATAATAGTCACCCACCATTGCACAGCTATTTATATATGGCTATTCTGTTCATAATAAAAGGAAGCTTCTCATACAATTTAAGGTTTTGCCTGGTATTACTTTTTGGTTTTTATGTTCGGTTTCTTATGTTATGTAAAAACAAGAATGTACCAGTTTATTATACTCTTTTAAAGGTATAGTAGAAATGTTCTGGTCTGACTGAAAATGTATTCAAAAATCCTACCTGTCCATTTGTTCTACTTGCTGCTGTCTCCTTTCCAGGGCTGTGCAGGGGAGCCTGTGTCATTCAGCACACTGCATTGTAGGATAGGAGCCAGTCAGAAGTTACACTGACTAGATAAGGAACCAAAACTTTGCTTGTGTGGCTGCAGGGTTGTGATTGGCTTTCCCCTCCTATTGTGCTTCTGGCAGGGACAGTTAGAATACATCCACTAGAGTCCTGCGCGGGTCCATTTTTCCGCAACCCGGACCCGCATTCTTACCTTCTTGGACCCATGACCCAACCCGTACCCGCAACCCGCAATCCGCAACCCGGACCCGCGACCCGCTGACCATCAAGAATCAGGAAGTGCTGTCATTGTAAACCGGAAGCTACATCATCGGAAGTAGCCGCGATTAGAAAAAAAGGAGTAAAACAGGAAGTGCTGTCGTCATTGTAAACCGGAAATGACATCATCGGAAGTAGCCGCGATCAGAAAAAGGAGTAAAAATCACTATGGCGAGCATCTGCGACCCGACCCTCAACCCGACAACCTGCAGAACCACCGGCCCACTTCTATACCCGCACCCAGAATTTCCACGTGCAACCCATAGGGTACCGCGGGATTTTGCTGTTAACCCGCGGGTACCCGACCCTCTGCAGGACTCTAACATCCACCCCTCAATTGAATCACAGAAAGTGACCATAGGGGATCTCTGGGGAGCTCCAAGAAAGGGATCATTTTTAAAGAAAATTATAACTCTTAGCTGAGATGTTATTCATCATCACCTAGATTAAAGAAGTTTTCACTTATGTTATATATCCCCTTTAAAATATAAAAAGAGTAACCAATTCACTATGGGGCAGATTTACTAAGGTTTGAATGAAAACGATGAATTTCCGAATATTTTTTATTTTTTTGGTCAAAACTCACAAATTCGAATTTAAAACAACCCAATCGAATTTGAATTAAAATGGGAGATTTATCACACCCCTACCCTGGAAGCAGTTCTAATTCAAATAGTCGAAACCTTAAAACCTGACGAGTCCATGTAGAAGTCAAAGTCAGAGGTCCCTTGGACTATTTGAAGATGTTAATAGTAGTAGATGTGCCAAATTTTTTGCCAAGTTTTGACACCCCATAGACTCCAATGGGAGAAAAAAATGTTATCGATACTTTTAAGGAAAACTCAATTCGAATTTAATTTGAGTTTTTCTGGTCGGGTCTATTCGACTGAATTTTTCATAACTATCATACCGTTCAAATTGTGAATAAAATCGAATTTATTAGAGTTTAAAAAAATTGACATTACATTACATTGACATTGTATATACATACATGTTAATAATCATAATAATAATTTATAATTTGACTTCTGATAAATTACCCCCTAAAAGGGGGCAGTTGTTATTACCCCATATTGACAGTGCTAATAATACAAGGGACTTTATAAATGATAGGTATCTGCAATTTACTGTAAGGGAAATAATACACTGTTAGTAAAATGTAAAAAAAATTGTTTAGTGACTTTTTTATTAATAATAGTCAGAAGCACACACATATAAGCTTGCAGTCAGAGCTTGTTCCCGTTTTACTGAAATAATTTTTTTTCTGAATAAAGACAGGTCTAAGCTGGATTTACTAGCATCTGATATTAACAGCTCAAAGGAAAGTCGGGAGTTATTGTAAGAGATGATTATTTTAAAGCTGATTCGTAAATCTAGGCCTGCTTGTTTCACCTGAAAGCAATTGCTTCCCAATGACAATAGGCTCCACCGAAATATTTGTGATTTTAGTTCCTTCACCACAGTGAAAAAAATTACATAATTAAAATGACCAGGGAATTTTTTTTGCTGGTTCCTGCAATCCTATCTAATAACCTCTTGTTTGCTCATTTACTGTTCATTATAATAGATTGGGAAGTGCTGTGCAACTTGCCAGTGCTATATTAATAACTAACGCTGATGATAATGATGATTGTGCAGCAGGTTACTCAGTTAGTTAAAGAGGAAGAGAAGTGATGCAGGCGCTGTCCCCTCTGTGGTGCTGAACTAGCAAAATACTTTGTGTACTCCTTACTGTACATGTGTTTGTTGCCTTTTAGTGTTATAAATAGGGGATCTATTTGTTTGCAAGAAACAAGTACAGGTATGGGATCTGCTATCCAGAATGCTTGGGACCTAGGATTTTCTGGAAAATGGATGTTTCCATAATTTGGATCTTCATACTTTAAGTCTACTAGAAAATAATGTTAACGTTAAACAAACCCAATAGGCTGCTTTTGCCTCCAATAAAGAATAATTATATCTTAGTTGGGATGAAGTACAAGATACTGTGTTATTATTACAGAGAAAAAGGAAATCAACTTTAAAAAAGTGAATTATTTGGATAAAATTGAGTCTATGGGAGGTGGCCTTTCCATAATTCAGAGCTTTCTGGAAAATGTGTTTCCGGATAACAGATCCCATACCTGTACTGTAATTTATATTTCCAGTTGTGTATCCCATACACAGATTTACCCTTCAACCACCTGTAACATATGCAGCACGTCAGCTAATCAGTCTGGCAATAAGCAACAGTCCAGATAAATCATTATAAGTTACATAAACATTATTTTCCAAGCATGTCAGTCTTTCAGTCTCTATACGACCCACTCAGAGGAAATAGATACTTCACTGTTCCCTAGCTCACGGTTTTACTGGGAAGCCTGTAACTCTGTCTCTCAGATTGAGCCAGGAACATATGTTAGGCAGGATGACTGAATAAACACGACTTGCAGCAGGCACTGTGCACTCATCATGAGCCCCTGTCTACCTTGCACCATGCTAAGGCCATGAATATGTGTAATTAGAATCTGGTGTGTGTGTGTGTGTGTAATCTGAGTTAGCCCAGATAACACTTACAGGAAGTCTATGTGGCTGCATGGCCTTTATTACAAGACAATATACACTGGTTTTATTATACCCAGCATATTTTGAAAGGTACTAGTCTCATGCTCTCATTAAACAATTGTTGACTAAAATTATTATAATTATTATTACTATTAACCTGTATTTATAAAGTGCCAGCATATTCTACTGTGCTGTACAATACAAGACTATACCAATCAAACAAAGGTGTATGAACAGTATAGGAGGTAAACAAGACCCTACTCAACAAAGCTTCAAAAGGATCAAAATGATCGAGGTGGGGGGTCTCAAGCATAGAGGAAGGCAGGGGTCCATTTACAGGGACACTGTATAGATCAGATAGACTGGCTATATATGTGTGTGGACCATGACTGGGGACCAAGTGGGTAGATTTTTGACCAATGTATGGAGCAAGATGACATATCTAATTAAGTTTCAGTCAGTTGTAAAGTGGCACAGTTGAGAAATCCTGTTGGGCAAGGACATTAGGAGGGAGGAAGATGGAGGGGACGCACACAGGGAGGGAAGGGACACAAACAGGGAGGAAGATGGAGGGAGGAAACACAGGGAGGGAGGGGAGGCGGGACCGGTCTCAAAACCCACTAGTTGACTCCTTGCCCAGCACCCACCTAGGCCATAAAAAGCCCCTGGTTGCTGTGCCTGTTACTGAAACTACTAGCTACACCCATTGTGGATTTTTTTAAATCTTGAAAAAAACACACTACTTTTCTTCCAGATAACAAGGCCATTGCTGTCTCTCTAGCAGTGATATTGACAGAGGAAACACTAAGGCAGCTGATATATTAATTCAGTCATACAATATATAAACGTGGAAGGCACAGCCCCCAAACACCATTTTAGAAGAAAATTTGGTGCAAATGAGAATCTGTTTCCCACTGCCCACATAGGGAAAAACAGAATACAAAAACAAAATAGGTCATTAATGCACACCTATTTAGAATTGAAAAGGTCAAGGAGACATATAGAATTCCTAGAATCCCCTCGACAAAGGGCTTTGTGATATGGTGTGTTCTCTGTATTAGCCTTTAGGATTAAGTAATTTGGCAATATATTACCCAACCTGCCACGGGTCAAAAATGATATGCCAAGTCCAAGGAAATACAGCACACTGTGAAGGTGAATCAACTTCCCATCACACTGATTTTATAGGCTTAAACATAAAGTAGACAAAAGTGAGTCAACATTTTGGGTCTTGCTGGCACATTCTGTAATTAGCAGATTTCTGGATAATGGATACATGTGTTTGTAAAACTTTACCATTTTGCCACCTTTGCTTTTTCAATTCTGAATAGGCCCTGCAGGGCCATAAGAATAGTTGTACAGTATATTATCATTTTGCTGGACAAATGATAAACTGCAGGCAACCCCCTGTTTATTAATAAATATTCTGTTTGTACAATGTGGTAGTCTCACTGTAAGATCAGGTGAATCAGTTTTGCTCTTGACAATAGAAATGTCACGGAGAGAGGGTAAAGCTAACCAAGCCCTATAAATCAGTGATCTAGTGGAACCAACCTGAAGCGCAGGAGCAGGACACGCGTCAGTCTTATTTCCGCGCGTATTCGCGTTTCTTGCGACGTTTCCTCCTCCAGATCGATTTGCAAAAGAGTGTTTTATGACTGCGGCGCTCCCTGGTTGCCTATATTTACCAATTTGCCTCTTGTGTGTCTTGGTTTTGACAACATTTAGCGCCCAGCAGCAGGACAGGCGTGCTTATAAAAGTAAATCATTTACCGCCCCCCCCGCCCCAAAAAAAAAATGCCCCACAAAATAGTTTTAAGCAATTTTAAGGGGGGGGGGTCTACTTTTGTTTAGCCTCTCTCTCGCAGGTGCAATGTGAATCAATTAAATTAATTAAAGTAATGCCACATGCCCTGGAGATTTACATGGCCTCTCCCCGTCCTGTACATTTTAATAACTGATTATTTATGGGATGATTTCATGCATCGTGCGAGAGCTAATTTTAAATGGGTGTCGTGAGGGACATCATTGTATAATGTTGAATCTGAATGAGTTAATCCCAGCAGATACAAACACACACAGGGTATCATATGATTAGAAATCCCTCCAAAATACCCAGGGCATGTCCTTAGGGTGATACAACACGCTGTATTTCTCAATATAAAGGGAGTTTGGAAACTATTGCATTTCACTTGGGAGTATCACCATTCTAGCCATTTTATATGATTGTATTCTAAATAGTTTGAAATAGATGTACTTTAACTGAGCATATATAAGAAAGCAATTAGAAGTATAGGCTAGGAAAGCAGTTCACGTGGATTATACTTAATTAGTCTCTTTCCCATTGTCCAGAGATGTAGGATTTGCCTGGGGATTATAGAGGGAGAGAGGGCTGAAGCCCCATGTTAGCCTACAGGACTTTTATATGGATGAATACATGGCTGGGGCTTCCATAATCATCTGGACTCTAGGGATAAATACATGGCAGGTTGCCTCCAGTAGTCAGTTGGGATTTGGGGAGGGGGGCTGTTGTCTTAGAAAGGATTGAGTCATTGAGATGGTCTGGGTCGGTTTGGCTTAAGTCTCTAGTGTGTGTGATTGAGTGTGTGTGTGTGTGTGTGTGTGTGTGTGTGTGCCCCCTGGGGCTGCTCACCCAGCCAGAAAAGAGGCTTTTGTTTGGTGCGTGTGCGGCTCGCGTGCCTCTCTCTGGCCAGCAGTCAGGATGGAGAGGGTGACAGGGGCCTCATTGGGCAAGGGGAAAGGAGGGCAGGGGGGGATCTCCCATTCACTAAAGAATTGCATAGCCCTGTCATAGAGAGGCCAAGCTCACTGCACTCACAGCCCATATGTATTAATTAGAGAGGCTCAGCTTTAGGATGGCTTTGGGATCCTGTCCCCCAACCAGAGATAAACCAACTTTACAGCATCCTCAGTCATCAGCAACAAAGCATAAAGAACTCACAGCACTCACTGCCCAAAATGAGCAATTAGAGAGGCTCAGCTCGGATTTAACCTGCTATTCTCTAAACAGAAGGCAACCGACTCTCCGCAGTTTTCAATAACTGTCAGTAAAGCACGTGTGCTATTATTTCAGGGCATTTCACAATGACCCGATACATCCCTAAAAGTGTTATGTCTTGGTATCCCCTAGCCATCTTTTTGTATGCGTATGCTTGTGGCATCACAACTTACTTTCTACGGATAATTTCTCAAGGAAAACTTTCTTGGATAATATGAATGTAACAACTAGAGCTACAGTTTGCAGTATAAACGAGTTGATACTTTATATATGAATGCACTTAGAATAATTGGTATAGCTGGCTGGCAAACTTTAAACCAGCTAATACTAATTCAATTTTAATTTCTAAAAGTAACTTAAACTCTCCATGCCAAAAACAAGCAACCGGGTGAGAAGAAGTTAAAAAGCGTCTTGCCTTTGCTCTGTAGCCTTTGCTCCAGACCTGGTGTTGCTAAGAGTCACTTCCATATCATCCCTCCTGCCTCTCGCTCAATATCTACTACCTGCCTAGCCCATCTGTCCATCGCTCTGTCAGCTCCCTTGTGAGTGGTATTCTGGGAAATGGTCCGATTTCAGCTACACGTGTGAATGCTAGCAGTTGTATATGCTCATTCTATCCATGGCTCACTGAGCTGCATCAGATTCTATCTATCATAGGATCGCATGGCTGCTGGGCTATCATATGGAATTTGGATCTCCTATAACACATTCAAGACTTCGGTTCTGAAGGCAGTGCCATTTGAAAGATGATGGGTTAATAATAATATTGCTAATATTCACATTGATGATACAGCATGTACATTAATTCGTTAAAAGGCAAAGTATTCCTCATAAGGAGATAACCTGATTGGAGCCTGTGAAGGATATTAATATACTGCAGTGAACTTGTAATCTTCATATGAATGTATATTATAGCCTATAATGTATGCTAAGGTAGTCACACTTGAACAAGGATTGTACTTGCCACTGGGAAAGGGTACATTTGTGTCCCACAATCCCCATAAAAGGTTTAGCTTTAAGTGCAGCTTAAATATGAGCTGAAATACTGCGTGGCAAATCATTAATAATAATAATAATAAGGGAAGCAGAAGAAGCTGGAAAAGGAGATTTTCTACTCGCAAACTAAATCTTGGAAGGGAAGATAAAGTAGAACACGAATATAAATAAAGATCAATAAGAAGTGCTATTAAAGATGACGTCATGATAATGGATACTAATCGCACAGCAATCGACTGCAAGATCTGATGCAATTTATCCGTGCTTTCTGATATTAACATTTTGCAAGGTCTATCTTTTTATTTGCAACTGTTTCCCTCTCCCATATTCCCTGTGTAAATACAAGGCGTTTTATCATTGTAGATACATCGTTGTTTGTAGGTAGCTGTAAACAGTTGCAGTGATTTGAAATAATGAATGAGTCGCATCTTGCATCTGTCGCTGTGTTGGAAACATTCCCTGGCAAAATCCGAATTTTAGAGCATCCAGAGGCCAAATGGCAAATGATTTCTGATGAAATCCAAGGCTACGTTGCCCGTCTGATATAGGTCCCTTAGAGGAGGATATTCACAAAAATAAATTGACCTTGTAACTGCACTAGGAAATGCATTGAAAAGCAGTTTAACCGAGCAGAACTTTATCTCACAAGCTACTGAAAACAGACAACTTGATAGCAATCTGCATAATGTGTTTCATATTGATTTGTCTGGTGTTAAAATAATAAAAGGAAATATATTTATCGGTCTCTTGTTTTTTTAAACTTTCCAAACCACCACTATAAACACATTTATAATAAGAAGTACACATACTAAACCCCCCCCCCCAAAAAAAAAGCACATTACTTATTCCTTTTCTAACATGTAGCTGTGACGAGCTTGCTTAATCCTCTTGCATCAGGCAGCAACATAATAAAAAACATAAAAATAAATTAGTGTCTGTGGGAGATCTGACATTTATATACAGTGATATATTTATATATATATATATATATATACACACACACACACACCCAGGTGTGTATTTAGTCAACGAGCAGTCATCAGGATCAACTTCCTGATGACGGCTCGTGTTTAGGAGCCCAAACGTTTGGTTTCTTCACAAGACCTATGAGTGCAGACTTTTCTTCTGTTTTGTGATTATGTATCCAAGTTCCAGCACCTAGGCGTTTATCAGTAAAATGAGTGCACCGACCCAGTGTTGTGAGCAGGTGAGTGCAGGGGATATAAATGAACGTTTCTTCCAAACGCAAAAGGAAAAACCTTGACAGACTCAGACAAAACTCCCCTGGGGAACATGAATAGAATTGAGGAGAGACACATGCATAGCAATATTTGTATCTCAGTTCTCCAGCTCCACATAGAGAGTATTTCTAATAAACTGCAAGACGATAATATGGATAATAAAGAACAAATGTATCAGTAACTTGGATAAGAGGGCCACAAGGCACACGCAGACACAGATATACTAGTTGGATTGCATAGTAGTAGACAGTAAGCTTATCACTAAGCGACATCTGCCGCTACTGCAGAATTTCTTGCTAAGCAGATCACTGAGTAAAAGTCGGGCTTTGACTGGCAGCTCATGCATTCTGGAGCAGACTGGTCACTACCCCAAAACGCTGTTTCTCAGGGGGGCTGGTAGATTTTAGGGTACTGGCTGGGTCCAGGTCCGGATTGATAATTAAAATAGGTCCTGGCATTTCAGGGACACAGAGGCCCAATCAGCCCACACAGAGGTCCAAACAGCCCCCACCAGCCCAATAAATACTGACTTTATTTGGGACCTTATAGCAGCCCCTTTGGCATTTGTCAGAACCCACAGATTGCCAGTCAGGGCATGGCAGGGTCTATGTGGTAGCATCAGGAGACTGGGATTAGCCCTGCTATAACGGAGAAAGTGTAGGAATCTCATGCCAGACACCAGGGTAACAATCAAAGTTTCCCCCCTTTTTAATGGCCCATTATGCAAAAAAGTCTCCTTCTGCCACTTCACCCTGGGCAGAGGCCGTGAATGGGTTAACCCTGTCCTGCGGGTACAAACAGGTTCGCATAGGCAGCAACTGGCGACAGATGGCCACTTCTTCCCTGGCCACAAAGGGATGGAACACAGAGCGGCGCTGAATACAAATGGATGGGAGAAGGGGGGCGGGGGTCACGTGACTCCCGGGCCGTTGCCTCTCTCTCATAGTGACCATATGGCGCGTGCCGGGGAAAGCTAAAGACTGGGCATGCGTACAACCACCTGCCAGGGAATGCCATAAGCTCTTCCCTCCTCCTCCTCCTCCTCCTCCCTGTCACTTGTCTATTAGCGTCACGGGACCCGCTATAAAACCCGAGAGTCTCTTCACAGCCCCCCAGAAATAAATAATAACACTAAAAGCCCCAGCTCTCCGCAGAAACACTACTCTGAGTCACTGAGGGGTATGAGACAGTCACTGCCGAGGAGACGTACAAGCAAGGTAGGTACCTTCTCTGATATATATATATTCTCTGCCTTTTCTCATACTACTGGCCACAGTCACTAAACCACTAAACCTACTCATATAAACATTTATTATTCATTTAAATCTTTTTTCCCCCGGCTGGGATTTAGTGTCTATACAATCTCAGATGTATACTTTATTTCTATGTTGCATTTACACCCGTGGCATTTCACACGCATCCAGTCCATCGCAACGCTATCAAGGGATTGAGCATAGTCGCGTCAATTTAGTAATGTCGCTGCATTTTTTCAGCGTGACGCTGCTTTTGCTCACAAACTTTTCTGCGGGCGGAATAGACACTAGGTAAAAAGGATCAGAGGCATGGATGCATTTCTTCTAGGGCAGAGAGGAGGATGAACTGCTACCCAGGATATATTCTCCTACCTATTACATCCAGTGGGTGCAGCTCAGTCCCCTGCAGCCCATTGCAATCTGTGCTCATCAACAGAATCAGTTCTATCTGAACAGCAAAATGGCAAGTGTTCCTTTCCTGCGACTTTATCAGATGACTTGGGCTACAAGCACCCAGCACCCAGTGCAGATGGGGGTGTCAATAATGAAGAGGTCGCACCTGATCCCTTATGCACAAGGCGCCTGCTCCTGTATCAATCTCTATTCGTGTCTTTTCAGCATGATTGGGGGGAAGAGGCACACACCATATCATCTGCATCTCTAACTATTAAGTTGCAGCATGTGCATCACATCTTTTATTTCCTTTCATTCTGCTCGGCATAATGTCTTTAATTAATAAAGCAAGTCAGATTTTCTTAATCTTCTTATGGTCTTGCACTGCCACTTTAAAGGCCATGCCAACCCCAAAAATTATTTTTCTGCCTGATAAAAGAAAACATGATTCTAAGCAACTTTACAATAGATATTTACTACACATTTTCTATTGTTTTTTTAAGTTATTTGTACATGTATTTCTATTGAAAGCAGTGTTTTGTCTGTCCAGGTCTGAGAATTAAAATAGGAAACTTGTAAAGAGGCTGACACAAGCCTGGAACCCACGAAATAGTGAAGCCACAGTCAGGTTGTAAAAGGTTAAAAAGCTTACATTTATTTCCAAAATGTAATAACCATTCCCCTGATGCGTTTTGTGTCCAAAAGACACTTAATCATAGGCCCTGGCATTTCAGGAACACACAGCCCCCACCAGCCCACTAAATACTGACTTTCTATGGCTCCTTATAGCAGCCCCTCTGACATTTGCCCTAACCCACAGATCGCTAGTCTGGGCCTGGGTCTATACCTTTCTATTCTCTTTACTGGTGGCTCTGTCTTTTGAAACAATGTAACATAAACCAACTGATTAACAGCCCTGTCTTGCTGGAGGAGACTGGCTGTTGCAACATTGTTTAAAATGTAACATACAGGAATTATGCAAATACTGCTTTCAATAGCAGTTACATTTACAAATAACTTTTAAACCACCAATTCATTTTGGAAAGTTGCTTACAAATATGTTTACTTTTATTAGGCAAAAAGTTATTTTTTTTGGGTTGACATGTCCTTCAATATTCGTTGCACACAGAGGATGGGTATAGATATAAAAATACAACACTATTAATGCTGGCATATCCGAGCACTGATTTTACTATTATTTCTTCTCTCCTAATCCAGATCTAAAAAAATAAATAAATAAAATGACCAAATCCTATCGAGAGAATGGTCTGATCATGGCCGAGACTTCAGGCTCCAGAGGATGGGTGGAAGAATGCCTGAGTTCTCAGGGTGAACACGATCTAGAGAAAAAGGAGGGAGAGATGGACAGTCTAGTAAAAGAAGACGACGAAGACTCGCTCAATCATCACAACGAAGAGGAGAACGTGGAAGATGAGGAAGGGGACGAGGAGGACGAGGATGATGAAGATGATGAGGATGACGATCAGAAACCCAAAAGACGAGGACCGAAAAAGAAAAAAATGACGAAAGCCCGGGTGGAGCGATTTAAAGTGAGACGCATGAAGGCAAACG
Organism: Xenopus borealis; assembly: GCA_024363595.1. Taxonomy (NCBI): domain Eukaryota; kingdom Metazoa; phylum Chordata; class Amphibia; order Anura; family Pipidae; genus Xenopus; species Xenopus borealis. Next base: position 65,141,321 of record CM044448.1, read on the forward strand.
CCAGGGAGAGGAATCGCATGCACGGACTCAACGATGCCCTGGACACGCTGCGCAAATTTGTGCCCTGTTACTCCAAAACACAAAAGTTGTCTAAGATTGAAACTCTGCGCCTGGCTAAGAATTACATCTGGGCTCTTTCTGAGATTTTAAGGTCGGGCAAAAGTCCAGACCTGGTGTCCTTTGTACAAACTCTCTGTAAAGGGTTGTCGCAGCCCACCACTAATCTAGTAGCTGGGTGCCTGCAGCTCAACCCCAGGACTTTCCTTCCTGAGCAGAGTCAGGATGTGCCGTCGCATATGCAAGCAGCGAGTGCTTCCTTCCCACTGCACCCCTATCCCTATCAGTCCCCTGGTCTTCCTAGTCCTCCCTACGGTACCATGGACAGCTCCCATGTATTCCACGTCAAGCCGCACTCCTATGGGGCAGCCCTGGAGCCCTTCTTTGACAGCAGCGCAGTAACTGACTGTACCAGCCCGTCATTCGATGGTCCTCTGAGCCCACCCCTTAGTGTTAATGGCAACTTTACATTTAAACACGAGCCTTCTTCAGAGTATGATAAAAATTACACGTTCACTATGCACTATCCTGCAGCCACTATAGCAGCAGCAGCAGCAGCCCAGGGCCACGGATCATTGTTCTCCACTGGGGCTCCACGCTGTGACATCCCTATAGACAGCATCATGTCCTATGATGGTCACTCCCACCACGAAAGAGCAATGAGTGCCCAGCTAAATGCCATCTTTCACGATTAACCCTTGGAAGATCAAATGAATGACACTCATGTAACTGTGCATTGCCAGGACTGTCTTGTTTACAAAGGGCAGAAAGTTGGGTAGTAAAAGTGCAAATGCCCCACTCTGGTGGTGTAACAAACCTTATCTGTCCTTACTGCCTTTAGATATGGGAACCTGCTGTTCCACCTATTGTATTCTTTTCCACCTCTATCCCATTTCCACGAGTGCAACGATCTATTCACATTGTGTTATTTATCTGAACCAGATATAAAAAAAAAATAATAATAATAATAATCACAAGCAATAATTAGGATCTATGCAATTTTTTTTTCAACGACTAGTGGGCCAATTAAAGAAATATATATAAATATATTTTTCAACCGACATTTTACTACTTGTTATTGTACCCATGCCGAATTATTTTGTTGTGATTTTTTTGTACAGACTTTTTAATGAACTTTTTATAATGTAAATGTTCCTATTTTAAGAAGAAACAAACAAAAAAAAAGCATTCAGCTCCATCAATTTTTTTTTATACATAAGGAAAGTAGAATTTTATCTAATTTATACGAAATGCGTTTAACTAATTTAAACCAGCAGCAAAGTGCTTAGAAAGTTGTGTTGCCTTAGAGACAAAACACACGCACCAATTCTAAACAAAATGTTCTTTCAATCGTTTTTTTTCGCTTTTGCTTTGGGTGATGTGGGGGGTAGATTACATTCCATTTCTGCAAAATTCTACAAAAGTCATCAGTAATGTGTCTTTTTCCAAATGAATGCTGCTTGACTATCATAGACAAATTTGCACTTTGTCCTTTTGTTTTATTTTTTTTGTAGTTATTTTAAAATAAAATATATGAATCAGTAAAACCTTCTTTCTAAAATATAACACTGTGACCCATGCAGGTTCTATTACACTTACTTATTAACGATTATTGGGTTAAATTCAGTGGTTTCTTTAGTGCAGTAGTCTCGGCCAATGCCAACCTTATAATATAATCGGTGGATAGCGTCATAGATATCGCATGTTAATTCAGTGCAAATTATAAGCGCTGTTTCAAGTGTATTGCTGGTTCACATGGAATTGATTTTGTACTGTCATATTGTTTGTAATCATGTCTATGCTATAATGTACTGCACACTGGGGGCTCAGAGCACACAGGTTCATCTGAAGTGATACATTGCATTTCTTCAATATGTTTAGTTTTAATTTTTTTTCTCTTGGACCGGATGCAATTCCTATGGGATTGGTGCATTGTTTATTATTTGTAGAATAAAATGATTAAAACAAGAGCAACGGTATTGGTGTTTGATTTCTATTATACTTTGGATGAGCAGCAGCTGAACAGGTGTTTTTCAAGCCACAGTCAGTAATCTTTGAAGTAGAAAATACATTTGATTTAGCAAGATCTTCACCTCTCTCTTTCTCCATTACTCTCACATATCACATATTCATTCCTTCTCCCTACCTACTTAGGTTTTTTTATTCTCTCTTTCCTACTTCACATATTCTTTCTTCTCCCCCAAATATATTCTACAGGTATCACCCTTCTTTAAAATGTATTACTGTCCATCTCCCCATATAAACATTTTATATGTATTTTCTCTCACTCTTTAAATTATCATTGGTCTTATTTCATTCTTGTTCAGTATTCCTTCTGTATTATTTCTCTGTCTTTCTTCCCTGTTCACATTTCATTTCTTTCCATTACACATATATTCTCATCAGTCTCTTCACCTCAGTCATTCTTCTCCTTTCTTATTTCTCCTTTCCACCTGTTTGTCCATGTCCATTATGTCCAATAATTTCTTATCTACTACTTTTTTTGCTTCCCATGCCCTTTAATTGCACCCTGAATTTCACCACCCCTCTATCATTAACATTGTCTCCTTGTTCTCCCCTTCCATATCTTTCTCTCAATTTCTGTATCTTTTCTCTTTGTAACCTGCTGCATTACTTAAGAAATACCATTTTATAACTGGATATATGTGTAAAGAATACGAAACAGTAAAATATTTTATATCATAAGTGAATGTTATCCGTTATCCAGAAACCCATGTTAGTCCGTTATCCAGAGACCTATTATCCAGAAAGCTCCAAATTATGGAAAGGCCATCTGCAATAGATTCCATTTTATCCAAATAAACCCAGATTTGTAAAAATCATTTATTTTTTCTCTGTAATATGTACCTAGTTCCCAATCCAAACGGAGATATAATCCATTCTTATTAGTAGCAAAAACAGCCAATTGGGTTATTTAATGCTTACATGATTTTCTAGTAGAATTAAGATTCAATATTTTGGAAAGGTCCATTATCTGGAAAACACAAGGTCACCAGCATTCTGGATAACAGGTCCCATACCCATACCAGTAGAGTTGCAACATTTTATCTACATAAGGAAAATAATTAAATTAGCTTTTGAATTGCATAATTACACCTAAGGTGGGGTTGAACATTGAGATAGAGAGTTTTTTGCTCACTTCTATCATGTACAGTGACCCTCACAGATTGGTATATTCTGCACCATATTAGTTCATCAATATGCATCAAGATCAAATATAATTTAGGTGCAGAATAGGTTAAGCCAGAGGGGATGGTATGTCTGTGGAGAAGCGAGGGGAACCTCTGTTTTGGTCAGTGATCCTTCCTGTGCAATTCACCAACTGCAGAATAAGTATCACACATGCACACTAAATATTTCCAACACAATTGTTGACTGTAGATTTGATACACTGTTACTTTAACGCATCATTTAAAGGCCCATGCTAAATGTTTACAATTTGTTTTGATGTTAAATGAGTAGTTTTGGGACTTATCCTCTTCCGTTGCATTCTACCAACCATCTTTTTACTATACTCTTAGTAAGGGCTATAACACAAGGGTGTTTTTTTCCTGTGTTTTTTATGTGTTTAAACACAGGTATAAGGGCAAATAAACACATTCACTAATTGATTCCATTATATTCCGGCTGGATGTATTCATGAGCGTTCTGTGTTTTACTCCATTTGATTTCAGCACATTTTTTAGAGGCAGCATAAGAATGGTAGGGCTTTCATTTTTCAGGTACTGTGGTCACTTTAGGTCTGCTAGTCTTGCGATAAAGCTTCCCATTGTGTGTTGTACTTCTACCTTAGAAACTTTCAATTTCACAATAACATGGTACAGGGAGGAGAACGCAGAGGGGATCAGTTTGGCCTCAACCTGCTTAACTAAGTTCCTTGACATTGTTACCAAAAGTTCAGACATACTGTATGTTTCATCATGTTCAATGTTTCACTTGGGTTCAGGGCCACCATTAGAAATCACATTCACTGGGCCTCATATAACAACATTTTTGGGGCTCACTGGGCCCCACCCCAGCCCCCTTGCCCCACCCCAGATACCACCAACACCACAGTTAAAAGGCCACAAAGACATCAGCACTAAAAACTTAACCAGTAACATAATTAGCGGGGTGCGGGAAGTGCAGCCAGGTCCCCCCACTTTATGTAATTTTTTTCGGCGGAATCGTCAGTGCACGAGCTGTCAGGGGCCTTGACAGGGTGCGGGCCCTGGTCCAATTGCACCCCCACAGGCCCGGGCACAGTACAGCAGTACCCCCTGTGCCCCCCTGATGATGGCCCTGCTTGGATTGACCACAATAATTCTCATATGAATTGCTACAAAACCAACATATTCTATTTGAATAATTATGTTTCATTTCCAGGAATCTCAAACAACGTAATGAAATTGTGCATTAACAGCGCTACAAAATAAGTTGGCGCTATAGAAATACATGTTAATAATAAAAGTTAACAGTGCATGACAGTACAGGGTACATGATTCATCAGGAGTAAATCAATGTAATTTTTTGGGTCAATGAGTGATGTAACTTCTATACAGCAGAACCTGCAAACACAGTGGCCCTGGGGGAGAGGGTGGTCCAGATCTTGTAAGCACCCACATACCACCTACCCTGCACTCCTACCTGTCTGCATCAGTGTCATTCAGTGCCTGGATTCTACCTCCAGTCTGACCAAGACTCATGGAAGCAAGTGCAGGGTGGGGAGGACATGATGATTTATGTGGAGGGGGTTCTGAAATGTTTTTTTTACTGAGAAGGGGCCTTCTGTGTAATCTTACATCAGTGGTATCAACTAAATTAATATTTTTTTTTACTGCATATAAAGGATGAAATAAATGCAGTAGTTGGTGGAAGTCTCATAATTTTAAACCCTAAGGCATATTCCTGTAGAAAAAAACTTCTCAACATCAGCATCACCTATTCTTTGAGATCAATGTTCCCTCAATTGTAAAATCAGCTTCTCAGACTTTTTATATTGAAGGTGAACCAAAGAGTTTGCAATTCATAATGATCTTAAAAACAGGCCCTAGCAAACCAGATAACCCTATCTGAGGGGCAAAAATGCATAATGAGGTAAAGACAACAAACCTTTAGCTATTTGGAGACTAGGACAATATAAAAGAAGATAATAAATCTATAAGGATTCAGCAGGCATGGCCTTCAGTACATTAGAAAGGCAAAGCAGGCAAATTAAAATTAAACCAGTAAATTGTTAAATTAATTACTTATAAAGACCCATTCACAGGAAGATTTGTCGGGCTGTAGAATTACAAGGACAAGACAGCAAGTCTCTTTAGAGCAGAAATACCAATCTAAACTCTGTGATTATGTTCTGTTCTTTCAACAGATGACATCTGGTCAGACTGACATCTCAGGTCAAACAGTGCAAATGTTGCAGGAAGCAATCCTGTCACAGACTTCAGGCGTGTGTCTTAATCTGGCCATAGATGCAAGGATCATTCCCCGATATGCCACTAACTGGCAGTGCTATATCGGGGTAATCCGGACGGTCGTCCCAAATGATCGGATTAAGACGTGCGCAATGGACTTCCGACGTGTCGGTCGGAAGAAAATACAACCTTCCAGATCGATATTGTGTCCAGATATTGGTTGGGAAGACCCATCGGAAGCCCCATACACGGGCAGATTAGCTGTGAAATCGATCTAAACGACCAATATCGGCAGCTTTATCTGCCTGTGTATGGCCAGCATTATACAGAGTGCCTACTGGAAGCTGTGCTGTGTGACCCAATGGTCTGCATACATAAAGGAGCCTAGGCTTCATTTGTTCTCCCCATGTCTGCAGGCAGGTTAACAAAAATTTACTCTAGATTGTAAGCGCTACTGGGACAGGGACTGATGTGAATTATATATCATATTTGCAAAGTTTTGTTTGTATGTGATTCTTCTCATTCCAGTTTGGCACTCCCAGGGTAAAACTGGCCTTACTGTGTGTGAATGTGATAGGGACATTAGATTGGGAGCTTCACCGGGGGCAGAGCCCGATGTTCATAATGTAGAATCTCTTTAAACAGCTGCCAAATACCTTGATGCTTTATGAGTTATTTTGCATAAATAGTCAGATTTAAAAGACAGGGTTAACTCTGTGTGGTCATGGGTGATTCTTTTCCATCTGCAGCCTGAGGCTACAGATCCAATGCACCCCTCCTTACTTCCCCACACATGCTAGTGCAAAGAGTGAAACTGTGCTATTTGCATTAAGAGTCAAATTTCCTGTTTAAATACAAATAAATCTCTTAAATTGACATGAGGTGGCTATTTGCCTTTCTTGGTAAAGTGCAACCTGAGGCAATGTTCTAAGCTACCCTAGTGATAAAAACACCCTCATGTGCTGCTTGTAAAAATTCTAATAGCATCCAACAGGTCTATTTGAATATATGACAAGGGCACATGAACCCCACTCCTAAATAATTAAAAACAAGGGACCTGGTTCCGTATATTAAAGCAACAGTATCAACAACGTTCCCCTTTTAATATGTTGCCTTAGAATTCCCATTCTCTGACTATTGCATCCCATTCCGTGATAGTTGACACCATTGCTTGCTTTATGTATAGATGCTGCCCCACAGTTACAACTTTTAGCTTTCACACTGTGAGCAGGCAGGTGTTGGTCATGAGAAGGATGTTTTCAAAAGGAGGAAGGGTGTCATTTGGGGAAAGGTGTCAGACGGAGGTGCAAGCAGTCTTCAGTAAGGTACAAATAGCTATTGGCCTGGCTCTATGTAGTAGGCAATAAGGCCCAATTAAGAATGCAGTGCCGTGTGCAAATGGCACAATTCAGACAAACAGCCATGTTCATTTACTCACAATGTAGTATGTTCCTCTGTATGTCAATGCAATAGCAGATATCTGCAAGTATCAGCTGCCAGCACTCGAGTGCATTGTAAAAATATAGACCCAAATTAGCACTGTTTTTGAATCCCACATTTTCTTTCCACGTATGGCTTCATTTGTGGCATGTGGCTCACTAACAGTATTAGCATTCAATATATTAGAAGTTGGTTGCAGGTATGGATGCAAAAAGAACAATTCAACTGCCCTCAGGATCAAACTGATAGTAATTCCAGGGTTCCCTTGGGTCTAGGCATTCCAAGAGCAATTTACTCCTCTCTAAATTGGTCTGCTCCGCTTGGAGCTTACTGAAGCTTCACCTATTTCAGATAGGACCAATGTTAAGACAAATATATGTATGCAAGTACCAATGCTTGTTTTTTTTATTTTTTTGCATCCATTTTGGCTCTTTGCAGTTGAGCAAGCATTTGTAAATGAGCCCTGCTACCCCACGATTGCAGACACCTCTCTGGAAAGAGGTAGAGCTGTACGGCTCAGTGAAGTTTCTTACTTCTATCAGTGTTCCCAGCTACTGTTTTCTTGGGCCCCACAATGACCAGGGTTCCAGGGTAGTCACCCCTGCTAGTATCCTCCTATGGACACCCCAGCAAATGGAGCAAAAGCTAAATTCAAGAAGAGTTTCTGTCCAACAGCCAACCTGCTGCTCATTAAAAAATCAAAAGCAGAGCTGAATTGTGTCAGGATGTTTTCTTTATTCTGTTCATTTTGTACATGCCATCCTGGCTTGTTTAATATTAAAAATCAGGCTTTTTCGTTGGTAGGGGGCAACAAACATGCCACCATCTTTTATTCAAAGCGGCTTAGGCACAGATGTCCTTTCTGCAGGGGAGGTTTTAATTTATGAAAATAATATTGTTTATGCATGGCTTCCTTTGCACAACACACGCTGCCTGAGACAGAAGAGATTCAGCAGAACTGGCCCATTGTCATGTCTGAAGATTTCCTAGAGCTGACACTCTGATAGCTACTGTATTTCTCTTTATCCAAAGCAACTCAAGTCTCATTAATAACTGATATACAATGTTGATGCTGTATGTTGGTGTATGGTAATAATTGAGTGGTATGATTGGCCATATACTTATATAATTTGTCTCTCATTCAGGGCCTCATTTCTCAAACAAGAGAAAAACACCTTGTTTTGCACCCAAATAACATTTCCACCTGCTGAACCGAGGCACAGGTCTTTGAGCTCCCAGAATAAAGTTCAAAGATTAGGGATTCTCTATATTCTAGACATTAGGCAAGGGTACATATAATAATCCCATTCCTTCCATTTTCTTTATCTTTAGCCCCGCCTCTTTGTGCCATATTCCTTTCAGCATTCTTCCCAGTTCAGTTCTTTTCTCCCTTTTTTCTGTGTCAGCCTACCCTTATTTTACTTATGTACCAAGAGATGTCTGCCCTTTCCACAAAATGATTGTGAATTTTAGTAATCTTGCTGACTTCTCAGACAGTCAGTCCTAGCAACCAGCGTCAAATCAAACAGATGCTGCAAAAGATTATAGTAGGCCAGCATAAGGCTTTTGTCCTAGTAGTTAAAAGCTAGTTGGTGGAAGAGGCCTAGAGATCAATCTTTCCCTATAGTTCTACAGCCATGATGTAAATTCAGTCATCCCCGTTCCCTTACTTTTGCTAACTTTTTTGGTAGATAGATATAGAATTGTATACATTTTAGTCTTCTTTCTTTTAAAAAGTTATAATACATAATGAAAAAATCATTGTATACTTTATAATCAGTGTCAGGGTTGTACAAATCCACTGGATTATTGCAAAGTTTTTAGTTCAGTTTGAGGTTATCCCTATATTAGACTGATAAATTTAATGCTGATTAAATACAATTTTAGTCTATCTGGGGGGGGGGGTGCTGTATTTAATGGCAAAAACACACACAGACACAAATAAAATAGTTTTACTATTTTAGCAGATTTTAATGTTTCTGCATCTTTTACAAAAATCTTCAGCCCAACAGACTTAGAGGCCAGCCAATGGACCTCCTAAATGGTGTGAGCCACCTGTACTATTTCATGTCACTGTCAGATTCCATCACAGGTTGCACGTGCAAAACCACTCTGGTTTGCTCACAACTTGCCCCCTAAACACCAGAAAGTACAAGGGCACAGTGGAGGGAATAAGCCTACTGAACACTGGCAGAACTTAACCAGGGCTCAGCTACACAGACCCGGTAGAAGAGGCAAAGGCACAGTTGCCACTAGGAACACAAACAAGGACTAGAGATTTAGTTACAACAGGACATGTGACTGGCTTAAATAACCCTTTAATTAGACTATGGCCTGCATCTGCAATGAGGGCACCGGGACAGTGTTACAGATTTGGGCAAACACTGAACCACATTGGAACCCTTCTTCAGCAATGGAAAAGCAGGTGTGCCAGTTGAAATAACTGATGTGGAAACAAAGCTGAATCCTCCTAAAATAACTCAGATTTAGACAAATCCCATGTTAAATCTTGGATTTGGTGCATGCCTAATTCAAAGCTGCAAACTTTGTGCTCAAATCAAACCAACAAAATAAAAATAAATGCTTATTGGTCAACTGTTTGAAATCAGGCACCTGATTGGTTGTTATTGGTTACTAGACCTGATTGTTAGCACTAAGGACTATGTTTGGGAAGCAATTGGTAAACTTTTAAATTCTATCTCCACATAATTTATCTGTGTAATGTTTATCATATGTTTGTTTGTTTTTTTTATTAATGTTACACTTTGGGGCAAATTTACAAAATTCACGTGAAATGATCGAATACCGATGGTACGAATTTTTCGTATATTCGGATATTCTAATTTGGCCTCTTCAATCATCGAATACTGAATTATCGAAAAGATCGAATAGATCAAATGGTCGGATATTCGATAATTCGATCATTCGATGATCGAAGGAATCAAAATTTTAAAATTGTTTGACTGCCTACTTCGCCAGATTGAACCTACCGAATTGCAATAGAAGCCTATGGGAAACCCCCCATAGGCTTCTGAGGCTTAAGTCCTTCTCGAATACCATTCGTACGATCGAAGCGTTTGATCATTCGAATCGTACAATTTTTTCGGAGGCTCGAAGAAAATTTCACGATTTTTTTGTGAAATCGAACGATCGGTATCCGATCGTACAAATTCATCGAGAAATCGAATAGGGAGCAAAATTATAGCCTAAAACAATTCGATAAGCATTCTATGTTCGAGAAAAATCGAGGGAATTTTGTTGAATAACAGTAAAATTGCCTCTTTAACCAATGTGAGTAATTTCATTAATTTTAAAAGAAATCTCATTTTAATTAAAATGTAAAGTTACGTTTTTTGCTACATCTGCTTTAGTTTATAGTCAGTTTAAACTAATTTGTTACATTTTCATATATCCCTGCAGGCTTTTTTTCCCCCATACAAATTCATAAGATGCTAAATCCCATACACTGAGATGATACATGACTTGTATATACAGTAATATGACTCAGCGATACTCCTCTTCATTAGTATTGTTAAATACTGTAACATTGAGGCACTGCTCCAAGAGGGCAAAATGAGTCATGTAGCAATGGTAGACCAGTAATGATGATTAAGTGACATTTGTACATGTTTGTTTAGGGTATATATTTTGCTTGCAGGTAACGTCATGGAAGGTTCCATGCCTGCATATAGAAAGGGCCATTTCAAGTGCAGATTCTCTAACAGGTAGTAACTAGAGTGTCCTGGCGCACTGCAATCTCCAACCATCTGCCCACTCTTCACACCAGACCACTCCCCATTCCTATATTTCCCTTCCCTGGCTGAAGGTAAGACAGCAGCTGTGGAGGGGAGTGTTCCATGTAACTTTAGAGAAGGCACACCCTGTGGTCATGGGGGGCAGGGTGACCACATTATCTAAAATAGAGGCTGTGAGGGTTGGAGCAAGGGACAGAGATTTGGGGGACTTATTGATAGGACTGAGGTCACTATCAGAGACAGAACTGTTAAATGGGCAATACATATAACTTCATGATGAACTACAGTATATGGAAGATCGTCTTTCTGTAATTTGGAGCTTCTGGATTATGAGTTTTCCCATACAGTACTATGCAGGTTCAAGTATAAGGTATGTTGGAAAAACATCTCTGCAGATGCATCATATCTGCCAGTGTATAGTACATTGGCAAATAAAAAAGTGAATATGAGATGAAGCTGAGTATTATCGGAACAATAAAGAGGCAGACATGCAGTATATGGCACCTTGTATGGTGTCCATTCATATGACCTGAGTGCCAACCAGTCTGATATGTATCAGGATTGGTCCTTTAGTTCATGACCATCTTTACAGCCCAGCCATCTGTATATGTATGATTCTCAGGACAGTTGTGTTATCCTATCCAATATGTCAGTTCATAATTAACATTTCTCCAGTCAATTCCTCTGTAGCCAAAAACATGGAAAATGCCAGATCTTTAGTATTCAAAAACATCTAAAGTGTATTCAACTCAATACTTGTATTAATATGAATTTAGTATAGTTACAAGCAGTGCTGAAATGACGACCTGGAAGTCTAACTTTAAACTGAAATATCCTAACAAGTGCTTTGCAGACATTCAGTTAATTCACAGACCTCATCCAAATTCCCATTCCCACATTGGGAACGAGAACCAGAACTTAATCAGGGGTTATTTACTCATCATCAGAGTGCTCTCCTTAGTTCCGTAGGACATGCATTAAGGGCTCTGGTGGGCCTGTGCCCTCTCCACTCCCTAACTTGCACATCTGCATGAGGCACACGTTAAGAGATGGGTAACGGGTTGGCTTACAGTTACGCACCTTCCTCACCAATACAGGGCTGACTAAGGCAGTCAACTCTGTGTTCATAGGAGAAGCTGCAAGCCAATGCTGTGAGCCATTTCAGCAATTTGCATAGATGCACACTGCATCCAACTTTGCAACTTACCCCTAACGTCTTTCCTAATTAATTTTCATAGCCATTATTAAAATTCCAAATGATGGTGGGACAGCAATTGTTTTTAACTCACATTTGACTGACACAAACTTTATTTGAATGCCTTTATAATCAATGAGTGAATGTGTATAAAAAGTTCATTTCACATCTCATTCAAAGCTCTATTTTAATATTAGAAACACTCCCAAGTAATTTTTCAATAAGCAAGTTTGCCACGTTTTATCCTAATAGTTTCAGATCATATTAAACAGGAAGCAAAGACAGATATAATCGACCAATAATAAGTTATGATAAAAACTAATAATGATTCGGCCCTTGCCTTTCATAAGTCCATTTTCTTATCTGATGCCATGAATTATATCAAGGCTTCTCACTATTAAGGGTTAAATAGTAAAGAAAATCACTTTTCTACATTTCTAAATTCACATGCCAATTAATCATTTCTCACAGAATAATTATCACATTTTACTCCTACTGAGTTTTTTTTCTCTCCCATTTGTTAATTTTTCCATTACCCGCACTCTCCACCTTTTGCCAGTCAAAAAAAGCTTTCCAGTTTAATGCAATGTTAATCTCTGTCACCTCTGAAGCAGCTTGACTGGCAGACCCTTTATGCCTCACAGTTCAGATGTATTCAAGAAAAGCGTTGTTAGTGCAGATCTAAAAAAAGCAACTGAAAAAATTTGAGTTCCCTTCGAGCAAATAAAATAGACCACAACTGCTGCACTTCTGTCAAAGCCACCGCAGAGATTTATGATTGAGTTTCTGAGGTTGTGAAAAAAAAAGTTACCCAAGAAAAGTTATAAAGTAATTAAAATATGAGCTAAATTATAATTGCAACAACTTTTGATTCACCAAGTTCAAGCGAATGCATCTTTTAATTAGCATTTTCTCATCAATACATTGCGTTGTATGTTGTAGACTTTAGAAACGATCTTTAAAAATATTGCTGTATTTTATTTGAGATCTTGAAAAAGGTTTATTCTAACCATATTCACTCAATGCACTGGGGTAATTTATTTTTTGTGAACATCATTTAATTCCGGTGCAAATTGTTTACCCTTAGTCGCATTCACCTGCCCTGCAATTTGCAGACAAACTCCATCTTTGCCCTCAAAAGGGGAACATGAAAACCTGAGCCTGCCCCCTAAATGGAGCATTGCCAAATAAAGGGGACTGGGGGAGGCACATTTGGAGTCCTTCCTGTAACCCCTGAACCAAAAAGACAGCAGCACTCTGGTAATATTGAAAAAGTGTAAGACTTAACTTCAAAGTGTCCAAGGCAACGTTTCAGGCACTTTGAGGTTACCCTGGCAGGGGGTACAGCTTGCACCTGGGACTGCAGAGAGTCTGTTTTGCTTTGGAAGTACACAGAAATTGAACCTTCCTGTAACCCCATTCCAGTGGTGGAGTGACAGTGGGAATAGTGAGCACAGAAGTCTGTACATAACACCTCATACAAGATTTTGAATTCAGCATAAGGTGCAGCAAAGCCCCTGCAGCAAGTCAATGTTGATAAATGCAAGGTTATGCACTTTGGCAGAAATAATATAAATGCAAGTTATACACTAAATGGCAGTGTGTTGGGGTTTCCTTAATTCAGAGGGATCTAGGGTTTTTTTTTTGTAGATAACAAGTTGTCTAATGCTGGGCAGTGCCATTAGGTGGTCACTAAAGCAAAAAAAGTTCTGTCTTGCATAAAAAAGGGCATAAACTCAAGGGATGAAAACATCATTTTGCCTCTTTATAGATCCCTAGTAAGGCCTCATCTGGAGTATGCAGTGCAGTTTTGGACTCCAGTCATTAAGAGGGATATAAATGAGCTGGAATGGGTGGATAGTCAAGGTTGGGGTTGTTCTCTGTGGAGAAAATCAGCTTGGTGAGGGGCCACGAAACTCTTTATAAGTACTGTACATTAGAGGATATTATAGACTTGTAATGGGAGATCTATTCTTCTGTAAAATGGAGCACTGCTCAGACTAAAAGAAAAGGACTTTCATTTGAAGCAGCGTAGGTGGTTCTTCACAGTGAGGACAGTGAGGTTGTGGAATGCACTGCCAGGTGATGTTGTGATGGCTGATTCTGTTAATGTTTAAGAGTGGCTTGGGTGATTTATTGGACAAGCATAATATCCAATGCTATAGTGATACTAAAATCTACAATTAATATAGATATTACCATAATTAGTTTCAGTAGGTGTGTGTACATGTGTGCCTTGGGTTTCATTTGGAGGGGTTGAACTTGATGGTTTTTTTTCAACCAGCCTTAGCTTTGTAACTATGCAAGTACAATGTGAATAACAACAAAGGCTGCAATATTTAAGCTTTCGTGGCAAATGTGGCAGCATATAAAATTGATGTGATGCAATGTGTAGAGGCAGCCACACCGTGCACCCATTAGTGCACCCTTGTGTGTCTGAAGGACAAATAGGGGGCAGAAGGGGAGGTGCCTATGTGCTTCCAGTGTTCATATATCATGAATACAGAGCTGCTTAATGTAGTTAGTAATGTGTTGGAGCAGGCACAGGATCTTTGCACTGCCTCTTGGAGCACAGCAACCTATAGGTAGTCTCTGCAGGGTAGGATGCAAAAGTGCAAATACATGGCAGTTTACACCCATTTTTTGCGCTTTTTCTGCTGCCCTGAATCTTTTAATTGAGGTCTTGTGACTGTTATCTTTCAATAATTGTTCTCTACATGCTAAAACCATTGGAAATAATATGTCAACTAAAGAAAATCACATGAGAGTTGTCCCCTACTTAGTGTTTTCCATTATCTATGCTTTGGTTTACATATAGGTCTTTTAATATTGATGATTGTGAAACATACCTAGCCAGGCAGTACAACTAACTGTTGGGTGTTTAGATCTGTTGATCCACACAGAAGAAGAAGGAAGGCTAAAAGGAACAGTAAGTTGTGTTATAGTCAGATCATGGAATAGCAAAGGCCAGGGCTTGTTGCAGATGGAGGTCAAAAGCAGGCAAATGTCAAATCTGTAATGGACACAAAAAAGACCAACAGACAGAGACACTGACAGACTATACCTGTACAGACATATAGACATATAAGAGATCAATTATCATTTATTATGAGGAACAAAAAATACAGCTCCAGCCCAACTTTAGTGGTAGTCGCTCAACATATTTCGGTAGTGAATAGCTAACATTTTGCCTCTGCAGTAACATGTTAAACTATTTATATTATACTACGTCCTCCTGAACTGGAGTAAAGGGCTACCTTCTTCTGTCAGACGTCATTATGGAAGCTGATTACAGGGGACTTGTCTCTTATCCTTATACTCTAATGCTTGTTGGAAATCTTCTTAGTAAAGCCTCTGCCATTAACTAGTAATTTCCCAGTTTTTTTTTTTTAAACCAGATTTACTGCAAGAGGAAACTGATATATCAGTGAATTATATGAGCCACATTTGTATTGTATTAATATTTTTCTTCCTTAAAGGGATCCTGTCATGGGAAAAGAATTCAAAATGCATCAGTTAATAGTGCTGTTCCAGAAGAATTCTGCATTGAAATCCATTTCTCAAAAGAGCAAACAGTTTTTTTTAATATTTCATTTTGAAATCTGACATGGCGCTAGACATATTGTCAATTTCCCAGCTGCCCCAAGTCATGTGACTTGTGCTCTGATAAACTTCAATCACTCTTCACTGCTGTACTGCAAGTTGGAGTGAAATCTACCCCCCCCCCACCCAGCAGCCTAACAAAAGAACAATGAGAAGGTAACCAGGTAACAGCTCCCTAACACAAGATAACAGCTGCCTGGTAGATCTATGAACATCACTCAATAGTAAAAACCCATGTCCCACTGCGTTCTATTCAGTTACATTGAGAAGGAAAAACAACAGCCTGCCAGAAAGCAGTTCCCTCCTAAACTGCTGGCACAAGTCACATGACCAGGGTAGCTGGGAAATTGACAACATGTCTAGCCCCATGTCAGATTTCAAACTGAATATTAAAAAAATCTGTTTGCTCTTTTAAGACATGGATTTCAGTGCAGAAGTCTACTGGTGGGTTTTAAAAAAACATGTTTTCCCATGACAGTTTCCCTTTAATATTATTGATTATGGAAATTATATAAAAAGGGGGATAATGAAAGCTGTTTATAGAAATAATCTAATGACTTCACTTCAAGTTTTCTGTAAGTTTATTGCCTTCAAACCAAGGTCCAGAGCCTTATGGTTTACTAGTACCACAAGATCCAATCTAATCTAGTAACATAGTAAATTAGGTTGAAAAAAGACACACGTCCATCAAGTTAAACCTTTTAACTTTTTTTTTAAACTGCCTAACTGCTAGTTGATCCAGAGGAAGGCAAAAAAAACCATCTGAAGCCTCTCCAATTTTCCTCAGAGGGGGAAAAAATTCCTTCCTGACTCCAATAAGGCAATCGGACTAGTCCCTGGATTAAATTGTACTATGCTATCTCCCATAGCCCTGTATTCCCTTACTTACTAAAAAGCCATCCAACCCCTTCTTAAAGCTATCTAATGTATCAGCCTGTACAACAGTTTCAGGGAGAGGATTCCACATCTTCACAGCTCTCACTGTAGAAAAACCCCTTCCAAATATTTAGGCGGAACCTCTTTTCTTCTAATTGGAATGGGTGACCTTGTGTGTAGTTAGCTTTACACAAGACAGAGATGAAAGGTGCCTACGATATTGGATTTTTCCATCCCAAAAAAATCTGATTATATTCTTTACTCACCAGTGAAGACTATTGGTCAGTAACTGGTTGAGCTTACCACCTGTAAATAACCTAAATGATCCACTTATGCTTGTCAATGATGTGATGTAATTTCAAGGAACCCAAAAGAAAAAAGATCTTGTGCACATTACAGGTCAGTTTCTGATATTTATCCATCAGACATTAACATGTGATTTTCATGCACCAAAAACTGAAATCACATGCCACGCCCAAAGTCAGCCTAAATGCGAGTTGTGTGAAGTATTAATGATTGTGATTCTGACTCAGGCTAGTCAAGACAAGTTCAATGGTCAAAATAGCTTGGATGAGGATTGTACACATGGCCACTGTTGTAGCCACTATTTAAAGGATAAGATACAGTCAATTTAAAGAAACAGTAACACCAAAAACTAAAAGCATTTTAAAATAATTCAGCTATAACATACTGCGGCCCTGCACTGGTATAAGTTATGTGTTTTCTTTGGACATACTACAATAGTTTATATATTAAAGCTGTTGTGTAACCATCGGAGCAGCCATTCAAGCTGAAAAATAGAAAAGGCACAGTTTACTTAGCAGATGACAGGTAAACTCTGTAATAGAATACAATGGTATTCTACAGTGTGCTATGTATCCTGTGCTTGAATGGCTTCCCCCATGACTATACAGCAACTTGTTTTTATAGACAATAGTAGTCTTTCTGAAGCAAACACACCAATTGTACCAGTGCAGGGATTATATTTTAATTACTTTAAAATGCACTTTAATTTGTTGTTGTTACTGTTCCTTTAAAATTGAATCTTAGTAGCCATATTATTACCTGCAATTTCAATACAAATCAAATAGAAACAGAGATGGAATAGTATGCAATAATGGTCCGTTTTCTTGTATGATATCATTATGCTGCACATACAGTATAAGCACTAATGAGAAGGGCCCTGTTTAACCATGGTCAGTATTTGTATGTGATCTGTATGTTCTATGTCCATTAGTACTTTAGAAATACATGCACTGGTGCAGTCAGAGCACCATTTAAATATTATACTTGCCACAAATAAAGAGGTCTAAAATGTATACAAGCAGGCGTTTCATAGAATTGTATTCATTTAAGGTACTTCAAAGATACACATTTAGTGCCATCTAAATCTGGATTTTAGCATTAAAGATTTCAGCTTCAAAGGGAGATACTGCTACAATAATCTTTTGTATTTTTAAAGTGAAAATAAAAACAAGCATATAATGCTGTTTTTTAAAATGTTAAGCTCTACTTATGATTCTGTAGGTATAAAGCATGCAAATGCCTCTTATGTGCTGATGTCAGTGAAAGTTATACATGGGGTTCTTACACTAGCGCTATTTGAACACATTGACCCCAGCAAAGATCTCTTATATATATATAGATATATATTACAGGGAGATAGAACACAGAGCCTCATCTAGTGAGTCAAAGACCTGTGGACTGTACTTTGAATCTAAAACAGCCTAGTTAAGCCCATGCTGGATTCAGAAGGGGCAGGAGGAGAGATATAGGCCTCTTCCCCCTCTTGTGCATCATTGTGAGGTGTAGGATGTGCAGCATGTATCAGGGCCCTGTCCTTACCACTAAGTAACTGAGCACTGCTGGTTCTTCATTTTTTAAATGTTTTTTCATTGCAACAAAAATAAGAGTATACCCCTAATCTCATTGAGTGGCATCTAGGGCCCTCATCTTCTCTCTAGTGTGTTAGACCCACAATTTTAGAAATGCTGTGCAAATGATCCTTTTAAAATAAGCAGGATTTTTGATCCAACCTATCCTTTTGTGCTAAATCATGTCCTACTGTGGATCTCTAAAGTAAATGGCCAAAAACTTAACTACACATTCAGTTATAATGCTGCCCACAAGTGCCCTATTATCTTGCTAATATTTTACATATTGAGATTTGTATGGGATATTAAGTTGTAATCATAAATCAGATGGTGGGCTTGCTGCTGTTTAGTCCATTAGTTCCATTTAAAGGAAGAAAGACCATAAAGCCAGATTACACAGATTGGTGGGTCACATGGATACATTTGGGTCAAAGCTAGAATAAGTTAGTCCATAACCCATCTAGAAATCATGGAACCAGGAGCAGATTCCCTATAGAACAAAGAAAAAGATAAAGCATTTGTTGTCACTTCTAAATGTTAATAAACCCCATGATAATAATTGACAGTTTTTGGAGATTCGGATTTGTGTTGTTTGCATATATTTATATATTTCTGAATATTAGTAGTACAGTGATATTTAATAGAGGTAAAATGAGCGACGTTGGAAGTCTTATTACCAGAGGTAATTTTCCTACACTTTTATAATGATGATGCTCCAGAAAGCTGAGTCACCTTCCCATCTCTGGGATTTAAGACATTAAAAGGCTACAAATGAAAGACAAAGCCATAAATGCATTTGTATGAAAAGTTTTCACTAATATTGATATTGGATTACCCATATTTCTAGCTTAGAATTATTTTGAGATTTATTGCTAGCGTAAATCATTGAACCTGAGTTAATTTGCAAAATGTTCCTTGTTTTACCAGGGCTTTTAATGGTAATGCATGTGATTAAATTCCATCTTGGGGAAAAAAACATCCCATGTGAATATCTTAAGGAAGCTATTATCACGAACATAATTGCCCACAGTGGTAAACAGTCCTAGTTGTCATGGATTGCCTGGAAGTTCAGGACAGTAAATACAATATTATAGAAAGGGGGTAATACACCCTTTCCTTGTTGTTTTTGCAAATGTTATTATTATCCAAATTGACTACTTTGGTGACATTAACTGTAGGTGCTAAGAACAAAGCTGGTGTAGTCATTTAACCCTGGAATGATTGAAAAAGGAAGAATAAATGAATGCAAAATTCTGAGCAAAAAATGTGAGCAATTAAAATGTCTTTTTTTCCCCAAAGTACAATTTCCTTTAAAATACAAAGATTAATTTACATATACAAGTAAACTATGACCAAACAGTGCATTAAGTTGTACCTCTGTAACTAGGGGAATAATGCAACATCAAGTGCAAAAATTTGCTCCCATGGGAACCAATCAGCAGGGAATATTTAATAATATCCTCTTTGAAAGAAAAGCATCCGATTGGTTGTTGTGGACAACTAGATATGGGCTAACTTGGGTCATGTTATAAAATTGCCCCCCTAAGTGCCATAGGGCTGGGTTTGGGGAAAAGGAGGCTAGGATCACAATAAGTAGAGGCTGTGGCCTTAACTCCAGAAATAAAATGATGTAAGGGGACTCAAGAGTTTAGGTGAGCCCAACAACAGAATTATTTACGGGTGCATCTTGACATGCTACTATAGGTGTTGATATGATTATTTTGACATTGCTTTTGTTTTTCTCTTATTTAGGTCTACAGTACAGAGGGAAGCATGAACTTAATTAACTCTGGTTCATAATATGCTATTATTAACAGAAATTACAGGAAGCATTACATAACATTTGTGCTGCATATGAAGGTTGGTTGTCTTAGTTTTAGCATATTGAATTATTCTGCAAGTAAGTCATAAGTTACATTTGCTGTTGCCCCCATTTAACTACTTATCCCATTTTCACTTGCTTCCAGATCCAATAAACTAACATACATTTTCATAGTACTTTCACAGTGAAACAGCCAGTATTTTAAACAAGGAGTGCATGTTTATCTTTGGATTTTTTATTGTATAAAACACATGCATAACTTTTTGCATTTCAATTATTTTTATAGTTTACATGTCCGTCAAATCAGAATAACACTTTTCTCTTTACAACAAACATGTAAAAATGAATAACAAAGATATTTATGCATTTAAATTTTATTTTTACCTGAATAATAAACTTAAATTACAACATTAATTAAACCATGCTCTCTGCGTTTCCTCTCTGCCTTTGGATCAAACTTTTTTGCTGATACTGTGCAATGTTTGTGGTATTGAGACTCTACCTTTGTGGTCTATGGATTTAAGAGTACAGACTGGTAGCCCCTAGAGCTATTTTTACTAAGCAGCATTAATCGGCCATGAAACACTGCATGGAGCTTAAAGACACTTCTCAGCCTATTCAGGTCAATAGACTCTAATGTGTCATCCAATATAAAAAGGTATCTTATGTCAAAAGTCTATTTATACCATTATGTCTGTTCATCTGTTGGACAGAAGAAAAAATGCAACAACTAAAATGACCTATACTAATCCAGGGTCATCATTAAAAGCTTTGTGGACAGATGGAGAGGTTTGAGAAACATGGATATATACTCCCACTCTGTTATTCCAGATTCACAGATGGTTTCACTTTCTCAGACTAAGAGGAAAACTCAAGACAAGATCAAAGTGTACCCTCCATCCCTAAACCCATCAATTCATTATGATTTCTTATTCATTACTATTTATTGTACTATGAATTTTGGCTTTTCGAAAAAAAAATGCAATGTTGCTAACTTTACTTGATTCTTGTTCTTAGTTTCACCTTCTTTCTGAAATAGAAACCAAATCAGGCAAATCCACCCATGTTGATGTTTGATCACATTATCCAGAGGTTTTGGTTCTTCCAGCTCTCTTTGGTTGCCAAAGAGGAAGGCAGCAGATCACTGGGGAAAAGAGCTGCCAAGAAAAGAGGAAAGCAACGACAAGAATCACAGTTAGATTGTATTACTTTCAATTATTGATGAATAAAATGTGCAAGGAAAATGAATGATTCACTTATGAATTACTTAACTATTCTCTTCCTCTGCCACCCTGGTAGATTACCTTAATTTCCTGACAGCCCATCCCCTCACATCCTAACAATTGACTGATTTGTAAAACTTCTTAATGTAACAATTACTCAATACAGTCATAAAGTACCTTATTATCCTAATGTTCGATAGTTCAAGATATAAATCAAATTTGTATATTTTGACATAATAAAATATTAATAAAAATAAACTGTTCTTCAGATCTTGTTAAGTTACAAATATGACTACCCTGGCCCCATGTGGTATTCAAGGCATCAGACTAGTCAGTCTGCCTCCACCTTTTCATCCAAATTTTGTTAGGTTACCATTTCCTGCTGGTTTAAGACAGGGTCATGCACCCCTTAGAGAAACATCTGAAGAAGTGCAGGGTTGTAGACTTAGATAGACTGGGTTTATTGAGGCATTTATGTGTAGGCAGCTGAACTGATGGCTTAATAGTACAGTTACAGTTCTGGCCCCTTTAGAGACCAGGGCCCCAAGCAATCTCACCACCAATACTTATTACAGGAATGGAATCTATTATCTAGAATTCTTGCAACCTGTGGTTTTCTGGATAAGTGATCTTTCCGTAATTTGGAGCTCCATACATTAAGAGGCAGATTAATAAAAAAGAGGCATATAGGTAGGCTAAATGGCTCCTAAGAAACATAGAATAGGTTGTATACAACCAAATTCCAAGCATATAGTAAGCATATACAAACAGAAGGCATTAGTGGGAAAGCAGAGCTATCTTAACACATGAACCTGATAGCATGAACACAGATTATTATCATTCAAATAAATACTATTATTGTCTTCACTGCACAATAAACAAAACAGTTTTTCAAATAATATGAATTGCTGACTGATTTCAATTTTTTTATTGTAAATTGGTAAAACAACACAAGATACAAAGTTGATTGGTAGCTAAAATACTAATCTTCTAATTTTAATAATCTGAAATATTTTTAAATTATCATCCATTAAAAATGGCTCAAGTACACTTTGCATGTTCTTTTGTAATGAAGAAAAATATATAGTGAAGTTTGAAAATGCAGAACTGACAGGGATTTTATTATAGTGCTTTAACTGGGTTCAATGTTTTATTACCTCATTATGCAATGCTGATCTGAGAGTCTAACTAGAAAAATATCCCTATCTGGTAATTTAAGTGATGAAATCTCAGGAGATTTCAGATGAGAAATCTTAAGATCTGATCGTTGTGCTAAGCAAAGTTAAGGAATAGGTTAGACCGAGCTTTACCCAGGATGGTTGTTTGTGCTGGGGTTCAGGGCCAAGAGACAAAGCAGCTTCTCATCCTCCTCCTGATTGTCTGGGATGTGGGGATTATGTCATACTTACATTGCACAAAAAATAAATGCCATCAATTCTCAATGGTAGTTCGATTGAACTATTTAGGTAGGTGCTAGATGAAACTGTGAAGGTGTGATGCAGTCATTATGGTACAATTGTGACCAGATCTCACTTTCACACCTGTGTGAGTTTCAGCAAACGCCTATCTGAATAGTTCAATGGAACCATTGTGCTTGGTTATTGGCGAGTGTTTCCTTAAAGGGGTTGTTCACCTTTCAATCATTTTTTCAACTGAGTTATTTTCAGATTGCTCACCATAAACAAAGACTTTTTAAATTGCTTTCTATCTTTTACTTTTACAAAATCGAAGTTTAATGTTGGTGTCTCTGGGGTTTCTGTCTGGCAGCTCAGTGATCCAGGAGCATACTGAACTGTTACAATTTGCTACAGTTAGTTGATACAATTAGTTAAAACATTTCTTAGCAGTATATAAGGAATATTAACAACTATTGTATCAATACAACTTACACACAGATGTTATGTTGATGGACGAATGCAAGTTTTTTATACTGTTATATTGTTATATTGTTTTACTTTGAAACTGCAGTAAAAAGGCAGCTACTGTTTTTTGCAAGGGGAACAAAATATATCTGAATTATACTCTCTGGGGCAAATTCACTAAGCGGCGAAAATGCGCTAGCGTTGCCTTCGCTAACATTTGCCGCACTTCGCCAGGTGAATTTTCGCCAGTGCTACGTAAATTCACTAAAGTGCAAAGTTACTCTCAGGTCGGCGAATGGTAGCATAGTTGCGCTAGTGTTAGTTCGCCAGGCAAAGCACATTTACACTAGTGATGCCTAATTTGCATACGGCGAATTTCAAAGTATAATACAAGTAAATGTTACAGCCGCTACATTACACTACACAAGCCCAGGAAACCTTTAATAAATTAAATTAAAATTGTCCTATTGCCTTAAACATGTGCCCCCTGTATAGTTATGTTGCCATATGTTAGGAAATGTAGGGGGGAACGAGGGTAACCCCCCCAAAAATGTGCTCTTTTTCAGACTATCACCCTACAAAAGGTAAAACACGCCAGTGTTTTTTTGGACTCTTTTGAAAAATTTCCATTTTTTTTCAAAATCCTATCTATTGTATTGAACTTCGCCAGGTCTCACCTGTCAAAGTAACGGCTAGCGTAAGTGATAACGTTCAGTAAAATGGACATCTTTTATTATTAACATGTATTTCTATAGCGCCAACTTGTTGAGTAGCGATTCTTAGTGAAATAGCGTAATTACGATCCTTCGTCAGTATGCAACTTCGCCTAGCGTTAGGGTGCGAAGTTGCTCTAGTCTATCTACTTCACCAGAGTCGGTGTTAGTGAATTTGTGAAGTTACAAAATGACGTCACGCTGGTGAATTAGCGCTAGCATTAGACGCTTCGAGCTTTAGTGAATTTGTCCCTCTATGCATAAGATCTCCTATAAATGTCAGTTAACATATTCCTTTTATGTGAAAGTAGACCTAAAAACATGCTTTAATGTTAAACAACCCAATCAGCCCTCATTTCCAGTTATGTGGATGAACTGAATTTTTTCTTTAATTTGGAAAAAGTAGAAAATGAGTTTGTGGAAAATGACTTCGCACTTAACCAGGCAGCGCACGGGCCCATCAGTTAGTAGCTCTGAAGTCAGCCGATGTATGGGACAGATTTCACATTGTAGTCCATTTTATAACAAAAATCCATCTGTGTGCTCAGAGAGGTGAATAATAACTTTTTCCAGTGTTTATAATATGGGACTGAATCAGCTGTTTCCCTGCCAGTGGAAAATCACAGGTGAAGAAACTGTTCATGTAACATTAGCCTTAGCCTACCCAAATAAAAAATCACCCTCTGCCTATGCATGCCCTGTATTCTGTTTGCACAGAGCTTTCCCTACCCAGCGCCAATCAATAAATTCTACCCACGCACTACTACCCACTCTTACTTTTGGGGTTATTTTGTAAAGACCTATTTTTTTCTGGTCAGACTTTTTAAGGGAAAAAACTATTTTTTTGTAGAAATGTTTTTCTTTTTCTGATTTATTTAACCCAGATGGTGTGAAAAGTCAGAATAAAAACTACTTAAACTCAAACCTGCCAGGTAGAAGTCAATGACAGATATCCCACTGACATTTTGAAGATACGCTTATATGCCCTGGGTTTTGTTTAATAATCTGAAGATTATGCAGTTTTGGGCATCAAATCCGAAAAAGATACAGTTTTCAGCGGCAAATCTGAAGAAAAAAACATGATTCAGATTTTTTCATGATTTTATCTAATCTAAAATTTATAATTAGTGGTTTTTAGAAAATATAGAGAAAATTTGGAATTTCAATAAATAACCCCCTCTGGGGCAAATTCACTAAAGGGCAAATTTTTGTCAGCAAATTGTTACCACTATGCTAATTCACTAAAATAAAAAGTTGTGTCTCAGCAATTAAATTTTCTCTAGCTTAACATTGGCAGTATGAGCATTTCATGAGCCCACCCTAAAACAAATGTGGCATGCCCCTCAAATATCTGGGAAATAAATGTTAACAGAAACTTCTTTAATAGTTCGGACTCATGAAGGCAATCCTGCTTTAAAAAAGAAAAGTCGCCAGCGTTTTTTTTACAACTTTAATGCATTTCTGGCATACAGGATATGATGTCACAGACATAAGATTGAGGAAGATGTAGCTTCGTTTTCTCAGTTAGTCTGGTCTGAGTTGGCGAAGGAAACAATGGCAAAAGAGGTAATGTTCAGTAAAATTTTCAATTTTAGTGAATTTGCAGAGTAATGACCATTCATCAGAGTGAAAAGTCTGCTGACGATAGGTTGCAAATGAACACTAGGGACGGTCTCGTTCACTAGTGAATTGTCCTCTACACCTGTTAGTGAACTGGCGATGTCCCTGCGGATGGGATTTCTGTCGAATTCTCGCCAACAACGGCCCTTTAATAAATCTGCAGACCAGCTCTTGTGTTTTCCTCAAGTACACTTGTCAGACCTTTAAAGCCTACAGAATGTATATTTCACTCTATTCCAAAAACCGATGTAAGGCAGATTTCTAAATAATTAAAACGGTAATCACTGCTACTATCTTCCTTATTTGATATATTGGCCATACGACGATTTAGTCTTGAAATACTGTGTGTGATTCCAACACTGGAAGAAGCTTAAAAAAAATACACATTTCAAATTTGTTTTGGCTGACAGTGTTGTGCTTTTAATTAGACAGGATGTTTGAAGGAATGTATATTCTTTAATAATATAATTAAGTACACAGCTGCTATGTAAAAATTAACAATCTTGAGGGAGTAGGGAAATTAATTTTCACTGCTTCTTAATTAGCAACCAAAAGCATAAAATTAAGAACTAAACTGGGATAGATGCTTTATTAATTCTTTAACCTATCTTAAGTCTATAGTGGCCTGATCAGAAAGGCATTCTGTTGTTTTAATAAACAGTGCCATATCTGTGCAATTTCTTACTTTTTACATTTTCCTAAAATAATAATAATAATAATGTCTGAGCCAGCAGAGAAAAGCCTGGGTCTGCACTTCAGCCTCTCATTCACTTGAATAGAAAATGCTTGACAGTGTTGAAACTGGTGCTCTTCAGTCTGAAAATAGTTTTAGGCCTAACAAGAACCAGCACCCTAACTGCCATATGTTCAAGTACTTCGGAGGTGGCAGTAGGGGATATTGTGTGCTTGCCAGGCAGTGCCAGTGAAGTGACTTGCTTAAGACAAGGATTCCATTAGTTACTTAATGTAACGATCGGCACCCTAAATCCAGAACCAATGTTAAGCACCCTGTTCTAGGCTCGTGCTTCTGCCTATAACAGCTGATCTTTCACCCTCGGCTAATTGAATGCCTCCAGGTCTTAATTAGAGAGGTGCAAAGCAAAAGGTTCACGAACATAAAGCAGAAAGTATTTTGGCCAGAAGGTCACAGTACAAAGCATAGACAGAAAAGTGTAGTCAAATCAAGCCAGGTCCGTGCAGGCGGAGTACAATCGGAGTCAGAGAGGCAAGGGTCAAACCAGGAGATCAATCAGGAGGGATACGATTTACCAGGCACGGTCACAGAAGTCAGGATAGTCAATACACAGGCAGGGGTCACAACCGGAATCAGATCACAGAATTCAAAAGCACAATAGCACAAAGGCACCAGGAACTTCACTAGGAACAAACCTATAAAGGGCAATGGTCTGCAGCCCAAATGCGCCTTTTATACCATTTGAATTTTTTAACCTTAATTAACCAGAAGAGGAGTGGCGTGGCGGGCATCCCCAAAGTGAGGAGTGAGTTTTTAGTACACTTAACCACAAAAATATTCTATTTCTATTCATCTATCTATCTATCTATCTATCTATCTATCTATCTATCTCTCAAAATGAGATTGCCTCATTTAGTTTTTATGACAATCTGACACATTCCTATTACTTGGAAAACGATACCAATAGTACACAATATACTTTGCTGAGTAAAACCAGGATAGAAATCCAGTATATGTAAAGGGTCCCCCAATAGTTCTCAATGTATCTGGTTCATACAACAGAGCAAGGTATCGCCACACTATCTTGACTTCACAAATACGACAGAAATCACTCTGTAACACAAGCACCTGAGGAAGGATCTATTGATCCGAAACATTTAGTGTAACTTTTGTAATAAAGAATCACTGTTTGGTGACAACAGTTCTCCAGAGTAATTTTTATCGGATTTGTAATATAAGGATACTACTCTTGCATGATATATTACAGTGGGTAGCTAGCTGTCTCATTGGAGTGTGAAAGTTTGCCTGCCAAGATCATTTTAATAAACAGACAAACAGGGCATTTTGCCAAATAAAAGGGACCAACATCAATTTTTTTCATCCATGTTAACTCTTGGGCCACAGGAATGCATGGCAACAAGGCACTGTATATACAGAGAAAATATTTTTATACTACTTCTTTGCTATTTTTTAATACCACAAACATATTAAGGGAGTCTGGAATGTGGCTGTTCAAGGTACTTTTATCCATTGATCGTCCAGGTTCTACATAAACGTGAAATAATGGATAATGGCCTAGTTTAATAAGTAATGCTGCATAGGCTTGCTTTTTAAATTTTTAATCATGGGTATATTATATAGTATACTTTCCAGAAATATGTTGGAGGCACTTTAAGGCTCATCCAAACTATCATAAGTGTACCTTGTATTATTTGTTTAGTGCTCTAACCCCCTCCCCACTATTGCACTTTTTTCATGCTTTTCTTAATTATTCCTCTAGCTCTACCAGCCTTTTCAAAAGATCTCTCACCCTGGGGTACACCTATAGGTCTTGCATGTAATTATGTCCATCTGCTTGCCATTATTAAGCCTGTTTATGTATTGAGTTTAGCTTGGGAATCTACCTGTTGCATATTCATACTTACTCCTTAATGTGGACACGGTACAGCTAATCTCATCTAGTATTCCATGTATCCTATGCTGATCTACCCTACGTGGGAATTGCATATTCTTAAACTGGTTTGAATTTTTTGTTTTCACAGAAATGCAAATATAAAAAAAAATACTATATCTATAGGAATTTTAGATTAAAATTTCTTTCATATGCATGTGCCCCAAATTTCAGGCACAGACCTTGGCTTTGGATTTTATATGCATTAATTTGTTCCATGGTTAATAAACAGAGATGCAAAAGGTTTTGCAATTTCTAAACAAACTGGTTATTGCTATTAAAATATAGACCAAGTAACCTGATTTTGAAACCATGCACTTAGCACCATGGTATGATTTAAAAAAAAAAAATCAAAACGCTCTTTTACTTTCCTGGAAATATATCAACCCATATTGGCATGTTAATGTACGATAAGGATTATGAATATAGTATATGACCTTTAAAGCATGACCTCTCAGCTCCTGAGAGCTGCAGAACTACAAATAGTATAACGGAAAAAACTTGTCACCCCCACATTAAGAGCAATACACTAAAAGTATTTATTTACAGAAGTTTTGAAATCATCCTAATACAAAAAATTGGGATCTGTTATCCAGAAACCTATTATCAAGAAAGCTCTGAAGTACAGGAAGGCCATCTACCACGGACTCCATTTAATCATTTTCGGTTTGAATGATTTTTAAAAAAAATCTCAGGATTTAGAGAAAATTTCAGGTCAGGTTCTATGAGGTCCCCCATAAAATGGCAATTCAGTAGTTTTAAGGAGGCAAAGTGTCAAATTCGAAGGATTTTAAAGAGACAGTACTTAAATATTAACATTTTTGGCTATTCGATAGTCGAAGTAGCCCAAAATTACTTAGAAATTCAAATTTTTAAAATGTGCCCATACAGTATATTTTATAATGAATATCTTTCAGTGAGTCATTTGACAACACTGACATCACTAAGAACTGATTTTAATTGATTACATCACTAGGAACCATTTATAATCATGTATTTTGCATGCTATTTGTCTATAACATATAAGATGATATATAGCAAAGAAATAATGATGACACTATCTGTCACCAATGGGTTATTACAAAGCCATAAAGGCAGTAAGCTTTGTAATGATATCTAGCAGCGGAAAGGGAAAGTAAACTGAAAGATGGGTAGAAAAATCAGTAACATAATGAGACAAAGGGAACCTGCAAGTTAAGCCAAGTGCTGATACAATGCACAGAGCCTAACCCTATTCTGTGAATAGTGAAGATGAAAATGGCATAATGATGATAAAATTTCACAGACCAGTGACATAACTACCAGTGTGAAAGGGGTGCCCCCCCCCTCGTCGGGAGGGTGATTTGTTGCAATTCTTGAGGGAGAGTACCGGTTGTGGCTAGTTACCTACGCAAGTTACATTTGAATTCATGGTCAGCACTTTGTACAAAAATATTAGGGGGCAGATTTACTAATGGTCGAATTTCGAATTCGACTATTGGATTCGAAGGATTGTACCGCAATTCGATCGATCTAACGATCGAATATAAAAATTTGATCGAATTTTTTTTTATTCGATCTCAGCTAAGGATTCTCAATTCGGTAGCTTGATCCTGGCGAAGTAGGTGGTCGAATAAAAATTTAAAGGGGAAGTATTCGACCATCGAATATTCGAATGCAATTTTATTAGAATATTCGAATCATTCAAATTCGAATATTCGATGGTCGAATTTGCCTAATTTGCACATTCGAAGATTCGAATTTAAATTACTTCGAATTATTCACGTGAATTTTATAAATCTGCCCCCAAGTGTGCCATATTTTGTTTGAAACTGGAGGCTACAAAATAATGGAAACTAACAGGAGAGAGACAATGCGGCAGATTTACTAAAGGCGAAGTGACTAATGCTAGCGAAAATTCACCAACGTAAAGTAATTTAGTTACTTCGCCGATTTACTAGCGAGTGCAGGCACCCCTTCTCTAGCCAAGTAGAGGTATGCTAGCATTGCTTTGCACTCTACCGCCAGGCATTACTACTCCAATTCACTAAGATGTGGATTTTACTGAACGTTACCTCTTGCGCCAGACTTGCCTTCACCAGCTCAAACCAGGCAAAGTGTAATAGAGTGGATAGGAGTTCATCAAAAAAAAATTTTCTAAGCTAGTGTATTTTCATTTTTACAGGGTGATAGGCCGCAAAAGATAGTAAATCTTCCCCCCTGCATTCCCTAACATATGGAACATAAACAATACAGTGGCCACATGTGTAGGGCAATACAACAACTCTATTTTCTTTTATTAAAGTTTTCCGAGTTTGTGTAATGTAATGTATTTGCTGCAACTTCTACGTCCATTGAAGTTTAACTTCCCAACGTATGCAAATTAGGCAACGCTAGCACAACTTCGCTTTGCTTGATGAAGTAACGCTAGAGCAACTTCGCAAGCGTTCGGCGCCCTGGATGAAACTTTGTCCTTTAGTGAATTAACTTTGTCTGAGCGAATTTTCGCCTGGTGAAGTGTTGCGATGGCTGTGAAGCAGATGCTGGCGAAGTTGCACTCTGTAGTGAATTTGCCACAAGGTGCCTGAAACAGTTCTTTCAGATTTGGAACATTTCTAAAGCAAGGGACAATTGAGGTTCCATTATACCAAATTCTGCATCAAATTTAAAAGACAATCACATTGTATATATTTGTTCCAATTTTCATAATACATCATAAATGTATAGAGGAAGAAGAAAGAACATGGCATTTAAGTTTCAATTTCTTTAATTTTTATTGCAGTGACGGACAACATTTGAAATTGTTTGTTCCACAACATGACACTAAAAGAGATGCTGTTGTGCTCTTATAGAAAAAAAGACAGAAAATAAAAATAAAACAATAATTTCCACTGGATTAAGCACGGTTTAGCACTGGCAATGTTCCTGCAGATTCTGGTTAGGGAGGCTGTCTGTCTACCCAGACAAAAGCCAGGATTAACTTCAGTGAGGAACCACAAA
The DNA here is from genome assembly GCA_024363595.1 of Xenopus borealis. NCBI lineage: Eukaryota > Metazoa > Chordata > Amphibia > Anura > Pipidae > Xenopus > Xenopus borealis. The sequence continues at coordinate 65,172,399 of CM044448.1, forward strand.
TCACCAGCTGGGTCCCTGTTTAATACTAGCAGAGGAAAGCCTGCTCGTCTAATGCCTGACATTTGCAATTACACATAAACATAGAATTTGTTTTCTAAACATGTACAGAAAAGAACTAGGACTAAAGAGTATTTTGTGGAAGGGAGAGGCTTGTGTTCACAAAGATTTTTTAACTGCTTCCGAGCAATAACCCTATAGATGTTAAATCAAAATCCCCAACATGGTTACCAGCTCATGCTGAAGTATGGGAGTGATATTCCCATTACCTCTTAAAAAAAGGGTGGACGTGTAGAAAGGAGAAAAAAAGAATAGGATACACTTGCTCAAATTATAAATTAAGCAACCACAACAGTTGGCTGGAGATATTAGGGGTATTGCTACTGAACTATGGGGCAGCTCAAATCATAGAGGACAGAAATTGCTGAAGAAGTGGGAGGAATTTATAGGATGAGCTATTTGATAGGACTGTACCTTGTAGAGCAAATGGGTTTGGATGTGAAAGGGGTGAAGGATTTTATTAAAGGTGCAGAGAGCCTCAAGATCAGCATGGTGGTTCTAGTTAAACTAGTAACCACAGGATCATTGGTCACTTAATTATAGTGGGTTCAGTGGAATGTAAAAAGCTGTGTGCTCCGGGTAATCCTGTAGAGTGAATAGTGGGAAACAAGCCAGATGGGTTATCATTAAATATTCAAGAGGATTTCAGAATGTTAGCTATTGCTGTGGGTTGGAAAGATTACAATATTATATACAGAATAGTGTGAGGGACATTATGAGTTTAAAAATGTGTGGAGAGAATAACTCTCATGCCACAAACATGTTAAAATAGGCATATGATATATTTTAGGAAATACAGATTGGAATAAATGGGTCGTTCTTTCCAGTGACTGCAGATTCTATATGCTTTAATAAAATTGGTCAATATTTTAGCCAAAATGTAGGTTACTGTTTCTGAAACACAAGAAAAAAAAAACAGTTAATGCAATTGTGAAATTATTTATTTATTTCAATTAAATGTGAATTCTAATGCTTTGCAGTATTTGTAGCAGCCAAATCAGAAAATGAGGTATGCAAGGCAAACATGAAATCCCAACAACCATGATGATGGGCACATGGCTATAGGCAGTCCATCCAGCTGGAAAACGTTACTGAAACGATTGTCTGCAACAAGACAAAAATGCAAATGAATATGCATAAAAGCATTGCCTAATTTGCATTAAAATGACTTTAACTCGAAACTTCGAAATCATATGCTTCCTTTTAAAGAAACAGCAAGAGTATGCTGTAGTTTTTGGCCCTATTAAAAAATGCCTTTTTGGCATTGGTGTGAATATGACTGTAAACTCCAATGGGGCACAGACTAATGTGAGTGATTAACAAATTCTATGAAATGCCATGTTATTAATGATGGGCAAATCTGTGGCATTTTGGACGTGCACGTCTCGTTTTGGATGCCGGGTAATTTTTGCTGGTGTTTTTGCTGATTTTCTGCAGCAAATCATGGGAATTCGCAGCTAATTCGACCCAGGCGAATAGATTCACCCATCACTGTACACTATATCTGTGTACTACATCCCAAGGATCAATACCAACATGGCTGCAATAAACTTATTGACACTGGGAGATTTAATTCAGCAGGGATGTTTTAAGATTTTTAAGACAAGCTACATTTCTTGCTAACATAAGCTATATTGGAAGAAGTAACTGGACACGTCCAAAGTTATATTCTCAGTTTCTGCCAGCCCCATATCTCAGCAATCCCATTCTGCACTGACATCACTTTTTGCATTTGTGCAGTGTTGTGCTAAAGCAGCAAAGGGCCTTCCCCAAACCATTGCCACAATGGAGCTGGAGTCAGAAGAGTCATGGTTAAGGGAGAAGGACTAAGAGGGGCCAAATAGTCCTTCTCAAATGCAAGACATGCAGTGACAACAAAAGGTATAAAAACAAACCAATTCATGTAGTCCATACACATAGCATTGCCTTAAAGGGGTTATTTACTTGTTTACAAACACTTTTTTTCCCAGTCCAGTCTATTTCAGATTGAACATCAGAAATAAAGACTTTTTCCAATTACTTTCTATTTGTAGCCATTTTTCTAATGTAACGCTTCATTTTATACCTTCTAAAGCAGCTCTGGGAAGTGGTGGGTCGTTGCTGACGTTTTAACTGTTCTAAATTGATATTTAGTTGATATGTTTATTATCTTTGTCCCTGCTGAGCAGAATTCCTGAGCTTCATTAAAGGCAGCTGTTAGAATTGATACAATAGTTGCTAATGTTCCACAGACGCTGCTGACAAATGTAACAACTAATTGTATTAACTAAATGTAGCAAATTGTAACACACCAGAAAGCTTTTGGCTCGTTAAGCTACCAGACTGAGACACTAGAAGCAAGAACACTAAACTTTAAACTTACATTTTGGAAAAACGGTAAAAAATAAAAGATGGAAAGCAGTTGAAAAAAAGTTTACGGTGAACAACAGCTGACATCAAACAAAAACCAAAATGAGTGGGTTAAAAGCTATAAAACTTAATTTACTTGTACACTACATACTGCCCCCCTTCATTGTATCAGTTTTTTCTTTTGTCCTTTAGGCTAGGGTGACACAAAATCAGCAAACCAAAATCAGCTGGCTTTCAGCAATACTGCGGACAGTAGCCTGCTATTGCGAGTCTTTGTATTTTGAGCCAAAATCTGCCAGTATGTTGCAACAAGCCAATTCATTGAGGAAAAGAGAGAGAAGGCTACTGCCTGCGGTAGGGTGACATTCTGCTATTGTCAGCCTGTTTATTTTGCAGACTGAGAGAAGCAAATCTGTTCAGTGCCCTTGCTCCATTGATTTGAATTCCATCAGTCTTTATACAGTCACACACAGTGAAGCTGAAGCTGAGGTGAGCCAAGAGATGCCTCCTTTTGCATATTTGGGCTGACCTCAGCTTCAGCGCCACTGTGTCTGAGTTACCATAAGGTTCCCATAAACATTGTATTTGTACCATTAATTAGTAATGTATTTTATTTTATAACAGGTACATCATCAAGGAAGGCCAGTTGAAGTTACTGAAAGTTTGGGTGGGCTGCTTTAGAAAAATATAGCAATATATAAAATAACACGAAGGCAGTTGGGTAGCAAAAAAAAGTTGTGATTAGAGTTCACTGTGTACAGCACATTTGTACTTTCATTAGCCCATGGACCAATGAGTTAACTAGACAAACAAAAGCATCTGTATAATCTACTGTAGGTGAAAGGTAATAACACATTAATAGATATGTCACCCACATGAAAATGTGATAATTAATGTCAGCACTGTGGTGCAATGCTTGCCTTGCAGTAATGGGTTTAACACCAGGCAGAGCAGTATCTGTGTATTTTTGCAGGCTGATAGAAGCAGATCTCCTCCCTGACCCATTCATATAAGCTGCTTCCACTTGTGTGTAGCACGGAGCAGATCCGCTTCTCTCAGCCTGCAAAAAATATGCATGTGTGCCATGGCCTTAGGTTTCCTACAGGTATTCCTCCCACACTCCAAAGACATACAGACAGAGTAATTGTCTCCTCATAAAAGTGGCTTAATATTAAGCCCGTACTGGCAATCTGTCAGTTAGGGCATTTGCCCGTGGACTGTTGTGGGAGTTGTGAGCCGCAAAATAGGAGCCAAAGGTGCGAATGGTAGTCGAAGTTGCAAGTCATTGAATGGGAGCTGAAGGTGACAGTCGCTGAAGAAAATAGAAGCTGCTGGAGGAAGACCACCTGCCAAAGTTTAAAGGTGTGCTTCCACTGAACATCAATGTTTTTTGTTTCTTTAAGTCTCTTGCCACCAATGTTTTTTTTTATATTTTATGGAGGGAAGTGCCCTGACCACCAATGGTTCATTTGAGGGGACCCTGACCACCAATTTTTTTTAAACTTGGGGGAGCTGGCCACCAATGTTTCTTTAACCTGGGGGGGGGGGAGCTGGCCACCAATATTTTTTCTTGTTTGATGGGGGGACCCGGACCGCCAATTTTTTTAACTTGTGGGGGGAGTAAATTTTGCCCAACTGTATATAAACATTGCCTAAACAATATTGTTCTTTTAAAGAAATGCCTCCAGACTTTGACCAGTATTGAAAAGCAGATATATTTGGTTAAACGTACGTTAAACAAGTGATGGATACACTTTACAGATTTGCCCTATGCTCACATTTATAAAACACAGAATAAAGAAATAAAGCATGTAGGCTATGTTCCAGTCTAACCCCTAGCTCAAGCTTATTAAGGTTGTGTGTGGATTTGGTGCTAAGCTGCTTTACCTACTTTAACTGTTCAATGAAGGGAGGATTATACCTCAACAGCCCTGTGCATTTACATTTTTGTACCAATCAGCAAATAAATGTAATTTTCCTAGCTGCTGAAGATTAGCGTCTTCTCCTCGAAAACTCTACTCATCATAAAAACCCAAGTAAAGAGACATAGAATCGCCAGAGGCTGCATTATGCATATGGATATGCCTTGCTGGGTAACTATTGACCTTGGAAATGGACCACATTAGCTGGTAGTACATAAATAGTCTGCAAGTGAAAAGTATAACTAATATATTAATAGGTACAGTCCCAGGCTTGAGATCAGGGATTGTTTATTTACCCACAGAAAGGTCAGGAAACTGAGTAAGAGAATTCCATAAGCAATTAGCTTTAGCTTTAATAAGTCTGCCGTTTGATTGGCTGCAACGTGAACTCACGAGACATGTGATAATATGTTGGCAATAGCTGGGGTCACTACCTGGTAGTAGATAACCTTTAGTTAAAGGGAAACAATCATGGGAAAACATGTTTTTTTTAACACATCAGTTAATAGTGCTGCTCCAGCATACTTCTGCACTGAAATCCATTTCTCAAAAGAGCAAACAGATTTTTTAATATTCAGTTTTGAAATCTGACATGGGGCTAGCCATTTTGTCAATTTCCCAGCTGCCCCTGGTCATGTGACTTTTGCCAGCACTTTAGGAGGGAACTGCTTTCTGGCAGGCTGTTGTTTTTCCTTCTCAATGTAACTGAATAGTACGCAGTGGGACATGGGTTTTTACTATTGAGTGCTGTTCTTAGATTTACCAGTAAGCTGTTATCTTGTGTTAGGGAGCTGTTATCTGGTTGCCTTCTCATTGTTCTGTTGTTAGGCTGCTGGGTGGGGGAGAGGGAGGGGGTGATATCACTCCAACTTGCAGTACAGCAGTAAAGAGTGATTAAAGTTTACAAGTCACATGACTTGGGGCAGCTGGGAAATTGACAATATGTCTAGCCCCATGTCAGATTTCAAAATGAAATATAAAAAAATCTGTTTGCTCTTTTGAGAAATGGATTTCAGTGCAGAATTCTTCTGGAACAGCACTATTAACGGATGCATTTTTTCCCATGAGAGTATCCCTTTAAGCATTCTGTATGTGAATACGTTGGTTAAGGCCTTTAACACCATTGTTTGGATCACTAGCATTCACAAGTATTTGTAGATGCATAGCCAGAAGTACTGGCTGATACTACATGTATAATATCTATTATCTGGAAGCCATTTATCCAGAAAGATTAAAAAGATAGATCTTGATGGTAACTAAAAATGTAGCACTCCATATTGGTGACAAAACAATCCTGCTAGCTTTTCAGTGTTTTCTGGTAGACAAACTATGGTGCTCCATATTATGGAAATAATCCTTATCTGGAAATCACTAGCTCCCAAGCTTTCTGAATAATAGATTCCATAGCATATATTAAACCAAGTAACAAATATTCATTAAGAAATATTGTTTATTACTGTTGCTTATAAAATAACCCACAATGAGCTATTTAGTCAGGAATCGAAATAAGCCACTGCCCTGCTTGTTTTCTTACTAATTCTTTATAAGCATCACAAACGCTTAATTATAAAATCAAATACTGGGCCATATTCACGTGGATGAAAAAATGTATCTCATGGAAAAATATCTCATTTCATGCTATGGCTTTATGACTGAGTATAGGAAGTGTTTAATAGTGGCCTGGCAGGTTGATGAGGGAGTAGTTCAGTGAAATAATGAGTGGGGTTGTGGCACAAATGGAGGCGGAGTCCAGATGTCATTGGCTGAATCAGAAGGGAATTGAGTGAGTAGAGCAAGTGTCTGCAGGTGGGGGGATTTTACCATCCTCATATTTTACAAAAGGGAGTACTTTTCCAGGTCTGGATTGGGAATTAAAATAGGCTGTGGCATTCCAAGTACAAGGAGGCCTAAATAGTCCTCCACCAGCCCACTAATTAGTGACTGTCTATGGAACCTTAAGGAACCCACTGATTGCCAGTCTGGGCCTGTTTTTATCATTATAATACACAGGTTTCTGTGAGTCATATGACATAACATCATTAAGCATGATCATAAGGATATCATTACAGGATATTAATGGTTTGTCTATTATGTAGCTTGTAATACACGAGTCATGTGACACAAATGACATCACTAGGCACTAAGTATAACTGATGACATCATTAAGCAACATTAAGAAGGCTTTACTTTACATGATGTTTAGGATCTTAAAGATGCAGCTTGCAGCATTTTCATCCGACAGTCGTGTCGCATCACATCAACCCTGCGACACCATCTGACTTTACCTTGTTCCTGTTGATTCTGACTCGCTGCATCTGTTTTCGCGCTGACCGTTGCATCCGTGGAAAATGGAGGTAAATTGTCAGTGTAGTCCTCTCCTTACCTTGTTCCTGTCGCATCCGACATTAATCTTAGAAATCTCACTCTGCAAGCAGAGTGATGTGACCCCCCCCAGACCTGAATATGTGAGTGCTGTGGGGTGGGGGGTTGGCAGATTGTCTCAGGCGACAATATACCAAGGATTGCCCCTGAGCATCCAACACATTGATAGTAGAGTGAAAAGCCAGCTTTTTTGGTAAAGTCCAGCTTTTAACCCAACTGCATATGTGCATCCTTATGAGAGAAATGAATGACTCGCTAGTACAGTTTTCTGCTATCATGTGCAGTGGCCCAGGGTATCAGGTAAATACAATCCTTGTGCCCTAACATTTGTCACCCCCACCTTTACTTGAAGCGTTGTTTTGCTTGAACACACCCATGATCTGTACCAAACTCTGCCCTTTGTTAATAGGATCACGGGCTCTGCTCAGACCCCACTACTACAGGACCCCTGACTGGACTGCTTGTGAACTCTCTACCATGCATTGGGCCATAGTTAGAAGCTCTCTGATTCATGTACTGATTCCCACCACCTACGGTGGCAGGATTTTAGGTGGCGGCATGCTGCCCAGCCACACCCACATTGGTTCAGAAATACTGAGGATACGCAGGAGATACAATAGTTTTTTCAATTTCCCATGCGCCAATGGGAAGTATGGGAGTATGGGGGCAACGAATGGCAGTGTGCCTAGGGGCACCCACTATATAAATCTGGCCCTGCCTCCTCCTTTGCCAGGGTTGCAGCCTTTCTGCATTTCCAGGGCCCCCTTCTCTCTTCTGTAATCTTCTTCACAGAAAAATCCAGCGTGACAAGTTACAGTAAGTGACAACTTACTTAGGCTTAAGCTCTTGTTACAGCCCATCTCCAACTATAATGATTCTACTGTTACTGCATGCGCAGACCCTGAACTGTATTCCTCTGGGGTTGCTAGGGAAACCTCCTTCCCCAGCATTTCTCAGTTTACACACACAGGTACCCACTTTACACACTCTGGTTCACCTGCCCATGTCTAGACAATATGCACAAAAAAGTTGTCCAGAATGCCTGTCAGTCCCAGTGTGAGGAGGAAATGTAATTCTCTGGGAAATTGTTGATTTGATATGTCAGTGGGAGATAGTATGATAGGGTGTTATATAGTGCAAAGGTGGCCATATGTGGGCTGACCTACAAACAGACGGTTACTCTACGAGTGGCCACACATAACATGGTTGCCTCCCTGCTGTTTTGGTCATTCATGCAGAGGGCCCACATCATTGGAACTGCAGCAAAAGAAGAGGTGCTGCAGCACTTCAACTTCCAATGCACTATACATTGGCCTACATGGCACATCAAACCAGTGTCAGACTGGGACACCAGGGGCCCACCCAAAAACCTTAGACCAGGGGCCCACCATAAAACCTTATACCAGGTGGCCACTCTCAGTACTAATATTCATCTCCTCAATCAACCTCTATTCTCCTAGTTTGTTTTCTTTACATACTATAATCAATTATTCCATCTATTGAGCCTCTTTGTTCTCATAGAAATAGGGAATGGCCATGTAATAGGCCAAAAGTTTAGCAGCATGAGGGCCCACTGACACCTTGGCCCACCGGGAGTTTTCCTGGTATTCTGGTGGGCCAGTCCGACACTGCATCAAACCTGATTAACTCCCTCCTTGAACAATCAATATCTACAGCACATGGAAGGGATTGGACGAGATTGGTGGGCCATTATCCAAACATAAGAAGCAAAAATGTGATATATATATACTGAAAAGTTACTTAGAGATTCCCTTTGGTTCTGTAACCCTTTAAATCCATATTTTGTTTTTTCTTTCAGTTTGCCTTGAACTATTGATCTGGGCACCATGTTTTTATTTTAATACTTGATTTAATAAATCCTAGTCTAGTTATAATAAACATAATATAATTGTAGGAGGTAACATTGTATAAGTGCCTTCATTTCATTCTAACTAATGACAACTAATGATATGGTGCATAAATCTTCTATAAAATTGTTATTTTAATTGAAGAAGCAAAGTGGTCTCTGTAGAAGAGGGAGTTTAGTTTGTTTCAATCCTAAACACATTATGACAAAGACCGAAAGATCCTGAAACATAATTAATTCTGAGTGTATATCCACGTCTGCCCCAGCTCTTTGCGAACAGATGCGATTGAAATAGATACTCTTAGTCTGTTTTGGATACCTAAAGTAAGACATCTGTCAGTGCATGAAGCAGAGCTTTGTAATGGTATAGTGCAGGCCTGTAGTACTCTCAATAATGGGACCAGACATTGCTTTGTATCTTACACATGTTAACCCTGTCACTGCAATCCTGCATTTCTCAATAATAAAAGAAAGCAGGATTCTTTTGAATTGTGTTCTCTTGGTATGAAAACCTATTACTTGGTCAAGACAGCTAAGGTAGAATAGAAACAGGTAGAATATTGTACGTGTATGGCCAACTGTACAGTATCTAGAGGTTCAACCCATGGGCCGATTTCTTGGATACCTGAGCCTGTAGACGATAAATAATATTTACATGTGTAAGCCTGGACATCTCACATAGGGGCAAATTTCCTAAAGAGTGCAATTTCGCCAGCGATGCCTTCACAGCCTTCTCAACACTTCTGCAGGCAAAAATGCACTCAAACAACGCTAATTCACTAAAGTTAGAAATTGCGCCCAGAGAGCCGAATGCTGGGGAATTTTCTCTAGCGTTGCTACGGCAGAGTGAGAAAATCGAAGCTGTGCTAGTGAATTCTGCCTAGCGCAACTTCACTAGAGTTCTTGTGCTCAGGCTAATTTAAAGTGGAAAGAGTTGTTTTAATGCCCTACCTACACATAAGCCCAGTTAAATAATGTGCTATATGGTAGAAAATGTTTTCTATGCCTTTTGCAGCCTTAAACCCTAAAAAATTGAAGACGCCAGTGTTTTTTGGACTTTGAAGATATTACACTCACAAATTATGATGTAAGTAACTGAAGATTGAGGATGTGCTATGCACGCCAATGCACTTCACCAGGTCAGAGCTGGCGAAAGGCAAGTCTGGCGAAAGAGGTAATGTTCAGTAAAATCCGCAGAGTTACGTCCATTTGTCAGAGGAAAAATTCACCTGGCATTAGAGTGCGAAGCAAGGCTAGCATCTATCTCCTTCACTAGCAAAGGTGTGCCTGTGCTCGTTAGTAAATCGGCGAAGTAATGAAATGATGTCACGCTGGCGAATTTTCACTAATGTTAATCACTTCGCCCTTTAGTAAATCTTCCCCATAGAATCTATTTTAAGCAAGAAATGCATATTTTTCCTCAGTTAGAAAATAGTACTATGCATGTGTTGATAACTGCATCAATTCATATTGGTGGAAAAGCATTCCTATTGGGTTTATTTACTGTTTACTAGGGTATGGAGGTCCAAATGACAGAAAGCCCCTTACAAAGAAAAATTCAGATTCCAAGCATTCTAGATAATAGATCTCATACCTATATGATTACAGTATGTTCTGATTTGATTCATATTTTCTGCATACCTATTTCTGTAGCTCCTTTCTGCTAATCTTGTTTTGTCCCAACCTTACTTGCTGCATTGTTAAGTAGCATGATTATTCTGCCTTTATTTCAACCTTAAATCCTGGTTTAGCTATTTTGTAATGATTTTGGAGACCCAGACACTTACCTCTCGTTGTCCACTACTGATTTAATAAATCTGTAAAAAAATTTAAAAAAACAACAGAATAAATAATTTGTCACACAGTTTGTTTACTTGTATTAAATGTTTTTTTTAACCTTTAAATTAATTTAGTATGATCTATGCAGAAAGTGATATTCTGAGACAATTTGCAACTGTTTTCCATTTTTTACTATTTGTGTTTTTTGAGTTATTTAGCTTTTTATTTTACAGCTTATACAATATGGTTCAGAGGAGAAGCTCGTGTTCCCTTTGTTTCTTCATTCTTCTGAAATACACTGTGTTTATCTGATCCATTCATGGCTCAGAGGAAGTGCTATGATTTACACACCGACTGATTCCATCATAGACTCAGATTTCCAGCACATATGCTTATGGGTTTTCACAGATGACCACTGAAACATCTGTTAGTGTTGTGGTGGCATCTGAAATTTCATTAGGCTCAATGTTTGCTCTTTCCATTGCTGTCCCTGTGAAGGCATGGCATCTATTATCTGCAAATCCATTATTCAGAAAGCTCAGAAGTTTGGCAGTGCTATTTATCATGGTCCAAAGCACTCCCAAATAATATTCCTGGAATATATTTTAGCATAGTGGGAAATTTTCATAAGACATTCTTCTGTTTACACAAAGTTTATCAGTTTACCTGTTTTTTTAACATGATTGAATCAGAACCTTTAACTTTGGCTTCCAAGTTGAAAAGAGTAATGCCGTTGTCTTGAAGATCAGTGGCACAGTCATGATTTGTACAGGTTTGGTATCCCTTATCTAGAAACCTGTAATATAGAAAGCTTTGAATTATGAGAAGGCCATTTCCCACTGACTCCATTTTATTCAAATCATTCTAATTTTTAAAGTAATGTACTTTGTAATGCTAAAACAGTACAGTGTACTTGGTGGTAACTAAACTGAATGAATCTATATCGGTACCAAATCACTATTTTTCAATGTTTAAATATGTATAATTTATAAATATGTTTAAAGACCTGAAGTGGTGCAAAACAATGGTGTCAAATCTAGCGTTCACCCATGTAAAAAAAAAAACACACAATGATAAATTTGCCATTTATTTTACACAAATGTTTACACTGTTTTTCAATCATTAATTGATGGATGCAGTTTACAAAATATGCTAAGTAAGTTACCAAAAAATCAACTGAACTGAAAAAAATATTTAGTGACCACATCTAACAGTGAATGATTGCAAATTTTATAGTTTGCACCAGAGTTACAAAAATAGTTAAAGGAGAAACAAACCTGTAATAAAAAAAACCCTGCCCCCCTACCCTGCATAGACCCCCCTCCCCCCCAGCCAAGCTGCCCCCCCACCCCAGGCAAGTGCCCCTAACTCTTTACTTAACCCTCCATGCATATTCTGAGGTCGCGTGCACCATCTTCTTCTCTTCAGTAATCTTCGGAATGAGACCGGTGTATCGGCACATATGCACCTGGAGCAATTTCCTGGATCACCGAAAACTGGTGAAGCAGTCTCATTCCAAAGCTTACCAAAGCAGCTGAAGATGGTGCACGTGAACTCTGCTGGACAGACTCTGCATGAAGTAGTAATTAAAGAGTTAGGGGCATTTGCCTGGGGGGGGCAGCTAGGCTGGGGGGAGGAGTTATTATTGCAAAAAGCAACAAATATTTGCAAGATTTACAGGAAGGAGGGAGGTGGGTCTATGCAGGGTAGGGTTTTTTTTATTACAGGTTTGTTTCTCCTTTAAGATTATGCATGTGCTTTGCTCAGTTGAAATTCACAATGGACTGTAACAATGAAGAATATCATATAGCAAAAATGCTCAATTTTACTTTACTTACATTTTAGTTTTTTTTTTTTTTTACTGTTTAGGACTTTTAAATAATTTCCCTCTAAGTGTTACAACCTGATGATGGAAATGACACTTTCTTGAAAGAAATTTAAGTGACAACAACAACTCAGCTGATATTTTTATGTTCTTATCCTATGTGCTAATCCTTGGATATTTGCTGCATAAGTTGTCAAGCTTGGTTTAGTTGATCTATTCAGGCTGTAAATAAATCTCTTTGCATATGCTGAGCTTTCTGTATTTTATGTACAGGTTCCTCACCAGACTGTTTTTTGGGTGTTGAGGTCAGGGGCACACAGGTAGATTCGGGGAGATTTAGTCGCCTGGGGACTAATCATCTCTTCTTTGGTGTAACAATCTCCCCAAACTGCCTTCTCCCTGCCTTCCGCCTGCTAAAATGAAAAATTGCCTGCGGCAATGCACATTGCGCTAGTGTTTTCTCATTGTGACCTTACCCTGATAGAGCAGTGCACATAAACACATGGGGGCTTATTTATCAGCACTGGGAAAATTTGCCCATGGGCAGTCACCCATAATAGCCAGTCAGTGTTCGGCTTTCTTTCAGGCAGCTGCAGGTAGAACAATGAATTAAACTATTTGATTGGTTTGCCACGGATAACTGCACATGAGCAAATTTGCCATGTGGGGATAAAGGACCCCCAAAATGTTTGCCAGTGTGATATACACAGTTTTATGTCTCCTAGAAAATAATCTTTACAGACCACAAGCGACATGATTCTTAGAAAAACAGAATTTGGCAAATTGTTTAGAATTCTGAACATCAGCATTAAATACCTGTAATTGAAGGAAGGACTTATTTTCAGCAAACCAAGTACTTTATTAAGGTACAGGAGTTTATGGACAGAATACGCTATAATCTGGCAGGAATCAGCAGCGCATGAGCTTCGGGGGGGCCCTCAGGGGGTGCGGGTCTTGGCCCAATTGCACCCCTGCTCCCCTGGTAGTTACTCCACTGTATGTGCCACCCGGAGCTCCAGGTAAGGCTCCAGGCAGCGTTCCTAGCAAATTTATGATGAAGTGCAGACATAATATAATTCATCAAGCACAACAGCAATGCCAGCTAGCAACAATGCTGGAATTGTGCAATTCAATGCATTATGGGGAAAAAACATGGCAATTGCACCCCACTTATCTCATCTCATTTACTGCCAGTATAAACAGCGAAAGAATTGTTATAACTGGCTTGGTCAGCTTAGTCAGTCTCTGTATTGTCTAAATCAGTGATTTTCAACCTTGTGCCTCCAGCTTTTAAGGAACTACAAGTCCCACAATGCAATGAAGGAGTCTGACAGCCACAGTCAGGCAAATGCATTGTGGGACTTGTAGTTTCTTAACAGGTGGAGGCACAAGGTTGAAAATTACTGGTCTAAATTATTAGTGAGTTTAATTATGATTTGTGCTGCATTTGCCAAAATATATTTATCTTTTTCTCATTTAACATAGGATTAAAGCCCTGGAAATCTCACAGATCTAGAGTGCAGCTTTAGAATTCTTGAGAGACATAAGGCCTTTGTCAACTCTTTTGTATTCTGCAGGAGAACTGTAGCAAATTATGACATATGGAATACTTCTGCCAACTCTTATGGTCTGTGCTGTAAATATAGGCCTAGGCCAAATCTATTTAAGTTAACCCGCACTCTTTTCCACATTTTATCTGTGTGAAGAAACTGTGATTTGTTTCTTCTGGTGAATAATTGCAGTGCAGATTTGTGAAAAGTTTTGTAAATGTTCCCAGCAAATCTGTATCAGGTGAAAAATTTCAATCATCCCTAGTAATAACTTTTCAGGGACTCATCAAACAAACCTTAATCATTGACTATAATGCCTTGTATTTTTTCTGACTTCTTGACTTTATACCACAGTAAAGCTAGCTGCCGTTCCTTTAAAAAGCAGCTGTGAAACCATGTAAGTCAAAAGTATACATTATCTTGTTACTTAGATGCCATCTGTTCTCGTAGAAGACTTAGACATTCAGTATAATGCTATTTATTTAATTATAGACAAAGTAGCTGAATCTTCATTGGGAAGTTGTCTAATTGCAAGATATATAGGTAATCCCTTAGTATAGGTCGTGCTCTGTAGCAATGATGGCATTTATTTATAAAGAGAACACATCTTCTTCTCACTGCACGACCGGACACTGGCAGAACTATTTATTGGAGGCTGAACAAAAATAGACTGGTGTTCAAGGCTTAAAAAGAAATATTACTGTAAGCCAAAATCTTGTCTAAATCAATCCTGGCACATCTGTCTGATGCAGACCGTAAACAGGATTAGAGCAGGATTTATCTGCTTGACGCTAATTGTGCTTGCAGTTTTTTTAACATGCCTGTTTTTTCTTTAATATTCAATGAAAAATAAGACTCCCTTATAAATCTCCAGCTGAATATTTAATGCAGAGATTTATACTACGCTAGGTTTTCAAGCAATGGGGGTATCCAGCACCATTTTATGGAGAATAAGGTATCTAATCTCCTAATAATTAAGAATATTAAATTCTGTTTGACTATACCACTCACTGTGACAAATCGGTGGGGTACAGGCATTAATACATTTTAATACAGACATCCGAAAATAGAAATGAGTCGGTTGATTGTTAAAATATGCTCAATACTCTGAGAACAAAATCTCCGCAGAAAATTTATTAGAACTAGTAGAATAAAAGTATGTTTTCATTTTTACACAAATCTCATAAGTCTCAACAGAATTTGTATTTTTTTGCTGAGATATTGGCATACATTAGAACTTTCCAGATGTTAATGTAATTTTTAGGATCTGACATTAAAATCTGTGGCTGGGGTGACTTTTAGAAAATTTTAATTGGTTTTTAATATTTATTTTTTTGTGGTCAATTAGTTTTTGTTTAGCATCTCTTCAGCAGCTATCCAATTCAGAATTTTAGGTTGCTAGGGTATTGTTTACCTTAGCAAAAAGCCAGTGGTTTAAATGAGAGACTGTGAATGGGAGAGGGACTAGAATAGAAAGAACAGAAATATGAGTAATAAAAAAAAACCTCCATTTGAAAGCTGAAAAGATGTAGAAGTGTAAGTCAGATAATTTGAAAGCTACAACAAGTAAATAATGAGTTGTTAGGAGTAGGCTATTCTATATCATACTAAGGGGCCTATTTATTTAACCTCAAATTTTTCTGGTCTAGTTTTTAAAGGAGAAAAACTCACATTTTTAGAGGATAAAAAAAAACTTTTCAAGGTTTATTATACTTTGAAACGGCTAAAATACTCCAGCTAAAACCTGTCAAAATCATGTAGAAGTCAATGGCAGATCTGTGCAATACATAACCTGGCAGATCTGGAGCTATTTAGTATTTGCAAATATTAGTGTACAAAGTTAATAATCATCCATATCAACAGACATATTACTGCATTTGCAGAAATTAGTTCCACCAAATATTTGTTTTCGTATATTGTATCTGATTTTCTGAAGACACTGTTTCTAACTACAGTGACATAATTCTGGCACAAAACTGGATGGCATCAGCCTTACACAGTGGGGCACTATCATCTGCACAGATTATAGCATAAAAGATCATTTGAACTCTCGAAGGACCCACTCACATTTCATTAATGGAAATAAACACTAAACCTACCTCTTATGACAACCTACAAGCCATGTATTTAGCATAGTTTCCTCAAGACATTTTTTTTTCAAATGCATCAGTTAATAGTGCTGTTCCAGAAGAATTCTGCATTGAAATCTATTTCTCAAAAGAGCAAACAGATTTTTTTATATTTCATTTTGAAATCTGACATGGGGCTAGACATATTGTCAATTTCCCAGCTGCCCCAAGTGTGACTTGTGCTCTGATAAACTTCAATTACTCTTTACTGCTGTACTGCAAGTTGGAGTGATATCACCCCCACCCTTTTCCCCTCCCAGCAGCCTAACAACAGAACAATGGTAAGGTAACCAGATAGCTCCCTAACACAAGATAACAGTTGCCTGGTAAATCTAAGAACAGAACTACTATTCTGTACTATTCAGTTACATTGAGAAGGAAAAACAACAGCCTGCCAGAAAGCAGTTCCCTCCTAAAGTGCTGGCACAAGTCACATGACCGGGGCAGCTGGGAAATTGACAAAATGTCTAGCCCCATGTCAGATTTCAGTGCAGAACTCTACTGGAGCATCACTATTAACTGATGTGAATGTTTTCCCATGACAGTTTCCCTTTAAGGGGGCAGCCATGGAGAAAAGGCTCAGGTCATATAGCAGATAACAGATAAGCCTTTTCGAACACAATGTTGTTTTATCTGTTATCTACAGTGTATCCTTTGCCTTTTCCTCTTTTTATTAAGCTTAAATGGCTGGTCCCATGGCTACTCAACAGCGTGTTTATATAGTTTCTGAAGCAAACAGAAGTTTTAGACGGGCAGGGCAACACTACATTAGTGTATATTTTATTTACTGTGATACACTTTCATTTTTTAGTTTAATGATTTATATATTTGCAACATTGTTTATTTATCCTTCTGTCCAACGGGGTCACTCACAAAGTATATTTCAACTTGAATTTAACGATAAACAAAAAACATTTTACAAAAAAGTATTAGCAACAAATTGTTTTTTCCAGTTTATCCTTTTCAGTTTTATCCCGTGATTTATCACGTGCTTATGTGCTTTCTTACTTTGATACAAAGTGATGTTATTTAAAGTAGCACCTAATCATGTAGTTCTTGTATTTGATGGACCAGTAGATTTGCCAAAGTTAATTTAAGAGCAATGTGATATGATAAAACATCATCAAAGCCTAATTTAAATCACAGTGAGAAATCGCAGGATTAAAAAACAGTGTTCAGTCTTTTAGAAAGGTTTATTACTTCCAGATGGGAGAGAGAACCCTTTCCAGTATATGATTAGCTGACAGCCAACAAGGGGGCAGATAGTTAATGTATATAGATAAGAATTGAGCAAAGATCTTGATATGCACTATTGTTTTTTGTTTATTTTCACATTCGGACATGAAAATATGTGTGGGTATTTGAATTATCAACTCCTGTTTAAAATGCAGAGCTTAAATGTCAGCTAATGCTGGGAAAAAGCACAGGTACCGTGTATGTTTGTATTCTGTTGCTACTTTGGGACCCCATGTTGGGATATGCCATGTGTTGCACTGCATGGTGCTTTGCACTGCACTCTCCACCTGTGACATACCTCACATGTGTCCCATTCGTGGAAATGTTAACGCCGCGTCTGCCAGAGGGGCTGAAAAATATCCTAAACTATTGAGTCTTTTAAACATTTAACCATTTGTCTTTTGCTGTATTCTGTACACTAACAATATTGGGAAACTTTAATATTAAATAATTACATGCATAAATTAAATGGTATTTTTTTTATAATTAGTTACTATATAAATTTGATATAGCATTCATATTTTCTTTAGTTTATATTGCATTATATAGTTTAAATGGCTTATATAGTTTGAAAGTGTATTTGATCATATCAAGACCACACAACATAATGTTGGATTCAAAATCAGGCTTACTAGTGATTAGTGACAATGGATCCAATACCAGCAGAATGGAATTGCATGGTGGTTAAAGTTTATCCCTGAAAAATGAGCTATTGACTCAGTTAACTGTGTCGAACTTCCATTGCTAGGACAGACCTTCCATTGAAAAGTTCACAGAGTTGACAGTGTAGCTCTTAAGCTGAGATCTGTTCTTAGAATCTGGTAGGCTAAAGATAAATGGAGATACATTTTGCTCAAAAAGAAACCTGCACTCTGACTGCTATTTCAAGAAGACTAGTGGAGTCTTTTCAATAAAAGGTTCTAGATTTCTATAAAATCAGTTATTTAAGTGAAACTCGGGAACTGCTGACAATATTAGAATCACAAAAAAACTAGGGAAACTTGTTCACTTGGAATTAGTCTTTTTAAACCTAGTGCACCTAAAGTAGGCCATGTACAAGCATATTTAAGATACCGACATGGCTCCTCAGATCAATTCATCATCTTATCTGCCCATGTATGGGGCCCAATGATGGGCCTATCCAATGACTATCTGGTCACGACTTGGGGATATGTACTCAAATGCTATTGTTAATGTGATTATTTTTCTTGATACACATTTCAAGTCCTTAATACTAAAAAAAAGTCTTAATTAACAGTCTAGATTTTTTCTTTGTGTCAAATATTGGCTTTTTATCGTTTATAGCAGCTGGTTAACTCCAAATTGTGGTTTAGACTGAGTATTGGACCAAGGGTGCTACTAGCAGCTGGTCAATGCCACAGCATCATTTAGACCAAGCGCCAGCAATTTCTTTTTGTGTACAAATTGTAGCCAAATTTTGCCTGTAGCTGCCATTCAGTCTTTTAAAGGATAAGTACACCTTTAAAACAAGTTAATCTAGCATTGATGAGATTGATATTGTAAGCACTTTTGTAATTTACATTTATTACTTATTTTCTTTTTATTCCAGGTTATTAAGGGATACATGTGCTGTTAATTTAAATTAATTTTGTTGCAACAGTGCCACCTGCTGGTCCTTTTCTGACAAGTCTGACCACCAAATGGTCAAGGAATTTGTCAGGAGAAAGAGGCTGTTCTGATGTTCTTCAGCCTTAGAAAACAATTAGAAACCTTTTTCAAATCTTTCCTAAGCAGAAGATCATCAGAGCAGCCTCTTTCTTTCTCTTGACAACTTCTTTGACTACTTGGTGGTCAGACTGGTCAGAAACTGACCAGCAGGTGGCGCTGTTGTAACACAATTCGTTCATATTAAAAGTACACGTATCCCTTAATAACTTGGAATAAAAAGAAAATACATAATGAATGTAAATAATCTCTTAAATGGGAATTCAACAGCATCTGCGCTAACATGCTGCCCCCACCAACCGTAGGCCCCCCTCCCTCCTCCCCCCAGCCTACCTTTCCCCCAGGGCAAATGCCCCAAAGTTGCTACTTACCCCTCTGTGCAGGTCCGCTCCAGTAGGACGCTTTTGCCGGTTTGTACTACTGCGCATGAAGTTCGCCGATTGAAAGAAAGAAAATAAAAAATTATTGTAAATGACAAAAGGGCTTAGAATAGCACTCTTGTCAATTTTTGCTAACTCAACTATCCCATAAGCATCACTTGGAACATCAGTCATGGCGGGACCAGCCCTCAGGCAAACTGTGCAAAATAGAGGTATTGTGGCAACTTCTGATGTGCAGGAGAGAATTACTTAAAGATAGCTGGTGTAGGCTCACTTTTGGCTCATCTAAAGCCTTTGTTGATGTCTAGGTGGTGCAAGCTGGAGGTAGAGTTCATTCAATGACCCCCCAGGAAAGTGGGGAAATCTGCAATGAAGTAAAAATGAACTTTAAACCATGGCATTACAACTGTCACATACTGAAAAACTACACCTATCATCAAAACAAGGCACATTTTTGTAAAGCCCCATGTGAGTGTTAAGCTTCCTACATCTGGAGAAAGTGCCTGGTGACTTGGTGCCTTATTAAGTGACATACATGTGCATAATGAAAGAGAGCTGGGACACTTTGCTTAGCATTACTACATGGCTGCCCACAAAGGGTGGCTTACCACTGGGGAAGTGGTATTTAATAGCAAATAAATATTTTTGTCTGCAATTCTGTTGGCGGAAACCATTTTTGATGATAATTGCTCTTTAATGATCTAGATTAGACCTTCTTTATGCTTTTTCTATCCTGGGGCCCAACTATCGTTCCACTGAAAATACATAATAGATTCTTTAGCCTGCCATTTTTAAGACAGGAATCTATTTCACAGATTCGATTCTGAAAGTTTTTGATGTTTAACATTGGGAGCACAAGTTTGACACACCTACAGATAGAAGGCTTAAACGACATATTCTCAGTAAAAAGTAAAACAACAGACGTTCTGCTGGACAGGCAAAGGGAGGCACTCTGTTATGCCTCAAAATTAGTGATGGGCAAATTTGTGGAGTTTCTCTTCGCCAAATTTTTTCCTGAATTCATGAGTGAAATGCAGCCGGCGTTAAAAAAAGAAAAAAAATTCGAGCCTAGCGAAGAAATTCACCCATTACTAATCACAATATTTCTGTGCAGATGAAAACTAAATGATCCCTCAGTTCATCTTCACAACCAAAGTAAGGATTATTGTGATATATGGCAGCTAAAGGAGATCTTAAATGGTAAGTGATGAATTTATAATGGCTTTTTGTGTTTTAGTTTCTCTCTTTTTTTTCTTTTTTTATTGATTCTTTGTTTTTTATAAATTTTTCTCTTCTCTTGCAGTCCTAAAACTGTTAATCTGATGTGTTTGTAATTGATTAGTGTGTACGCATATGAGAAAAATACAGAACCATGGCACAGTTATAAAAGTAACAACAGTAAAACTAAAAAATATACAAAAGTGGTTGATTGTAAATGAAAGTGCTTAGGGAGAGTCTTGCAAATCCAGCACTCTGGACAGCACAGCATTCTGTCTATTCTGAATCAATGTGCGGCATGCTGGCAGACACCGAGATGGCTGCCATACAAAGTAACACATACTAATAACATCTAAAACTTTTGTGTTAAATGATTATGTTCAATAGTAGTCAGTTTTATACAGACTTCATAACCTCGAGAAAATGGCCTTCCACAGACCTTAGACCGTCAAGAGCTAATCTGAGGTATGAAATTCCATTGGTCTGTCAGCAAATTAGGAATGTATTTTACCTTTTGATAATTAGTGATATTGATCAGTACAGCTAACACAAGTTCAGTATATAAAATATGTAATTTTTAGCCCTATTCATTCTTAGGGTTTAGTTCTCTTTTAAGTAAAAATTTCACAGAGCAAAATGAGAGGAACAAGGGTCTAAATACTTGTCAAACCCCAATTTCCATATCTGTACATAACATTAAATTACTAGCATTATGTATTATGTATCATATGTTGCTAAATAATCATTAGTGACCATTATCAGTAATAATGGGATTCAATTCAATAATTGCTACAGAAACACAATAAATGAGCCAATTTTAAATTGCCTTTTAATGTATCACTGTCATCAGATGTAACTACAGCACATTACTTATAATAATATGATCAGCCATTGTCCTATGAATGGCAAATGTAAATAAACAATTGTGTGTTGTGTTTCTTGTCCAATGAGATTTTCAAAGCTGCCTTATTGATATTTGCCTGATTTTCCTCCAGATATCAGTAGGGTATGACTCTGAAAATTTTCATTCATCCAGATCATGGTATTTCTGATATAAGTAATTAAAAAGACAAGTGGACTTAATAATACAGTTTTAATTTCATAAAAATTTCTCAGCAAGTCCAGATGTTTTTTTTTAATGACTTATATTAGATATCCAGATATCAGTAGGGTAGGTTTTTGGTGGGCCCCATACAAGAGCCATTAATCTGCAAATTCTTATGAAGTTATTGAGTGGGCAGCTTTTATCGGTCCAAATTTTTTTTTCAGAACAGATGAAATCTGCTAGTGACTCACAGTATCATTGTCTTGGCTTCAGCCCTCACCAGTAAGATATATTTAAAAACCCTGTGTGAAAAGAGGATCATTAAACATCTACTATAGTGAATTTGTATAGTAGCAAGAATGAATAGTGCTAAAAAAAAACATTTTGCCAAATCCTTTCTTTCTGACTTCATAGCACAGTAGTATATTCATATCGACTGATAAAAGTGAAGTTTGAAACAGTATTAAAAAAAAAAAAAAAAACTCACAATAACTTGGATAACTGCCATATCCAGCTTATCAACTCATTTGCATTTCACATTTTATTTAGATGGTAAATATGTACCGCTGGCATGGAAACTGATAATCAGAAACTGTGCGGTGCGTTTTTTGCAGAGGCACAAGGACTGTGTGAAAAATGAATTGATCCATCGCTAGATCTTGTAGCTCTACATGAACACAACTGCAACCATCCATCACTTAACTGAATTAAGTGTGAAGCACTGGGTGGGAAATATAGACAATTAGGACTGTGCTAAGTTCCAGCACCTATGATAGCCTCCCCATCTGGGCCCCTGTTCATATATTAAGGATCAAAGGTTTGTCTTAGCTGAAGAGAGCGTTCCCGTGTGTGCCACATTGTGTTTTTCAGTTTTATTCACCGATAAGGCCTGCATAAATTACAGTTGCAACCAAGGGAGGTCCTTTATATAATTTTATATAGTTTCTTAATTCTGTTATTTGAAATTATTTTTAAATGATGCAAGACATTTCGTATATGCTAGAGGATTTTATTTTTCCTACTTTGTTTTAAGTCCTCGTGCTTCCTAAAATAATTATCATTTTAAAGGGCTTTATTTTTATGTACTTGTATTCTGTTATTTCTGTTCAATTCTTTGCAGTGTTTATTTTCTGCCTGGCGACCAGATTCAATTCATGTTTGATGTATAAATAAAGGGTTAATGCCTTCCCCGTACAGAAGCATAAACATACCAATTACCTGATTCCTTTATTGACAGCTAGATCTGATGTTACCATACCACTGCTTTATGGCATTATTAATGTTATTCATTAACCATGATAGTTTTCCATTAACTTTTACAGTTTATTTGTAGTTACTTTGGCAGAGAGAGAGAGAGAGAGAGAACCTTGCTTTCTTCCATGAGGTTGGACAAACTCCTCCCCCCCCCCTTCAGATTTGAATTTCTAATGTATATGCCTGATGGTAATATTTCAGAGAACTTTGTTTTCTTTTTTAATAGAAGAACGGATTGCCATGAAAAGAGAGGTACTAAAAACAGCACAGATGTGAGTCTGCTCGTAGCGTCTCTTCAGCCTTTGTTTCCTGAACACCCTGATTAACCCCTACTTTTCATGGTTCACTGACTCACTGATAGATCAAGTTTAAACTAGCACATATTAGTTGGTTTGTTTCTATGAGAGGAACAGTTGGCCATTCTTTATCTGACTGCAGCTTCTCCATAGTGTTTGAATGCTGAAGAGAAAGTAATAGAATATGAATTGGAAATATACAATGGGATTTAAATATTATACTCGAATTAGCACTCAGTCGTGCACAATGGCCGTAGGAAAACCTGATTATATAACATCATCATTCTTGATTATTCTTTAACTAGAAGCTTTGGTAAATAAAAGCTATTTTTTCTAGGGAAACTAACTAATGATATAACTATTAAAGGTACATGTTGTTTACCCTATTTAAAATCATTTTACCATCAATTTTTTTAAATAAAATAGATATTCTTTTACCTTTATAGTTATAAGTTTTACTTCCATAGGTCTACTTATTTGCTGTTTCCATAAATAGCATGTACAACTAAAGGTAAGTGTAAAAGAAGGTGTTATGTCAGGATTGGGCAGCCTCTATATTTTTAAATATAGGTTTTCCATAGGTATCAACTCTTAGTGACTCAGAACATTGAAGGGGACTTGCCAGCCTGCTAATATATCAGTTTTCCCAGGCTAGATGTTTGTATTGTTTCTATGGATTGTTATTTAATGAATGTTCCTCAAATTACAGGGTATGATTTGCAGGTTTAAAACATTGAAAGATAACAGGGAAGGATCTCCAGTAGTGTATGGAGTACATCATGCCTTTTCTAAAGGAAAATGGCTGGTTATGGCTGCCAAATGAATGGAGCTTAGTCAGCATGTCTGAAGACTGTAATGCTGTGTTATAGCTAAATTTGATATTATACACAATTTACGTACTGTACCTACTGGCTTATTGAGAGCTTTAGTTATTTCCTTTACATTTTTTATTTTTTGCTCCCCAATTATTCTACTTTTGGATTATTTGTTTATGTAATATACTGCTGGGAAACCATGAAACATATAGAAGTTTAATAAAATGAAATTGATGAAAAAAGCTAATTGTACAAAAGCCTTTTGTGTGGTGGTCAGTTGCAACAAGCTCAGACCCATCTGCGTGCAGTGTATCTAGAAATGACATCCACCAGTTTCTGGTGATGTTTGATTCAGTCTCTATCATTAGTCTGCACTCTCTTGCACCATCACTCCAAATCTAAAGCACACTGCAGGGATTTGCTCAAGCTGGTTTTGGTAGAGTCACAGGAGACAGGGACAGCTGATTTCAGTAGAAAGCAGATTTCTCTCTGCACTTTATCAACAGCAGTACAAGACAGACTGAAAAATGTACTTATAGAAGAATTGTTTTTACAAGTCTCTGGTTAAACAGATGGCTGTTGGCTGACCATCACTCCTCTGAATCTACATGGGGTTATCCATTCAAACAAAATAAGGTGCAGTACCTTGAAGGCATTCAGTCTCCTATTTCCTGCTGTCCTCCAGAGAGAAAGCCTCTCTTATACACTAGTACACATACACTGTCACAGCACGTGTTTCCATGCTGGTTGCCTCTTTCACAGGCCCCTCTGTGGCCCCTTGTTTTCAGGTCCCAATGGCCTCTCACACCATGGTAACAGCCAGACACCTATGTGCTCTCCAAGCACATTAGAAAATCCATAGGTGTGGGAGCATACCCATTCTACAGGCAATAGCAGCTCTAACCTCAGCTGCCACATAGAGGGAAAGATGTTTTTTCTGCCTCTGCAGCACATACAATGCCCCTACAGTGCACATTTTTGGGCGTGTTTAACAACAACCCTGCTACAGTTCTAAAACTGTGTACCAGGATGTATACATCAATCACTTGTACCATATAGCAACTGTTTAAGCATTTCCATATTTTTATAAAAACAGTAGAAGCTGTTGTCAGATAGACTTGTTAAGATTACCTTGACTCTTTTGGATTTACACTAGATCAATAAAATATGTAAGTGGGGAAAAAGGGGCATTATATTTTTCAGATTTCAATCAATCTTTCTTTAATGCTGTGATCAAAATACAATGCTGTTATCCAGCAAGCTTTTAATTACTGGTATTCCTGCTCATTTTCTGCAGTCCATTATTGGCAAACCTCTGCTAAAGCTAAAGGTGCAGCAGTTAGAGAAACAAAATATAGATATCGTCTTGTTCCTGGGGGAATTCAGAACAGAGAAAGAGAGAGACTTCAGAGAGGGTCCAGGTGGCATCAGAGAAGAGCAGCCTTGTTGATTGTGTAGACAGCTCATGTTAATAATGTAACTAATTCCTTTACATATCATCTCTGGAGATGCTATTAAGTAAACCAGTCATTCATATAATTCGCCCATGTTGCTATGATACATGCAAACACATTGGAAACCTACCAAACTGAGCTGAACTAGTCATTGAGTCGAGTAAGTGCTAATTCACATAAATGCATATCTTTTAATTCTTATTGTGTTCAGTTGGTTTGAACTTCCCCAGGGCTGGTGCTTGAACACTTGCATAACATTGGGGCTGGTGCTTGAACACTTGCATAACATTGCTTCGTGGCATCACTAGAATTCTAGGTTTAAGTCTGGCCAGAGCACTGACTGCAAGGAGTTTGTTTCCTCCCACACTCCAAAAACATACAGGCAGGTTTGTTGGTTCCTGATCAAACTTCTGTTTGTGAATAGGATAGTGACTTTAGACTGCAAGCTCTATGGGGGCAGGAACTGGTGGTGAATTATGTATAATGTCTGTAAAGAGCTCTAGAATTGGTCAGCACTATATTAATAAAGGATGATAATATAAACTGTGCTTATTTATTGAACAGGGACACATCTGTGGTCTCAGTTTCAGTTGTTACAATGACATTAAAAGCGTTACATTTTATTGAAATGTAAAAAAGAAAACATACATAAAGTTGCGATTATTTAATAATCTGACACGTTTCTCTAAACAATCTCTGCAATACATGTTAGTGTTGTATAAATAAGGGAAGAGGATTAAACCAAATGAGAAACCTGCAATTACAGACTTATTTCTAGATAAAGAATGTGAATAAAGTAAAAAAACGCTGCAATAGAGCATATTCTAAAAACAGATCATAGAAATAACCAGTAGTTGCAGGGTTACAGTGCAGCAACTGTTTTGTTTCAATGCTAATATGATTGAAGCCATTTTTGCACAGGGAAATAGATTAAAATTAATAGGGCAAATGACAGTGGGTTGTTAAAATTAATTATGTTGCCATTTTATCTCATTTGGTTTATGGGGCTGGATAGTAGTAGTGAATTTCTTGCGCACCTGCTCCTGCTGTGGCCTAAGTGATAACGGGTCTACAAATCCACAAAATTGTAGTATCAAGTCTCATCGCCAACTGTGCAGAAGCTCTCTCATCAGATCCCTACTGAGAGGCGGTTCCCATCCAGTCCCTGAGGGCAGGTTTCTTCTCTTCATCCCACTGTTTTTTGCTTGAACTTTGACCCAGACCTTCCTCTTAGTTACTAACACTTTATGCTATGAGTGCTGCTGTAATGTTCACCCTTGCTAAGTGTATATACTCATAGGCTCATTAGCAGGCCAGAAATTCACTAGCCTCAGGCCTATTTGTGTGTCAGTTTCAGCTCTTGTGTTCCCTTGTTTTCTTTCTTCCTCGTCTACTTTAATTCTGTTACCTAGTTCACATAACCAATTAAAATGTCTAGATGAATGGTCATCTTTTTATAATGTTATGATCTAACCATCAAGAAAGCCCTATTTTAAAACAAACAATGCTGATGTGCATTGGAATAACGTGCTTTCACTGGCTGTTTTATTTTTATATTGTTTGTTCCTTTTTGCTTTTTAATGTGTTTTATTATAAATTAAAGTCATGTTATGTTTGCTAGATGTGTGTTCCAGAGAAAATTATATTTTTTTCATGAAGTGTTTCATTGCATCCATTGTATGCATGTTTGTATGTGTGTTGGTGGAGAGCTTTGTGTGCGTTTCATTTCCTGCAGATTTATAGTAAAGGTATGGGATTCGTTATCTTGAAATCTGTTATCCACAGAGCTCAGAATTATGGAAAGGCCATCTACCATAGACTCTATTATAATCAAATAATCCAAAGGTCACACGCAAAAACGTTGTACCAAGGGGCACTGCCATGCTAAGTGTGATAAGGATGCCATCTTGGGCACTTAGGATCTGACTGTGTAAGAGGCACTCACCCTGGTGGCTTAGTGGGCCGGCATGGACGGCCGCTGTGCCTTCGGTGGGGAAGGCAGCCGCGTGGCTCTCTATGGCATGCAGCGTGCACTTCCAGGGTTTATGCGCTACAGTTTCTGGCATCATGACGTTGCCCATTGGCCCGAGATTCAAATGGTATTTAAAGGGACTTTTGTGTTTAGCTCATTGCCTGTTTGGTTCTACTAGTTCTACTATGCTATTACTTTTATTTGAACAATTCAAATTTGATCAAAGACAGACCTATTCGAACAAAAAAAAAACTTTTAATTAATTTAGAAGTTTTTGCTATTCGAAATTTGACCCTTGATAAATCTGCCCCTAAGTGTCGGAATTAGCTTCTGCCAGTGTTGTTGGGCTTTAATAATAGGGAGAAGGAGTTGTGTCTATAATAGCCTGATAAAGTCTGGATGTCAATTTTTTTTCACTGGGTCATGGAGGATCAGCTCCACTGGGGAGTATTGTATGTTATCTCCAGAGAGGAGAATTGGGCTTAAAAGGCATGGCGGAGTTGGAAGTACCTACAGTATACAGCTGTAGTTCTGGATTATTGAGTTGTATCTTAAGTTGCTGGAATGTGGAAAATGCCTGATTTCTGAGAATGTCACTAGGTATTGCAAGCCCAGTAATGGCCAGTATGTAAAATCCTGAAGGGATTTAAGGTGTAGTAAGTTGGAGTTCCTCCACCAAGGCAGACGGGGTAATTATTAGTGATTTGTGCCCAGTATATGATCAAGCAGCTCTCCAAGCTCTGACAGGGGTGGATATAGTGGTTGGGTAATTTTCAGAATCTTTTAGCCTCCTATATGGTATATCATGAAGCACTATTTTAGTTAAAAAACCTTTGTGTCATAAAAATAGCTGTACCCAAATTAGTATATCAAAATAGGTAAACTGGTTCCAATAATTGCCTTTTAAAGTGTTTTATTCCCACAACATGTTTCGGGCAACTTGATAAACACTTGATAAAGGGCAGTTGCCCGAAACATGTTATGAGAATAAAAACCTTTTGCAGTTAACCAGCGAGTGCCTGGCTCATCATTCAAGCATATATATACCAAATTAGTATGTGTCCCTATTCAAGATCAAAATGCAATTGCTGCTAAACTTCTCTATATTTCTAATATTTCTGAACCATACACAAACTTTTCAAGCAAATATACAAACTTTTTTTCGTGTCTATTTAATCAACTAAAAATTGCCACCAGACTCAAGCGAGAGTTCATACAGTATGTGATGCTTGTTGTAAAACCCAGCGAGACAAGAGTGAATATTTGTGCTGGGCTGTTACTATAAACTAGCACATCACCCAGAACACTTTCAAAATACAATGACAAAAAGGGGTTGGATCCTTGTACTAAGGTGCAAACAGCCCTGCTGAAACTATAGACACTCTGCTCTCCAAGGTACTGAACTAGCACAGGGTGCATTTAGAATAAGATAACTTATCCAGGAGACGTTTCCTAGAAACAGTTAAGTAGTTAAACATATGTACTTCCCAGACACACAACATGAATGGAAGTTTAAAGTGATATATTTATAAAAGTACCTTATCAAAGGTGGTTAAGTTGGCAAGTGACTTTTTCACTTTTGGCACTGAATTTTACACAGATACTTCACTCTTTGATAAATATACCCCAATGATGGAACAAATTCAACATATAGATCTAGAAATACAATAGCTGTATATGAGTCCCTGCAGTTGTGTGTATTTTCCTATAATTCTTCAGGATTATAAGATTCTCACTCACTCACTCACTCACAATAAATGGCTCAAATCAAACCCGGCCTTGAAGTTCCCCCTTTGTCTAACTAGATATATTTAGGTTCACTCAGGATATTAACCAGGATGGCTTTATTTGAGGTATACATTAACAGAGAGTCATCCTTTTAACATAAATGCATCATTGCATTTTATAAAGACTGGGCAAATTTGCCCATGGCAGTAACCCATAGCAACTAACTTTTTTCAGTCAGGTGCAGGTGAAACAAGGAAAGCAATCATTTGATTGGTTGCTGGGGGTTACTGCCCACATTGTAAAAGAGCCCCCATTTAGTCAATTATAAGGAAAAAAAAAGTCTCAGCTCAAACTCTAACCTCAGTTTGCCATAACTGGGGATCCCATGTGTACAATACAGCAGACCAAGCAGCTGCACACAGGGGGGGCGGGGGAGTTCTTTTGTATTCCCTCACCAGTGCTATAAAGTTTTCAGCCCGTGAGGGAAGGTGAGGCCTGGAGAAGTATTGGGGCAGGGCCCCAATGATATCTTTTTGTTAGGGACACAGCCATTTGAAGTTATGCCACTGATATCTATTAATATATGTATATTTTTGATATCTCTCTCCATGTACATATATACATATATGTGCGTGAGTTTCCATAGCGAACCCCAAGGCCACGGCACATATTTCAGCAATGGAGGAAATGGAGGTTGACATAAAAGTTCAGATGCTGCTTTACTGGCTTGCATTTGCACAAAACACAAATAGCAAGTTTTTCAGCCCACTGGCTTCACATGGGGAATCACTTCCCAAGTTGCACCCTCACTGGTGTGGACGTTAACTCATGTTTTCCTTTAGCCCTCACTGGCTTTCACTGGACCACAATATCCCAGAATCCTGTCTGTTGCACATTCGAGACACTCGTCCCCTGGTAGGGTTTTCTCTCCTCTCCAATCCTTTGGATCTCTCACCAGCTCAGGGGGAATCACAAACTTTCCCAGGTACTCACAAGCACTCCTTCTCCTTCACTCAAAGAGGTTCCCACGTGGCCCCTCACCCTCCTACACTCAAGGATGTCTCTAGGGGGAAGCAGCCCTGAGGTGAAGTCTCACACCTCTTTTTAAATACAAATTAAATAGCAAACTATCTCTAATTAGGCAGCTGCAAAACCTTACATGGAGCAAGGAACCCTGCTCTCTTCCATTCAGTCCTGGGACCCATAATCCATCTTTTACTAAGCCCATTCACAACCTACGCTGCTTTATTAGCTGCAGCAACACAGTTGTACCCACAAATCTTATATATATATATATATATATACCAGCTTGTAGTTTGCACTCCATTTGTATGAGCCATAATAAAAAAAAACTATATAACAGCATATAAAGCTGCACTCACAGGTCTTGCAAAGGCAAAAAAGTGTTCATTTATTTAACCTATGATTTGGTCGCAGCAATAGCTTGAGAAAGGTCTTTGCTGATACCAAAACAATGGTTAAATAAATTGCAACTTTTTTCAACATTTTTTATATGTATACATCAAGTTTAATCCTGCAGCTTAAAGGGGTAGTTCAATTAGTAGCAGCCTTGGTCTTCATTCTCAGCGGTGCTCCACCAATGAGGCGAGTTGAGAAACTCGCCTCAGGCGGCAGCGCCCCACTGGGTACCAGGGGCGGCAAAAATTCAGCTCCTGGTACTTTAAGAGCCGAAATCCTGGTTTTCAAACTGGAAATTCTGCTCTTCCAGCGCAGAGCACAATTATGCGCTCTGTGCTGGGGTCCTGGCCCTCTCTGCCGCCCTCGTGGACCCCCCCGACGCAAAAATGTGAGCACACAGGGGAGGGGGGTGGCAGCAACACAAGCTGGATTGCCCCTGTTCATTCTTTACTTCTTCTTTACTTTAGTTCTAAAGTTTTATAGAATAATTTGCTTTCCTCTTCTGACTCTTTCCAGCTTTCAAATTCTGGTCAGTGACCCCAGTAGCCAAAAAAAAAAAAACGATTGCTCTGTGAGGCTACAATGCTAATGTTGTTACTTCTTGTTATTTATTTTCCATCCCAGCTCTCTTGTATTCATATCCTAGTCTCTCCTTGAAATCACTTCCTGTAAATAGCACCATAGCAACCAGAAAGATGCTGAAATTCCCAACTGGAGGGTTGGTGAACAAAAAGCTAAACAATTAAGAAAACACCAATAATAAAAATAAGAAACCAGTTGCAAGTTGACTCTAATCATAAAGTTAATTTAAAGATGAACAACCATAAGCCATAATACTTTAGTAGATGGTGTACCTGTGGTCCTGATGGTGCCCTTATAATATTATTGTTATTTTTGGTCATATAAGCTCCACTTCAGTAAGGTTACATTAGTATTAATACAAGTTTATTAGTATTATTAGTATTCACACAACATTGAAAAAAGCTACTGCTGTGTTATTAATATCCCCTGTTAAATCAGCAGTTTTATTTCGAAAGGGCTCTGCTAAAGGTGATACATTAGTATCTTTTAGTACAGCAGGCTTATGCTCTTTTCTATTTACTTTTTAGGATTTCCAAATAGACCAAAGTCTCTGAAGTAATAATTAACCCAAACAGCCATAAAGGAGAAGCTTCCAAACTCTATTTTGAGCACGTTGCACCACTCTTCAAGCTTGCTGACATCCAGACAGATGTTACAGGTACGTTTGTTTCAGTAAATAAATTAACTGAATAGAGAGAAAATTGATCACTAGGCAACAAAGAGAACCTGAACTTTCAGTTAATCCCCGGCAGCTTTCAGTGTCTGCGTAAAGTACAGTAAATCAGGTTACATACTGAATCTGTTTGTTAGGTGGTTTTTTTTTCCAGCTCCTCTTTGCATTAAAGGGGAACGCTACCCAATTTCAGTTTTTTTATATAATGAAAGAAAATATAATTCGAAGCAACTTTCTAATAGACATTAATAAAACATATAAAAACAAAAGTTGTGTCTAAATATAATTTCTTTTAAAAGCAGTGATTGGCTGTTTTTATTCTATGAGAGTTATGTAATAAAAGCCACTAAAGTTTGCCCAGGAAAAGTAACCCATAGCAACCAATGAGCAGGTAGCATTTATTGGTCATCTGTTTTTAAATTTAATTGGTTGCTATGGGTTACTGCTTTTGTGCAAACTTTGGGCATTTTATTGGAGATTTGTGTTTTGTTCTGACACCTGATACTGTAGCACAAGTCAGCCAATTAAAAGACCTGGAGAAGCAGGGAAAATTTTACTTGCTGTTTGCTCTTGTTACATGTAAGGGTGGTAATACACGCTAAGTTTCTGGGGAGATTAGTCGCCCCAGCAACCAATTGCCTTTTATTCAGGTGACTAAACCACCCCCGAAAAGCCTTCCCACCAGCTAGAATGTATATCGCAGGTGGAATGGCACTCAGAGCGCTTTGCCTCATGAGGAAACTTCGAGTTGCTTCAGAAAACGAAGCAATCTGAGCAGACCCGGACTGGCAATCTGTGGGTTCTGGCAAATGCCAGAGGGGCTGCTATAAGGTCCCATAGAAAGTCAGTATTTAGTGGGCCGGTGGAAGCTGTTTGGGCCTCTATGTGGGCTGATCGGGCCTCTGTGTACCTGAAATGCCAGGGCCTAGTTTAATTCTCTGTCCGGACCTGAATCCGGTTTTAGCCGGTGGGAAGGCTTTACGTGGAGATTAGTCCCCCTGAAGATGAGGCGATTTGCCGCTAGGTGAATAATCTTCCCAGAATCTTAGCATGTGTCACCACCCTTAGAAAGCACTGAGAATTAGTGATGAGTCATAATAAATTATGAAACACATTAAAGACAATGGGTGACAATTTTATCATGGCAACTTCTTTGTAGTAAAATATATTAGAGTTTATGGACCTAACCGCAATATTTCTGTCTACCGTGCAACATTTTAGTTGCAAGTGAAACTGAACGCATGGTGAATTTTTTCCGCCATTCCGCAAAACTTTTCACATATGGTGAAACTTGCTGTGTAACCATACATGGCCAAAGAATGTGCTCTTCACTAATGAGGAGTGATGTTTATGTCTTCCAAACTAGCAGTCTAATAAAAGAATCTGTACTTTCAGATCATGCAGGTGCTGCCCCGTGTGGGGATCTGATTAACTGCTTTGAAACATTTAGGTCCAAAGATCAGAGGATCTCTGTTGGCATGGATACAGCCAACCTTAAGTGGTACCTGCTGCCTTTGAGATATGATAGTGTAGCCCAATAGTTCAGTAACCAGATTAGTCTGGTTTATGCCAACATTACTGTTAATCATTTTGGTCTTTGGGTTGACACACATAGTTGCATCATGGTCATTGCATGCATTGCATTGCATTAAACCTGTTTTCCGCAGCCAATAGATTTAATTAATAATATATCTAATTAATGTCAACATTACATATCCCAACTAGTCCTACAAACTTTAGGGCTCATTTATGACCGCAAGCACAGTGAGTGAAAAATCACTTATATGTATTTGCTTCAAAATGTTCCTTCCACTTCCATATTGTTGGGATTGGCACTGCTCAATCCTTTCTGCCTTCCATTCAGAATCAGGCACTGCTGCACCTATTGACATTGGAGAACCTTGGAGCTACCTCCATCTTCTTGTAAGGTGCTAGCTCCAGGGTTCCTTCAGTACCCGGCACCAAGCAGCGCAATAGGGTGCGCACTGAACACCATAAATGATGGCAGACAGACTTTGCAATGAAGCATACCTTCCATTGTGAAAATATTGACACATTGTTTGGTTGGGACTGGGACATCATACAGAGTGATGCTTTCTGTGACATCCAGACGTTAATACCAGATGAGCTCATATCTCAAAGTGTTTCATTTGCTGACTCTGACACCTGCTGGTGGAGTTGTTAAATAATCTGAATATTCATTTGTGCTGTTCTAAGCTATAATAGTAAACATGCAGATATTCACATCTAATTAGTTTATTATTTCTCATATTTTAAGAGTACAGGAATAGGATCTATTATAGGGAATGCTTGGGACATAACCGGATACCATAACCTGCCTGCTAAAATTCATTTAAACATTAAATAAACCCAATAAGTTTGTTTAATATGGATTTCTTTAGCTTTGTAAAGATTAAGGACAAAATACTCTTGTCTTATTAGAGAAAGAAAGGAAATTTTTTTTAAAATGTAGAATTGTTTGCTTATTATCAGGGGCGTTTCAGGGGCTGCTGCCACACTCGCTGCACTAGATGAGCCAAATTTCCATTTTAAAAAACGGAAATTTGGCTCTTAATGTTACCAGAGGCGGCTTTTTGCAATTATGGTGTAAACACTAAGGGAGATATCCTTCCGTAATTCAGAGCTTTCTGGATAATGGGTTTCCAGATAAGGGATCTCATGCCTATATTTAATAATGTAGATTAACAGGTCTTAACCTCAAAAGGTGATATGGGTGTTTATAGATTTCATGAAATCATTTTTTAAGAAGAAAGATTGTGTTCAACAGTAGAAGGTTAATTCCAGTTCTGTATCATCAAAATAATTAAAAAATGCAATGAAAGTAACACTTTGTTTTTAACATTCATTCTCTTCTGATTAAAATGCTTATGCTCCAGCACAAATGATTATTTTATGGCCCATGCCATATGTTCACTGTGTGCATGCTAAACAAAAGCAAGGAATGTGTTAGAAGAAATGTCAGTATTTTTACTTTTTCTTCCATTGCAGAAACAACATATGCTGACCATGCTCGTGCCTTACTCAGAGAATGTGAACTCCAGGAATATGATGGGTATGAAGCAAATGAACTGTTTATATTTACATCGTCATTACTGTAGGCAGAACCTTTTCTGATCCTGGTAATGGCAAGTCATTTTGTGGTAACTGATTATTCACATCTACTGTGGCCTTTTGCTGCTTTTCAAAGAGAAATACATCTTACTTATTGTTCCTTAAAGTTATAATGGTAGTTTGCTTAACACCTTATGAGATAAATGGATCAGTGAATAGCATAATAGGACAGATTTTTTCAGATTATTTAGAAGAGAGATGACAACTGCTTTGGTCAGCAGGTCTGTGGCCATTAGACATAAGCCCCTGGAGATCAATGGCTGCTTCCACCTGTATGAGTAGGGGTCATTTATCATTGCCCAGGACACAAGTGTTAGAGCTAACGAGTTCCCACTTACCAAGCATTTGCACCTGGAGAATACTGCTCTTTGCATTTTTTATTTGGCTTTCAGTGCAGTGAGCAGCATGAGAATTAGTATGTCTGAATGACGGACAACTTAGAGGAGGGGACACACCTACAGTATGTGCCTTTCCGGACCTGCCCCATCACCAGTACAGCATTGCTATAAATGCAGTCACTCTGCATTTGTGTATCTGCATGTTTGGGACAACGACTTCCAGAATTGTGGTGTAGGAGTCGTAAAGTCGGAAGCAATTTTGGCGATGGTGTTGACGGAAATAGCATCACTGAAAATAATCAAATCAGATTTAAGAGCTTCTATGAAGAGGGATATGGCAGAAACATTTCTATTTCTAAGAACAATACTTAAGTTAATTTTTATTGTATTTGTAATGGTTATTCTACAGCTATATGACAGTTTCAATTAATATAAGTTGTTTTAGGTTTTCCAATTGTTTTTGGTTTATGTAGTTTAACTTTGATTTGGGTTTAGAGTTACCAAAAGATGTGGTTTCTATTTATGAGCTTTGGCAGTGATAAAATGCCTTGTATGTTGTGTTCTTGAAGGAGAAGGAAAGTGTTGTTACACTTGGGGGTGCCAAAAGTTAGACACCCCCCAAGTGATTGTATTTTCTTACCTAAAACCCCTGGTCAGTGCTCCTATCAGCAGAAACCTGCATCAGCCTGGGGGTTATTCAATAGTGTACCATGGAGCAATTTTCTTTCTGATTTTTCTTTCTTCTCATGGCTGCACATGCACAGTAGAGTGATATGCTGAATGTTAAAGAAAAAGCTGGCTATTTCATTCTACTGTGCATGTGTCTGCCCCTGAAAATTTGAAAAGAGAAGCTCTGTGGTGCTCGCTGGCAGGTGTCATTTTCTGCTGATAGGAGCAACGGCCCCAGGGAATGTATATACAGCCACTTAGGGTTGCCTGACTTTTGGCACCCCAAGTGGCCAAAAGT
>CM044448.1:65231411-65262097 GCA_024363595.1 Xenopus borealis
TTCGCGAACATTTTTTCCGCGGTTCACGCCATCCCTAATCATATATAGGGAGAACACTATTCCCACTAACTCCTAGTTGGGGCCATAGCGGCTGATGCTAATTACCTCTCTAACTTACACTTCCTAGAGAGCACTATTACACCTCTAGGCCTCACACCACCTAGGCTCAGTACCTCTTCCAGGGGACGACGCTACTGCTGCAGAGCCCACTGCTCAGCTTTCCTCCCATGGTGTATCTCTATCTCACTTCCTGAAACCTTCCCTTTTATAACTTCTTATTCTCCACCCATTAGGGCCTTTCCCTTACAACTTATTATCCTCTAGCTCTACGAATTAAAGTTCATGCAGTTAAACTGCAGAAAATTGCATGTGTCATATAGGTGAACTGTAATATACTATTCATTCTGGCCCTGCTTCTTACATTGTGGTAATTTTAGCACATTATCCATTTGCTTGAGTTTGTCATCACTGACCAGTAGTGATAGGCAAATCTATCTCGTTTCGATTCGCTGAAAAATTCACGAATTTCCAGCGAAATTCGCAAATTGGCAAAAAATTAGCGAAACAAGTCACGTCTCGTTTTTGTTGCACCTCGTCGTTTTTGACGCATGTCGTGCCATTTTCGACGCGTGTCTCTTTTTTTTTTTTTTTTTTGCCAGGCGAATTTTCACTAGCCACAAATTCGCACCTGCCGAATAAATTCGCCTTTCACTACTGACCAGTGCAATAAATATCTAACTTGTAAAGGCAAATTTATTCACTGTCATTTGCACATATTGTGGCAAAAATGTAATTAACATTAAATTGTGGGTTTAAAGGCAAATAAAGGTGCAAGTGCACCTTCAAGCACAATCGCTATGTTTTTCCCACAATGCATCTGTTTTTGAAAGAATTTTGGCATAGCTGCTTATCGCAAAGGGGCAGTGCTCTTGACAAACTTGCGATGCATCAGTTGCAGGCAATGCAGCAAAATGAATTTAACTGAGTCTGCACTAAACTCTTTTATATCTGAATTTAAATCAAAAAAGCTGTAATTTTTTGATATTTTTTAAATGATAGTGAAACAAATAAAACAATAATGGGGCAAATATCAATATATCAGATATCAGTGGGGAAATCTAATGGATTCCTATAAGTTTCCCAATGATTAAAACTTTTTGACTGTCACAAAATCTTTTTAGGGCTAAACTCCACAAGTGCTTTTGTAGGATGGTGTCAGATCGATCGGCATACGACAAGTTGGCTGGTGTTGCATGGGTCAAAATATAATAGTGTATAAACTACATATAACATTTTCTATCCAACACAACACAACTTTCGGATGTGAACACTGCATGCTGCGTATTCATCCTGCAGGATTAAAACAGATGGTGTCAGAAATACTTTTTTTTTCTCATTGAAATATATTGACTGTCAGATGAAAATGCATGAAGAAAAGACTCCTGACTTTATCTGATCTGACTTTATATTCTAGCCTAGAGGGATCAGATTTTGTAGCATACTACCAAATCCTGTGCTGTTGCGCTTCATTGCACAGCGCTGCACGGAGAACCAGATAAAATCTGACCCACAAAATCGAATGAAAAACGCTTGTGGAGTTTTACCCTTAAAGGAACATTATCATCAATAAATGAAAGTGTTTTAAAGTAATTAAAATATAATGCAGTGTTGTCCTGCACTGGTAAAACTGCTGTGTTTGCTATGGTTTATATAAGCAAGCTGCCATGGGTGCAGCCATTCAAAACTGAAAAAGGCACAGGATACATGAAGATAAGCTCTGTTGAACATAATGGTGTTCTCTGTTATCCACTATTTGGCCTGTGCCATATAGCCTTTTTTTCAGTTTCTGCCATTGCCACACAGCAGCTTGTTTATATGAACTATAGTAGTGTTTCTGAAGCAAACATACCTTTTTTTACCAGTGCAGTGCAACACAACATGATATTTTCATTACTTTTTAGGGTTACTGTTCCTTTAAGGAATGCAGGTTTATCACAACTTATACCTGTGTCAGTTCTTCAGAATGTGTTTGCCTGCTGTGAGTAATCGAGTGCCATTCTGATCTATTGGGCAAGAGTGCAGCACAGTCACAAACAAGGAGACAAGATTCAGGCAATTTTTTCCATATGGGGACAATTATTTCAGGACAGAAAATAAATTGTATAGTCTAAAACATCTGTTAACACTTGGTAAATCACTCCCCCTCCCAGGGTTGTGTCTTCTTGTCTTCCCTTTTATGTACATTTAGAATATTGTGCAATGATATTATAATGTCCTTAGAGGCACATTGAATAGTTGCGTTCTCTTCTGCAAGTTGAAACTAAAGAACTGAAGGTATCCATAAGCCACAGCAATTATGGCAAAAGCACACAGCAAACAAATGGTGACATTAATACAGCAGAAGGTATTTGTCCATGGAATATACATGGAGATGAAATGGAAGTTTCTTCTGGTATCCATGTTAGGTAATGCTGAGCTTCTCCTTGATTTTTTCACCTTAAAGTGATACTGACACTAAAAAATACTTTTTAAAATACGAATGTACATTAAGGGACTGATTTACTGAGGGTCGAATAGGGTTGAACTGAAAATTCAAATTTCAAAGTAATTTTGGGCTACTTCGACTGTTGAATAGCCCAAAATTCGTTGTGAATTGTTAAAATTCAAAAATTTTACAGCTTACAGCTGCCGAATCGCCATTTTAGCCTATAGGAACTTATCCTGGAAATTTTTAAAAATTCTGAGAAATTTTGAATGATTCGAACAATGCGGGCGATTTTCATTCGATCGAATATGGCCTTTTTTAAAATAGAAAATGTCCATATTCGATCGAAAATGACTCCCAAAAAATTTCGATGGTCGAATTTCAAAGTATTTTCCACTTCGAAATTCAACCCTTAGTAAATAAGCCCCTAAAAGTCACCTATAGGTCATGTTAATTGTTTTTTGCTGAGAGGTTTATTTTTGTAACTAATTGCTAGTTAAAGTTTCTATCGAGAGGTGCAAAGCTAAGAGTTCTGGCTAGCACAGGGGCACGATTGTCTCACCAATGATACTGGGTTGAAGAATACCACCAAGTGGAACAGGCGGGCCGGACCAGCACAAGCGGAGTAGAATAGTCAGACAGGCCAGAATCAGGATTAGAGAATGAAGAATAGTCAGGGGACAGGCAAAAGGTCAGGATTGGAGATATCAGAGAATAGTCAGGCAAGCAAGGGTCAAAAACCAGTATAACAGGCAGGAAACCAGCAGAAATCACACCCAGGAACTAACTAATAGAACCTAACAACGAGCAATCCTCTGTACACTAAGATCCCCTTAAATACTATTTAAATTTCGCACCATTGCGCGCCGATGAAATCACGCCAGCGTGCATGCACCTACAAAACCCAGACTAAGGAGCCGGCGCAGGAAGGAGGAAGATGCACATGGCGAGCGTCCCCGCCAGAGGCACGGCGGGCACTCCTGTGTGCTCGGGAAACATCCACTAGACCACCAGGGTAAATGTGAGTCCTTATACTCCCTCTGCTAGTCTTCCTGGTTTTGACCTTGGCCTGTCTGACTCCATCTGTGTTCCGCCTATCCCGACCCGGCCAGGTCTGACTTGATCTGCCTCCATCCTGTCCAGTGACCTTCTTCCCAAAGATTTTGCTCAACAGTCGTGCCCCTATGCTAGCCAGTTCTTTTCGCTTTGCACCACTCGTTAAGTCCAGGTGGCATCTGAGTAGCTGAGGGCTCCTCCCGAGTCCAAAGGCGGTCACACTACTGGTGAAGCACGAGCCGAGACCAGGGTGGTTGGCATTTAATCTGGTGTTGGGTGCCAACCGTAACACTGCATTCCAGAGAGAAAGATCAAGATCACCTGCAGATGCAGTGGTCTGAATTATGCTCTTTCATGTATGTCCTTCACTGAAGGCAGTCTTGAAGAGTGATGTGATCATTCACATAGACAGTGCTCCAGTCATCAGCGGATAATAGCTGGTTACAAATCAAGATAAGCAGCTGGGGAATGGGTGTGCAAGAGCAGAAACAACATTGTGATGCCAACAATAAAGTTTAAGGAAAAAACATGGCTGCCGCAAGATGCTTATGAGGCATACTTTTCAGGGGTTGAATTAACGTAAATATAAGTTTTTTGTTTTTTTTTTCAGAAAAAAAACCTAGCTGTTCCCAAGTGGGTATTGCTTTCAACAACTGCGTATAGATGTAATCAGGAGGGGTTTCCTAGTCCTTATGACTGTGTTCAGTATATCCAGATTCATAATTCCATTTCCTACCAAGGAAATTACATAAAAGGGAAAACTAATTTGTCTTCTTTTTTAATCAGGCCATAATCCCTCTGTGGGTTGCATTTGTTTTCCTGATAATCTTTCATAAGATTTCTGATAATGTCAAATTCAAGGGGTGAAAAAAAATCTAAGAAACCTTTGAGTTTAATCAGTTAACTAAATAATAACTACAGGTCTGGCTGTCAAGTACTGGACTGCTAACATCTTAGATTCTACGTTTTCTTTTCCATTTTAGTCTTTTCTTTGT
This sequence comes from Xenopus borealis, assembly GCA_024363595.1. Classification (NCBI taxonomy): domain Eukaryota; kingdom Metazoa; phylum Chordata; class Amphibia; order Anura; family Pipidae; genus Xenopus; species Xenopus borealis. The sequence goes on from CM044448.1 coordinate 65,235,948, forward strand.
AGATCCAGCGTCAATAGGCCTAACTGGCTACCCACAACCAAAATCAGTGATATCCAACCAAGATTGTACAGTTTGGCCAGATTTTACTATACAATTGCAGTTCTTGTGTATTAGCCATGTCTTGGCCCACTTTTAAACAGTTCAGTCAGAAAAGGTTGGACCTATATGTTGTTGTCTTAACAAATTACAACCATTCCATGAGGTTTTAAACACTGTAGGCTATTTTCTTTGTTTAAATAATTGCCCTGTGTATGGTGTCAGGCATTAGCCAATTTAAAAATGCTTTAGCATTCTTATTAAAGAGAAGGAATCTTTGCTTCATAGGCTGCATCCAGAACGCATTATTTATGGAACTAACGTTGAGGAGCTGGACAAGTTCAATGCAAATTGCAGCTGCTTGTAGTTCCAAACAAGAACACTCCGTGAAAAATTGATTTTTTTTGTACCTTATGTTTTTTAATAGATCTGTCACAAAAGAAGCAATGGAATGACACAAAGCTGTTAAAAATAAAATCGAACTTAAAGCCACAAATACAGGCACAGAAACACATCATTTCTATGAATACTTGTATTTTACAGGATCATGTTGCTATGAATTGCTCTCTTGTCTAATTTCTAATCCAGTCTTTTTTTTTATGGTGATATTTGTAGGACTGTAGAAATAAAGTGGCTAACAATACCCCAATTAGCATCCACAGATTCTGGTACCCTTGGAAAAATGTTTGCCCCAAACCTCTACTATTGCTTTAAACCTCAGTCTCACTGAGCTGATTGTGTAAAAGCACAGCTTCACTCACTGCCACCTTAGCATCTCCATGTCTCTTAGTTCACATTATGTTCCATACGATGTACATAGAGGTATTTATTGGGCTGCAAGTGGTTTTAAGGACTTGAACTAAAACTAATCATGAACGCAACTGAAGTATGGTTGCTACAGTATAGGGATGGATATGATCGAATAAAAGACGGTCACTTACCTGTGATTTGTCTTTGTCCTCATACATTCATTAAGGAAATTATTTTTATTGTAGCTAATTCTTTGTTACCACTAAATGGCCGATTTATTATGAATCCAAGGTGATCAGGAGATTTGTTTATTTATTTAGAAATGAATATTTAACTAAACATTTCTTTTTCTTTTCTTCTAAAAATTACAAAATACACACAGCTCCCCCCTAAAAGTGCTCTGCAGTAGACAACACACAACAGAGGGGATTGGGGCAGGTGGTTTGTTAAGGCTAAATGCTAATAAAGGCCAAGCAAACCACAGTACATTACAGTAATAGCCTCTGTATAGAAGTATGAGTTGTATGTAAGTCGGGTGTGTATAACTTCAGGGCTCCCTGTATTGCCAATTTATAGCAGAATCATTTCTTCTTTTTTATTCTGTTCTAAAATTTATAAAACACAATGCTACCATTACTGGATAAAAAATGCATTGAAAAATGCCATTGACTTCAATGTATTTGGCACAGTAAAAAAAATTGCCCATTGTCTCCAATGGACTTAAAGGGATCCTGTCATAGGAAAAATATTTTTTTTCAAAATGTATCAGTTAATAGTGCTGTTACAGAAGAATTCTGCACTGAAATCCATTTCTCAAAAGAGCAAATAGATTTTTTTATATTTCATTTTGAAATCTGACATGGGGCTAGACATATTGTCCCAGCTGCCCCAAGTCATGTGACTTGTGCTCTGATAAACTTCAATCACTCTTTACTGCAAGTTGGAGTGATATCACCCCCTCCCTTTCTCCCACCCAGCAGCCTAACAACAGAACAATGAGAAGGTAACCAGATAACCGCTCCCTAACACAAGATAACAGCTGCCTGGTAGATCTAAGAACAGCACTCAATAGTAAAACCCATGTCCCACTGCATACTATTCAGTTACATTGAGAAAGAAAAACAACAGCCTGCCAGAAAGCAGTTCCCTCTTAAAGTGCTGGCACTGACCGGGGCAGCTGGGAAATTAACAAAATGTCTAGCCCCATGTCAGATTTCAAAACTGAATATAAAATTTTTTTTTTGCTCTTTTGAGAAATGGATTTCAGTGCAGAAGTCTACTGGAACAGCACTATTAACTGATGCGTTTAAAAAAAACATGTGTTCCCATGATGGTTTCCCTTTACTGCAAGAAAAAACACCTAACTCCAATGCATTTAGTGCAAGAAAAAATGCCCATTGACAATGCATTTGCCACAAGAAAGACATTAATTGACTCTAATTCATTTGGGGCAAGAAGAAAAAAATCACCCATACTCCAATGAATTTGGGGCAATACCCCCCGCCATTAACTCCAGTGAGCTTTGCAAAAGAAAAAAATGGCCATTGACTTCAATGCATTTGGCACAAGAAAAAATGCCCAATGACTCCAATTTTTCGATGTTTTGTTAATGCTTCAGTGAAGTGAACAGTTTATTAGCTTTGCAATCCATAACACTTTAAAAATCAGGTATTAGTTTCCATTTTTTAAAAATTACATTCTTCTGACATTTCCATATCTTCCACTCCTCTTCATCAAATATTCTTTACATACAGTATATCAGATACATTTACCCAGTGCCCCCAGCTTCCCCTGTGGCTGCTGACCCTGTGCAAATAGGTGCACATTTTCTGTGCACTTAATACCACAAATGCAATACAAAGTGAAAGCCAAAATAGAAGACATCAAGTGAGTTGAAGGCACATTACAGTATACAGACAGCAACATATAAACCTATGGATTTTTTTATACAATTTCTTAAAATACCACAATGTTTATGTTATCCATTTTGCCTTATTACCCCTAAGCAAAATATATTCCAATTATTTTCAGCAAACTTTTTTTCAAAAAATCTCACAGGCGCTGCTTTGTTCTTTCTTTCTTTTCAGTTTTTTGAGGTATTATTTTTACAAAAACAAAATAAATCAGAAGTTACATGTATGTGGGATTAGAAATAGATTTTTTTATTCTCTGAAATAAATATTTTGGCAATATTTTCTAAGCCCTGTTTTCTCCGGGCTCAGGATATAGTATCGTTCGGTGCTTTGCAATATGTTACAGGTAGCAGTCTGATTGTCGTACAGCATGTTCAAAGGGCAGATAAATGTAAAAATTATATCATGCAAAGAAATCTAGAACAATTGAGTAGACTTGGGGCCATGTAAATCCACTGGAGGGACACATCTGGCCTGCAGAGTTCCAGTTGGTCTAGTTGATTCTCATCCCACCCCACTGCCACTGACATTCACAAAATACCTTAAACTCCAGTCACACAGCAGGTTTCATTCTAGAGTCCATAAATAATGCTTTCTCGCTCTGTTTTTTTCTAGGTATAACAAAAATGCTTATTACGATTCACATACATGTTTTGAGAATTAACATGTATATTCCAATGATCACACATTGAAAACACTGGGCAGCAACTCATTATAGAGACCTGATAGGAGGAGTGGCATAACTAGATATTACTGGACCCCACTACAAATTATTTTTCAGGCCCCCAAAATGTCTACAGGTTGACCTGTATTACCAACATTTGTTGAAATTGTATATGAATTACGGCCTCATGTGGCCCCTATACCTACTGGGCCCTCCTGCAGGGTTTACTTCTTCTGTAGTTATGCCCCTGGATAGGAGAACAGATTGTCAACCTTAATTTGATGAGGTCTAAGATTTTTGAATTATATAAAAACTTCAAGTCAAGATCTAATTAAAAAAGAACAAGACATACATTGCTTGGCGGTTTTTCGTACCCAGACTTCATACTACCTAATTTGGAATGTAATGCCATCCTGGATCTATTACTGCCATAATAATGCCATTAATTTCTATTAGTCATGATTAATGTTAATGCTGTCAAGTTACAAAAGGTAATGCTCTTTCTTTCTTTGTTCATTTCTACATGTGATGGTATAAGACATAAACACATTACCCACCTGTACAAAAGCTACTGAAATTCTTCATAATAATGACTCAAGAAATGTAAGTCATAGTTAGGCCAAAAAGGAAACTGCCCATTTTGAATTGTTATTGGCAGATGACGTTTTTCATCAAAATGTGCATGTAAAACCATTTGAAAGAGTGACGTATCATGGCACAAAAGTGATAAAGATATAAAATATACCACTGTTATATTTTTTAAATCTGACTTGATCTTATTTCCACCTTAAAGATCATTACATAGTAACTGCTCTATTTAGTTTTTGCAACAGCCACTTGTGAGGAAACTCCAGAATCAAGTTATACATCTGTACTGTAATGCAACTTTCATGGGCAGACCTAGTGATTCTGGAACTAAGAAGCTCACGGCCTAGATAGGCTGCAGGTAGCTTGAAAGCACAGCAGGATATGAATTTGCAAAAGTAGTGTTTTCAAGCAAAAATCAAGCAGAGGAGTGTCCAGAGCGATATCCATCGAGTGAAGTTGTTCATAACACTCAATACATTTTTAACATACTTCACTTTTTGATCAGATTATGCATAGGAAACTTGAAATCAGTAGCCATCTGGTTATATACCTGTGGCCAGTGCTGGTATAAAGTCTAAGAACCACAAAATTAGCACTAGTAGATTATTGAGGAAGACTTTGTGGGTTCTTGGGAAACTCCATAGTCGCCAAGTCTATACAAATACCCTTAAAATCAGAAGTTCTTCAAAACATTTATTGTCATTAAATTCCTGAGATCCCTGGTTCCTTGTATACACGTATTATTTTAGAGGTAACGGTGCATTTTCATTTGAAAGTAGAAACACGTCCTCAAAAAGCAAGCCTGTCCTTCATAAAAAACCACTGAAATGGGCAGCACTCTCTCGTAAATCCTCAATAATTCTCTTCATCTATCAATCCATATTCCCATTGATAAATATCTCTCTTATTTTACTTCTTTTTCATCTTTGTTTACAAAGTTCCAACTTTCTCTTCTACTTGTCTCTTCTGTGCCAATGGGCTGATATTTTCTTTTAAAGAAACCGACCTGCAACACAAAATCATATAGTGAGAAAGTTGTGGAAACAACACAAAGTACTGCTCATTAATCACAAAGCATGTCTAGGGTAGAATTAGCCTGTTCAATATATCCTATAAACGGCAGTTAGCAATATTATAATCGGTTCTTAGTGATGTCATTTTTGCATTTAACTTGCTGAAACTGGTATACAGTGAAAAAAGTACCCCGTCTTGTAAATTATAAGGATATTATAAGTTACCAAGGAGTTTCATGACCATACAAAACACGAGACCAAAGACAGAGTATTTTTATACAGGTCATGGAATTTCAAGGTAACCTCTAATATCCTAATATTTTGCAACATGGGGTACTTTAATATAATACACAAGTTTTACTGAGTCATGTGACAAATTGCATCATTAGTCACCTTTTATTACTGATGACATCAGTACTCACCATTTATAAGAATATAATTTACAAGTTATTCATGGCTTTTGTGTATTATATTATAATACATAATAACATATAATACAAACTTTTCCCCCCTGTTTCTGTTATCCATGAAAGCTCTGAATTTACGGAAAGAATGTCTCCCATAGGCTACATTTTAATCAAATCATCCCAATTATTTCCTTTTTCCCTGTAATAATAAAATAGTAGCTTGTACTGGATCCAAACTAAGATATTAATTCATTCTTATTGACCAGATTATTGGGTTTATTCAATATTTACATGATTTTCTAGTAGACTTAAGGTAAGAAGATCTAAATTACAGATGCATTCTCTAGAAAACCACAGGTCCCAAGCATTCTAGATAACAGGTCCCAACCACAAAATAGCTTCAAATAGCTGTCAAATCTTTGTTGACATAATTAAAGTAAATAAGACTCTGTATATAAAGCGGTCGTTTTGTACAGTAGTTTAAACTCATTGACTGCAAAATTTATAGATTACTGTATGGAATGAGAGAGAGAGAGAGAGAGAGAGAGAGAGAGCAAACAAAAACTTGCATTACCTTCCATAAAATATATGTCAATAAGGAAAATAAAAGAATTCCTAATAGTAAACTAATTCCAATGATCATATAGATGACATGCTTTTTGGGCTTCAGATTATGTAGGGCTTCCAACACAACCTAAAATATGAAAGAGAAAATGTGTAAAATATCAATAATAAATATATTCAGTGGCCTGTACTTTATACTTATTTTTCAGATGAGACGCTACAATATAGTTACTATAGCTAGAGTGAAGCAACTTTATTATTGCCAACAGAACTATGTCATGTAGTATTGCCATGTCATCACTCTAGGCCCAGCAACTTGACAGCCTGCCCCATGCCTGCTTGCACCAAACCACTGCACCCCACATCTACACCTCCGCAAAGGGCTCCCCTGCCCTTACTACCTAACTCCACCCACCATTATTTGTTAAGCTTAACTAAAGAAGTAGGCTACAAATGTTGTACTTTATGCTTTGGGCTTTTATACCAGCCCAAGTTAACCAAAGCCCTATAACAGAGACCTGTGCCCCCAAAAATGCCCAGTAGCTCCCCATCTTATTTTCTGCTGATTCACTGATTCACATGCTCTGTGCTGCTGTCACTTACTGGGCCATTACACAATATACCATATTAATATATATTATAATATAAGGCTGATTAGTACTTAATACAGGTAACATGGCAGCACATAAGCCAACCTCATTTTCTACTTCATAATTTATGACAACCCCTAATCTTAGATTGTCAACAGCTGCTCAGATCCTACTGAGCATGTGAGTGTCACAGACACTTTCCAAGATGGTGACCCCCTGTGACAACTTTGAAGTCCTGGATCATTGCTGCTACTGACAAGCTGGAACTTTAGGCTGGTGCAGTACATTCAGTATATAAAATATGGCATTTTAGCCATATTTATTTTTAGGGTTAAGTTCTTTAAAATGGATTCAATGTGCCCCCCTCCATCTGTTGGCTATGGTCCCAGTCTGTTCAATTATGATATGACAAAATAAATCTTTAAGGAAACATTATCTCTCCTACAATTTCCATGAGCAATTAAGAACAAAAGTCAGAGAGCCTTCAACACACATGCAGGTTCTGGTTATAGATTTGTTCTTACATATGCATGATGATCCTGGTTAAGGTTGATAATCTTAAGACTGTCTTCAAAGCCTGCTTGAGCTGTTGTAAAAAACTGTATTAGCATAGCTTCATCCTATAGTAACAAAGGAAGACAATAAAAATTGTATGAGCTACAGCAAGAATAAAATCTGGGAAGAAGCTTTGTGCAAAGTGAATCAGTCATATATATTACAAGAAAAAAAACATACGTCTATTTTTGTATCAGTGTTCATTTTTGGGATGTACCAAATCTCCAAACCAAAAAAGAAAGGACTGAACAGCTTTTAAGGAAGTGAGGAAATACAGGGTGAAAGATAGCTCATAGTATTAGATCTGTTATCCAGAAAGCCCCAGGTCCTGAGCATTCTGGATAACATGTCCCATACCTGTATAACAATTCAGGTGACATACATTATGCAGTTATATTGTTGCAAATATATGGCTATGCAATTACCTTGTACAAAATGATGTAGCTAGCTCTGCTGCTGTCTAGGGTCCTGAAATCTAATCTGACCTGGACTCTGCAAGGTGTATGTGTCTCCCCATGTCTATATTCAGAGATTAAACTGATGCCATGCCTCCCATTGTAAACAGAGTTTCTATGTATTGGACTGCACCCAGACGCAATGCCTGCATTAAACATAAATGCATACACACTGTATAAGGAACATTTGATACATGCACAGTTATTTATACATTAACTTACACTTTCTAAATATGAATGACTGATTTCAAGTTGCACTTCCACAGTGGCCTTGCTTTCCCTTTCCATGTCTCCAAAGAGGCAAAGAATGTGTAGGCAAGAAGGGTCATCTTTTATGCAGTACTAGGAAAAAAAGCAATATATATATATATTTTCCCAATCAAGCCTTTATAGGTGCCTGTATTCATCCCTGAAGAGCAATATAAAAATACAAATACCTTGACAAACACCATGGGGCAGATTTATTAAAGGTTGAATTGAAAATTCTAATTAAAATTTTCAAATTTTTTTAATTAGAATTGTGAATAATCCAAACTCGATTAGAGTTTTTATTCTAGTTTCAAACCTTGCCCCTTCAAATCTGACCATTCACATCTAAAACCTGCAGAGTTCATGTGTAAGTCAATGGGAGAAGCCCAGAGACTAATATGAAGATGTAACTAGCCTTCCTGACAATCCAGGTTTTTTTTGGAGAAAAAAGAAGTTTTTTGGTTAAGTAATATTAGTTTGAGCTTTAGATATTCAAGTTTTTTTTATTAAATTTTAAAAAATTAATTTTGAGTATATTTGAATTTATTAGAGTTAAAAAAAATCATATGAATTTGCTTTGACCTTTGATAAATGTACCTCCAAAAATAGAAAACAAAGGTAAATTGCGACTAGATCTATTATATCACTTAATTTTTTGGGGTTTAGAGAGCTTTTAAATAAACTGGTAAATATTCAAACAATTGTCATTTACTACTTACCAACCATCTTTTGTCTGGTCTTGAAAAAAATGCAAATAGATCACCAACTTTTGATCGAGTGTTTTTTGGTTTTTCACAGTCCCTTGTAGAGTTATCAAAATAGCATTTGCCAACTGTTGTCTACAAGAAATGAGTATATTCTTAGATAAATCCATTTTAAATTAAGGACCTGTTTTGCTGACTGCAGAATTGATGCCAGAAGCTGGCTGGTCAGAGGGTAAAATAATATTTTGCCAAAATACATGTTCATTCATTCGTTCATTCATTCATTCATTTCTTTTAGTAAATGTACTGAATTTACAGCATGTTAGCAAAGGCAAATTCCATTTATAGGAGAATTAAAAAACCCTACCCCACCCTTACCACTACCCTTACATAGACTCCCCTCCTTCCCACCTACCTGCTACCCTGGGCAAATGCCCCAACTTTTTACTTACCCCTCCATGCAGATTCTGTCCAGCGGAGTTCACAGCAGCCATCTTCTTCTGTTCGTCGATCTTCCGAATGAAAGTGTCATGTTGGCAAACATCTGCACATGCACAGAAAATCTCCGAAATTTCCGTGACTTTCGGAGCATGTGCAGTTGTTCAGGACCGGGAGATTGCTCAAACTGCACATACGCCGAAACACAGTTTTCATTCGGAAGACAAACAGAAGAAGATGGCTGCCATGAACTCTGCTGGACAGAATCTGCGTGGAGGGATAAGTAAAAAGTTGGGTGCATTTACCTGGGGTAGCAGGTATGCTGGGGGGGGGAGGAAGGAGGGGTTCTATGTAGGGTTGGGGGGTAGGGTTTTTTAACACAGGGGTTGAATTCTCCTATATCACTACTAGACCTGATGTGGCATTTTTTCCCTTTAAATCTTTGCAAAAACAGGAACTACTGATCTCCTGATGAAAGGTGAATAGGTCCAGTAGGACTAATGAGCACAGAGAGCTACAGATATATTTATCTACCCACTATTTTGGACCAGGCTTTGAGAATCAGGACCCAGTTCAGTATAAATAGAAGTAACTATAACAAAGGCAGGCAGACAGGGGTCTGCCCCTAATTTTCCCTACCATATGCTCTGGCTGATGGTATTTTTAATAAACAATAAAACATGCAAGGATCTGTAGAGAAGAAGAAGTGAATGAAGAGGGGCTGTTTATTTACTGTACCACAGATTTCTTCCAAAACCCAAACTTCTGTGCTGGGGATACATAAAATGCACAACCCTCTAACACTCCTTGGGTTGGCGTAATAACCAAGTTTGCCTCATACAAAGCTCATAAATGCCTTTATATTTGTTCATTTTGTTTTTGTTTAAGGGGGAAAGCCTATTATTTCCTCAGTTGTGCGGTTTACAAACTTTCATTGAAAATTAGAATTCACATTTGTGATTATACATCCCTATGTAGAAGATAAAGTGGGATGTGGGGAAATGTAACTACATGTGTACTTTATATACCTTTACAGCCAAAATATGAAACAGCTTTATGTCATTTGGAGAAAAAGTGTTAGGCAGCGATATCTGAAGCTTTGCAGCTGGAACCAGACTTGATCCAGAATTGATGACCTATAGAGGAAAGAGAGCAATGGAGTTACCAGTAGCAGCACCACAAAGACTTGCACTGTATATAATATATATATATAAAATAAAATTAGCGTTTCAAATAACTCTTCTATTTAAAGTATACCTGTTTCATTTTCCTGGGGGTTTTTTTTTTGGATGGTGCAAGGCCTAATTTGGAGTGCAATTGTGCTTACACTGCTGTTTATTTATAGATGAGATTGTAGGCTCTAGAATATCTATCTTCAAAATCCAAGTTTAGTGATGAGCTAAGTTTTTGCCAGGAAAAGACACCCATAGACTTTTTGTGAAGTTGCACATCAAAAACGAAATATCGCTCATAGACTTTAATGCATTTTTGAAGCAAAACGGCTCAGAACCGAGCATCACTACCCAAGTTTCCCTATTTACTCTATATATAACTTGTATAAATAATACAACCATAAAATGTATGTTTTCTAGGAAAAATCTATTGTATTAATTCAGAAACGTGATTGTCACAAAAATAATTTATTTAAAATTAGCTAATTAAAAAATTAAAGTGACAGATATTTTATGTCACATTTTTCTATTCAAATGTCTTTTAATTTTTTCAAGTGATAAATGTAAAAAAAAAACTGAGCTTGGAAAATCCAAATAAAAAAAAAATTCAAATTCATGATTTAATCATGGCTTTGTCATGCCAAAGACTTTGAATTTGTATTTTAATATGTTTGCCCCAAGACATTCAATCCAGTTTTTTTTCCGCAGCAGAGCTTTTCAAAATGTATTATTAGCTGAATCCATAGCACAGAGCCAGTTCAAACTGTATGTAGAGCAATAACAAACTGTTCTTACATTGAACGTGAACTCTATCTCTTCCATTATACACGAGCCATCTGGTTTATCTTCATGAGGCCCAAAGACAAATGAAAACGGTGAAACAGTTCTGTGAAGAGAAATTATTGACAGCAAAATAGAAATACTTTAGAATGATGATTTTGTAGCAATGTAATTCATTCTCTAGTATACTGTTACTTTTGATGTCAATGTAGAAGGTTTCCATACCTTCCTGTTTTATGTTCCCTTTTAAAAAATTTTTAAAGGGCCACTATCATTTTTACATGTTTCATTGTATATGTGGGTCAAAATATTGTGTGGGGGGGAGGATAAGTATTTTTCTATTTGTTTATATTTCCATTAAATTTTATCCATTAAATTTTATATTTCAATTAATTTTTCTAATAGACCATGGTCCTCCAGGTCAACGTAGCTCTCCTACGGTGCTATGATCCACCAACGATAAGCCAAGGTCAGCCAAGCACAACAATTAGTGATGGGCGAAACGGCCGCGTTTCGCTTCGCCGAAAAATTCGCAAATTTCCAGAGAAATTCGCGAATTTTTCGCCGATTCGCGAAACGAGTCGCATGTCGTTTTTGACGCACGTCGCGTCATTTTCAGCGCGCGTCGCAACATTTTCGACGCGCGACTCGTTTTTGCGAGGCAAATTTTTTTTGTCGAATTTTTTTGCCAGTTTCGCGAATTTATTCACTAACAACAATAAAATAATTTTTTCATAGCATAACTATAATCTATTGTCCCATATTGAAATTCAGTGCTTTCCTTATGCAGTATTCACTAGTGCATTGGATATTACATGCCATTAGTGTAATATACAAGGCAAATTAATAAAGTCATCTGTAGCTCTACAGAATAGCATATTGATGACCTTGAAACTATGCAACAGTTTAAAAAATATATTACTTGCCAAAACCCACAAACAAAATAGTAACAGAAGCAATGAAATTAACTCACCCCAATACATTGAGATCAATCTCATATCTGGTTGGTACAATGAAGCTGACTTCATTATTCCACATAGTGTCTTGAGTTAATTCATTTTCACTTTTGAGATAAAAACAAAACAAAACAATAAGTGCTAGTATAGGAACTGTAAATCAAGAAAATCAAACTGGTTTTCATGGTGCATGGTGTCAACTATGTTTGTTCAGCTATGAATTTTGTGTTACAAAGAGGGATCTGTTCCTGCACCACATATAACTACCCCACACAATGAGGAGACCATGGCAGTCACCCCTACTTGCCCTTCATAAAATGGGATCTCTAGTGTCCTAGTATGGAACATAATCAGAGGTTCAGCAATTTCTAATTACAATGCATGAATTGATCCAATTATTTCCCCCTAGAAGCTATTTAGATATAGATCAGAGATTGTATTGGACCCTTTTTAAAGACACTGACTCTATAATCAATGTATCTATAATGGGGGTCTATTATAGAGTGAGGTTGCTGTATTCATGCAGATGTTAGGGCAGTGGCAGATGGAGAGATTACTCCTTACAAGTGCATTAAAGGATATATATACAGATAGTGGGAGATCTTATCAATGCACCAGAGAACAGTTTTTCACTGTGAGGGCAATGAAGTTGTGGAATGTCCTGCTGGGTGATGTTGTATTGTGTTTAAGAGGGGCTTGGATGATTTCTTGAACAATAATAACATCCAAGGATCTACAGTTAGTATAGATAGGGTTTAATTTGGAAGGGTTGAACTTGATGGATTTTGTTTTTTTCAACCCAAATTAACTATGTAACTATGTACAACGTTTGTATATTGGGAATCCACTTACCAGGTCACAGTTGCATTAATGACTAGGTCCTCTTCTGCTCTAAAAAGAGCGCTGGAATCCAGGAGAAATGAGAATTCTTGCTGTAGAAAAGCAGGTTAACATATAATTCTGTGTGTCATATAATCCCAATTTATTCTATATGAGAAGTAATAGGACATGTTTACAACCATTTCTAGTAAATAAAAAAATACTCATCATTATCTTTGGCAGAATAGTTCAGCACAAGTCTAAATACATTATAAATTCTTTTTATTGCTTGTTTTGCCCCTTTGGTAAACCCCATGTAATGCTTTTGTTATTTTATGTTATGGTTATGGTAGCACAAGCTGAATTATTAAGTCTTTTAGAAGTAGAGCAGCCGTAGAGTCAGCACCTGCCTGGCAAGATGAATAAATACAATAACTCTGCTGAACTAAACAACTCCAGGTAATAGTGGAAAATGTCTTATTAATTGGGCTCAATGCAAGCATTTCAGAGAAAACAAATTAGCACAAGAAACTCAACAAACACATTCATTGTACTGTGGCCAACATCAGTCAGTTCTATGTGAGGACATAGTTATGTAGCCAGGGTACAATATAGGCACATTTTGTAATATTTAATTCATGCTTCTGGACATACCTTTGAAAATGCATCAACATAGAAATGGCCAACACTGCAGTCAAGCCTTGTCTGCTCATTTTCCTCTTCATTCACTGCACAGTTGATCTCTTTCTCAAGCTGAACATAAAACCACAATGATCACATTATAGAAGAGGCTGTCATAATGCCTAACATCTAGTGAGATTTAACCATAAGCAGGAGAATGAATGTATAACAATGTTCCTTGTTCAGATACACTTGGCAGTCAGTGGAAAGGCACATGGCTTATATAACTTCTGCTTATACAGTATAATGAAACGTAGGACTTGGCAGGGTATTTAAGCTTTTACAAGGCATGAGTATGAAGCCCAGGGCTTATTTAGTATCTCATGATTAAATTTTCAAGTTCTCTATACCAGTGGAGACCAAAGGGTAAAGCTTCGGTGTTGAAGTCTTCAGCAAGTGATGATTTTTTTGTGTAATATTTCACCATCTTACCAGATCAAATACTTTGACAAAGTAAAGTCCTTTTGGGAGTCTCAGCTGAAGAACAGTTTGGAATGCATCATCTCCTCCATTAAAGAGAGTAAAATTGATCATTAAGCTCTTCATACCACCCACAGCAAGGTATGTTTTGGTTTCGAATGGCCTTGGAGAAATGCAGAATAGAAAAGGTAAGTGATAAAACACAAAAAAAATGTAGTATACACATTATGTATGTATTTATATACAACCACAATTGTGCACAGTGCTTTACAAGGTGCGAACACAGACTGGGTATACAGCAGTTATATTGTGTTAAACAGTAACTTAAAATAAATCTATACATAAGAGCATAGAGCTTTCACTACACCATTGGGATGAAGTCCCTGCCTTAAGGAGCTCACAATCTATTATACACATCTAAACGAGAACAGCACCAACCACTCATCATTTGCAGATAAACACCCATATTCTATGTGCCTATTGCAGTAGGGAATACACACAGTGATACAGGGGGAATAGCTAAATGATAGACTATGAGATTACTATCAGAACCCATCTGTCTATATAACTATAAAAACAGAAAAAGGTAGTTATATTATGTAAAACATATTTAGGTGCAACCTTATCAAGCAGCCAATATGTAAGATTTCTCAGAGAAAAATTAGAGGGGTGGCAAAACAAGAGAAAGTACAATCAGGTACTCCTTACATATGGCCAGAACTGAACACACATCTGTATTAATTGTATTTCCTACAAATCCAAAGAAAAAATTAGTGAAACTTGCAAAGAAAAAGACATTTCCAGAATATTCTGGCTCTGGACCAATTCATTAGTCAGCGTACACCTGAGGGACAAGAAGCTGGCAAGGGGACAAGGAACAGATGCTGAAGGCACAGCATAGCCAGCTCGCTTCCAAGACAACAGCACATTAGAGAGAAACATATTGCTAACGCTGTAGCAATTACACTAGAATGTATTTATTTTATCCTTTTATGCACAAAAAACCCCTACTAAGCATGAGAACAAATGCATGTATCTCCACATGCTGTATAGGAATATCTAACAGATATTATTCTTGTATTTTTTTTCCTTATACAAGCAGAACTACATGTTTCAGGTACATAGCCTATATCCTAAACGTGGCCAAAAGGGAGATTGTAGTTACCATTTCAGCTTCATCTGAGAAGGCATGTACTGTCCAAATGTTACACTGCTTTCTGACTGCCTCCTGTTATCAACCATGACAATAAGGATTATCTGTATTGCAAAAACTGTTCCATTTTCAATAGCAGGGTAACAGAATCTTAATGCCCCTATGATGCAAGATTTTCATGAGATAAACTTCATTTGGAGAGGAGCCTATGTTAGTCTTTGTTAGTAAAGTCTTGACACTGCTGCCACAACCCATGGTTCAATCTCATCTTCAGAGCAAAAGATATTGCATACAGATGCAGCAAATTTCATCTCAAAGGAAATTTATTATTATCAAATTATTATTAAAACACTTTCACAACTGAAATGAATGCAGTGACATGTTGTGATCAGTGTCCCAAGTGAACAACATCAAAACAGAGCTTGCTCCATCTGTAGTGTAAATATATTATTAGACACTTGGGGGGGGGTAGTTAATAAAACTCGACTTATTCTCACTATAATTTAAAAAAAAAATGACCAAACTCCAAGCCTGAATCCCCTTAATTTACCAATAATTTTGATTGAAAATGTTTGTGGGGGGAAAAAGTCACAACAAAATAGTACAACAATTCAAATTGTACAACCTTTTCAAACTGTCTCCCAGAAAACTGTACTTTATGGAATTGTTGCCTCGACAACTTGAATTTATCAGATTATCAAACAAAAACCAGCAACAAAGAGCCAAAACTATTGAGAATCCTGACGGCACAAAACATGTTCCAATTCTTAAAGGGACCATCTGCCATTGACTTAAAAAATCACCCTCTTTTTGACTATTTCAGAAAGAGGGTGCTGCTAACAGTCATCTTGAGTAGAATACAGGGTTGGCCTTTACACCCACAAGGAGTAACTACTGCTCATTGTGTTCATATCACTGGCATGTTTTTGTTTTTAAAAGATGTGTGGTCACTGCTTCCCAATCAACAAATACATGTATATATGGCCCTGTTACTTTTCCTACATGGTGCAAATGACAGAATAATCAGGTTTCTGCTGGACCATGCATGGCAGATGTTATTTTCAGGAAACGAGTTGCTCACAGAGATGTCCATTGGTCAGAAACTCAACCACATCATTACTCCATAATTTATCATAAGAGGATATTTGCTTTTGTGAATAATAATGCTTTTCCACAGGAGGAATAATGGTGACAATTTGATGAAGCTGTACTCAGTCATGATTTTATAACAATTATATATTCTCCTGTACCAGATTAGGATCCTTTATACTCTACTACCAGATTATCTGAATTACAGATCACAAATCAGGGATGCACCAAATCCAGGATTTGGTTCGGGATTTGGTCAGGATTCTGCCTTTTTCAGCAGGATTCTGCCTTTTTCAGCAGGATTTGGATTAGTCAGAATCCTTGTGTAAATCGATATGCAAATTAGGATTTGGTTTGATATTTGGTCAGATCTTTCACAAAGGATTTGGGGATTCAGCCGAATCCCAAATAGTGGATTTGGTGCATCCCTATCACAAATTCTCTAAAAGAACTAATAAAGTTCAGCAAATTTAGCGTTTGCTAATTAAGAAATGACAAGTCAAATGCAACCTGTAAAACTGCTCACACATTCCAGGCTTGTTAGCGCTACTTATTGAAATCCAACCACACCTATTAAAAATAATCCTATTTAAGAATAACATGTTAACTTAATGTAAGAATGTTCAACAAAAAGAATTATAAAAAAAAATCCTATTTAGCTGTAAAGGCGATTTTCTTCTTTATAACAGTTAACCTAATATTCTCAGTATGTGCGATTGTTCTCTCTATGGGGGAAATTCTCTAAAGTGTGAAGTGGCTAAAGCTAGCGCAAATTCGCTTGCAAGACATCATTTTGGAACTTCTCAGATTTACCAACGGTCACTGGTGTAACTCCGCTAGCAAAGTAGACAGACTATAGCGCAACTTCGTACCCTTACGCCAGGCAAAGTTGCGCACTGATGAAGGGACGTAATTACGCTAAGATGCAGATTTTACTGAACGTTTCGCAAGACTTGACTTTGCCACCTCATACCAGGTGAAGTCCAATAGAATAGATAGGAGTTTCATGAAAAAAGTTGAAATTTTTTCTAAGTCCCAAAAAATGCAGGCTGAGGGTACCCTCCTTCCCCCCTACATTTCCTAACATATGGCAACTCAACTATACATTGGGCACACGTGTAGGGAAATAGAACAACTTTATTATATTTATTAAAGGTTTCCTGGGCTTGTATAGTGTAATGTGTATATAATGTGTATAGTGCATATGCGTCCATTATACTTCAATTTGGCGCCATATGCAAATTAGGCATCGCTAGCGTAACTTCGCTTTGCCTGACAAAGTAACAGTAGAGCATGCTACCGTTCATCTCCCTGAGTGCAACTTTGCATTTTAGTGACTTTGCATAGCACTGGCGAAACTACGCCTGCCGAAGTCCGGCGAAGTACGGAGAAGCTGTAGCTGGCGCAACTTCGGGTCTTAGTGAATGTGCCCCATAGGCTTCCTATGTGCCATCAAGTGGTTACCAGACATGGATCTTTGTTCCGAAGGCGAGATGCCCATAATTTACTCCTGAACCAATAAGTGTATTTTTGTAGTTGTAATATTGGTATGTAGGCGGCCATCTCAGTTAATTTTGCCTGGTCATGTTCTTTCAGAAAGAGCCAGCACATTAGGATGGAACTGCTTTCTGGCAGGCTGTTGTTTCTCCTACTCAATGTAACTGTAGGAGTTGTAGTAGGACATGGATTTTTATAATGAGTGTTGTTCTTATACCTAACAGGGAGCTGTTATCTGGTTAACTTCCCATTGTTCTGCTGATGGGCTGTTGGGGGTGGAAGGTTGGGGGGGGGTGATATCACTTCAACTTGCAATACAGCAGTAAAGAGTGACTGAAGTTTATCAGTCACATGACTGGGGGCACCTGTCAATGTTTCTAGCCCTATGTCAGATTTCAAAATTAAATATAAAAATTTATCTGTTTGTTGTTTTGAAACACAGATTACAGTGCAGAAGTCTACTGGAGCAGCACTATGAACTAATGCATTTTGAAAAAAATATAAAAGTGCAGTGTTTCTTGGATGGGGGGGGGGAGCACCTTAGGACAATTGAGTTCATTCATTGTCATGGTATGACTCTTATAACCATAAATACAGTGCCACCAAGTCCAATGTTTCTTTCTAAAACTGTACTTTTTCTTTAGAAATGCTCTTCTTTGTAGTCTCACTCATAATATAAACATAATAAGAACAAACAGGCATCATTTATGGTGGGTATATCAGGTTCAGACTTTCTATAGTAGGACACCCTTGCTCATCTAATATACAGAAGAAGGAATTTTTCACAATCCAGTTTACAGTAGGAATGGTTATGGGCTGGCCTGCAAATGGCATAGATTGTGTGAAGTCACCAGAATCATCACTTCTCAGAATCTCGTAAAATCAAGACATACACAATAGCATTACATGTAACTTAAGAACAATTTGGACAATAGGTTTGTGTCCATGCCAAGTAAATGAGCCGCTGTCTAAAATATTTATTACAATACATAATCTGGAACAGGAGGAGGTAAAATATGTATCTTATAATGACAAGGAAATAAAAGCTATAAAGTGACTTTATTTATTCCTTTTGCACTTACTTGGGGAAAGAGAGATTTCCAGTTATCTGTAAATCTGCTGAGCAGTTAGGTAAATTGCAGTACCTTGCAAAAGAAACCTGTCAGAATATGTAAATATCCAAGCATTAGAAAACAAGCAGTGTTAACAATTTAATAGAGAACATGTATTTTGCAAACATGTAAAAAAACCTCAGGATACTTTTCTAAGCACTCTTGCAATTCATATTACTTTTTGTCTCCGTTCCTAACTTACTGCTGTTTATTAACTGGTCAGTTTCACAGACTGTACTGTCAAGGTAAGAAAAACAGAGAGGTGTTTGGATGTTGTTCTGCTCAGGAAAGACATGGGAAAGGCCAGTTGAGGTTTCTGATGTCTTTCAAGAAATAAATGTGATAAGTACCCTCCGAATTCCCAGACAGTGCACTCTGTTTTCTTTCTTTTCACTAGAATTGGCACACATCTAAAAAATAAAGCATTGTGGCCCATTATGGTACTCACTGTAGTGCGACCCTTGCATGTAACTAAAATGCCTACAGGCACCTACCTCTTGTATAGTATCTTGAACTATTTCATATAGGAACTATATTAGAAATGGTGAGTGTTATCTGCACTGAGACAGACTCATTAGATGAGTGTTACATACCTAAATTTCAAAATCAAGATCAGTGAGTCGTGTTTTCCTGAGATATCAAACCAGAACACACTGTATCTGTCCCCTATAATATACAGCCATCTGCTTATTAAATGTTGGGAAGAGACAAGAACAAACAGTGCTTTGTGTCATTTATGGATATTTCGTCAGGCTGTTCCTCACATGACAATGAAATCATTAGGATTTTGCAACAGATTAATGTAATCACTTTAGCATGATAATTCCCTTTTCAGTATATTATTGTTTATCAATATGCCTTAGTTAGGGTAAGGCCACACGGGGAGATTTCGGGGAGATTCGTCGCCTGGCGACTAATTGCCGCAACGAATCTCCCCGAATAGCTTGGTAGCAGTGAGCAACCGCTACACGTAAAGTCGCCTGGCACACACGCGGAGTCGCTCAAAATTGCAAAATTGAGCGACTTTTAAAATCGCGTCGCCACGTGTGAATAAGCGCAGGCGACTTTACGTGTAGCGGGTGCGCACTGCTACTAAGCGATCCGGGGAGATTCGTCGCGGCAATTAGTCGCCAGGCGAGGAATCTCCCCGAAATCTCCCCGTGTGGCCTTACCCTTAAGGTGGGAATACACAGGCCGATAAAAGCTGCCAACAGACAGAGTCGGCATCTTATTGGCCTGTGTATGGGGCCCTCACATCTGTTCGTTGATGCGATCCCACGATCCGACCACCCGTTCTTCTGCATTCTCCTCAAGGTGGCCATACACGGAGAGATACGCTTGTTTGGCAATGTTGCCAAATGAGCGGATCTCTCCTTGTATGGCCACCTTTATTCTACTTAAAGGCACAGGCTCATTATGAGACACTGTTAATCCCATGTGGTCATGCTAGCTACTGACCTCAGAATATATTCTACCTAATGGTGTGTTTAACTGTATAATAACTCTATATAGCCCATTGAATACATAATTCACTTTTAAAGGGCAGCTAAAGTCTAAAACAGAATCATGTTAGAAATGCTGTATTTTGTATATTAAATGTAAACATGAACTGACTGCACCAAAAGATTAATCAAACAAATGATTTATGCTTTCAAAGTTGGCGCAGGGGGCCGTCATCTTGTAACTTTGTTAGACATCTCTGCAATTCCAAGAGTATGCACATGCTCAGTGTAGTCTGGGCTTCATTTTGGAGGTTAGGGATTGTCATAAATGATCAAAACAGCACAAGTCAAATAATATCTCCCATATAAGCCGATACAGAAAGACTGATTAATAATCAGAATATGCAGACTGCACTGGGTCTGTGGATACAAATCTCTACACAGTCACTGGCTGTTTTACAGGGAAACAGGCATAGCTGCTGGAGTTCTTGGAAGAAAGGTGTGGGGGCTTCCCCTGCTGTTTGAAAGTATGACTTTTTCCCTGCAGAGCAGTTAGGGACCGTCTGACAATTCCTATCCACAACAGTAAATGAAGGGAGAATTTTGCTGCATACAGTCCGGTTTCTTATTAAAAACAGCATTTTTTAATAGAAGTATATTGGAAATAGATTTCTTTTTCATTAAAGAAAGTAAAAATGGGATTTTATTTGTTTGCCTTTACATTCCCTAGCATAAACACAATTCTGCAATGACAAGTGATGTCATAAGGCTTGGAAGGAAGTGTTTCTAAACTAAGGGCAGTAGTTGGGGGGAGTTAGAATACATTTTGGGGTTAAAGGTTTATTTGTTGTCCTAGATAGAATATACTTGGAAAATTTTGATTACATTTTGGTTAATAAAAAGTTGTCTCCACTGTACCATAGTGACAGATTTAGGGTGCCCATAATGCTCCCATTGCTCTTTTGGAATGGAAACAGGTTAAATAATACTACAATAACCTGTAGCTTTTAGCTTGGGTATCAGATCAAGGGCACTGACCAAATGTTGGAACACATACGAGGATAAAGAATAAACTGAAAAATGTGAATCTGAATATGACAGTATGAGGTATCAATGATTATGCAGCTTTAACAAGTGCAACATTGTTAAAAGAAGGTCAAATATCACATGTATGTGTGGAAAACTTGAATACCCAGTACAGAAATAGGGGTAGGTAGAAGATGTCTTTGGGGGGAAGGCACAATTGGAGTGATCTATGGGGAAGGGAATGACTAGAGAGCTACAAGCAGCAGCAGCAGGGGTAGTGTCAATAAAACAATTCCTGACAGTCAGGAAAGTGTTATCAAATGGACATATTTATTAAAGCAGCTATGAATCAGTTGGTCAGAATGCTTTTGACAGCTTCAAACCGTGAAACACAAACATTTTCAATGGGCGTCAGTAAACGGTACTGTTCAGCAGCAGCACCAAGGGCTAACATTTGTCCGAACTATTGTGGGGATAATGCTCCCCCTACAGGTATTAAAGAAGGGAAGCGACATCATACTTTAGTAGTTTTTGTAATAGTAACCAGCAGCTGCTACATTACATACAACTGTGCTACATCATCCTTACCTTCTTTGTTATGACATTTCCTTTTCCTTCTTTCTTCTGAAGAACTGGCTGAAGTGGCTGGAAATCATCTGCACTCCTTTTACTTACAATGTGTTTCCCCAGATAATAGGAGGATTCCATGTGTATGGGAGTAAATATATCCCTTGTGTCCTTCTAAATAAGACAGATATAGAAAATAAACCTACTTATCATACATTATACAAACTATGCAAGCATGTCACCAAATGTTTCTGAAATGTAAAGACAAGGCAATGCCTTCCAGATGAGTTAACCATCCAGATTAATAAATCATGATTTTCAACAGAATAAAAAAACTCAGTCAATGCAGCAAGCATTTCTGAGAACTGATCACCTGAAATGTAATTGCAATGGCATGGTCTGGGCAATTACAGTACCTTCCACATAGGACAGAGGGGGAAAGTATAGGGCCCAGATGCTGCTCCCTAAATCACATGTCTAAATAATGAGCAAGTTAGGAGACGGGTAACAGGGATACCTACGTGCATATGGGTAGCATCTAGCAGTTCATTTACACTGCAAGGAAGGGGGCAGAGTTACAAAAAAAATGGTGGATTGTGCCTAGATTTTGCACTTTGCACCCCACCTTCCAGTTCATAAATGGTCTCTACTATCTAGAGAAGCAGATAAGCTGCAGACCTGAGTGAGACTACCAGAAGAATGAAGATATCTCAAAGCTTGGTTAACCAAATCATGCTGTTTAATTAGAAGCAATTCTCCGCTAGGGTTTCAGTGCAGCTGCTGTTGTATGTTACGTTCATTAAACTAATTAGCTATTAATTATTCTATCCTCTGATTTTATGAAATGCCCACAAAATTTAGCAAGTGTTTTATGTGACAATGTTAATGCACATTAAATTATGTCTGCTTGTTCCCTAGCAGAAAATTCACTCAGCTGAACACAAAATACACGCTATGAATATTTACAGTCTTACAGAGGCAATCAGGAGTCGTTAACAGCTGCACTGCCTTGTTGCTCTCTCACAATACACTGCTTGCATGTATATATGTGTATATATATATCCGATATATGTATCCGATCGTATGAATGCAACAAGAGATCGGATATCGAGCAAAATGAAAGCCTAAAAGAATTCGATAAGCATTCGATGGTCGAATACTTATCGAATTGTGAATTTGGTCGAGCTATTTTCTGGGAGTAATAGTAAATTTGCCCCATATTGTTGATCATAATATCATTATTATTCTAATTACCTCTTTATATATGTAATGGTTCATACTCATTTTTATGTAGAACAATACACATACAGCATCAAAGACCATGCAGTTCAATTTTGCTGTCATTTACTGTTGGCATTTCTAATTTAAAGGCACATGATGATTTCTATTTTATGCATCTTCCCAAGGCAAAAAAACTCCAGTTGTCCTCAGGCACAGTTATTGGATGTTCCTTTAGACTCCCGAAACCATGTCAGTCATGAAAGTGTAATCACCAGCACCTATCCAAAATACTCTCAAATACGCACAAATAATTATTATCCAGCAAATAAATAATCAAGCTATAGCTATCTTACTCTCATAAAGGCTTGGTGAGTCTTACAGTTGGTAGACTTCTGACGGATATTGAATGTCCCTGATATCACATCTGAGGTTCCATTGGAAACAAAGTAAAAACGTGCAGGGGTACCGCTTTTTCTCTTTACATCCGATGTGATATTATAGTACATTACTGAAAATCAAAAGTACAATTTATTGGATCAATAAAAACATAAATATGTGACATATAATAAAATATATAAAAAAAGACACATTTAATATCTTCAAGCACATCCTTTCAAACATGTGTTTGAAAGGATGTGTTCTCCCATTCTCCCAACCACAACATAGGCAGAAGTGTATATATATATATATGTATCCTGCAACTCCAGATCATGTACCTTGGGAAGCTTCTGCTGCCTTTTTGTTAAGGATTATAGCACAATAAGATGGTTGTGAAAGGGGATAATGAATGGTGTGACCAAACAACTGTCAAAGAAAAGTCAGAACTGCAACCTGAGAAAGTAACACTCGCAGAAATTAGGGTAATAAGGAAACATATTTGTTGCCCATTAATGTTTCCACCAGACAAACACAAAAAGGAAATGTAAAATCAATGAAGGGAGAGTGGCCCTGTGGATATAAACAAGGAATCTTACCTATGTAACCTGGTACGTCCAGTCCTTGATAGGCAAAGCAAATGGTGACGTTCATACACACAACAGCAACTCTGTTTTCCATACATTCAAACTTAGTCTCATTCACAGTGCTTGGCAACTTTAGAGATGCGTCAATAATGATCACTGGTCTGGTTCTGCCATATAACAAGTGCAGAAGTGTTATTGTTTATACTTTATGACATAATAGCATTCATTAGTATCTCTACAAATGAGAAACACAAATTAGTGGTCAAGTTTTGTACTAGTTTTATTATCAAATAAGCCTACACTTAGGGCCAGATTTATCAAATTCACACAAATGATTTGAAATTCGATTGAATTTTCAAAAATATTTTTGAAGGCCACTTCGACCATCGAAAATTCTATTAGAATATTCGGCATTCGAATTACTTGCCCTTTCATTTTTTATTTGACTGCCTAGTTCGCCAGATTAAACCTTCGGAATTGGTTTAACTATTTCTGATCGAATATAAAAATTAGATTTAATGGTTGAAATCATTCGAATTTGATTTTATCGCTAGATCGAATATTTACTATTCGATCGGTCGAATTGCGGTAAAATCCTTGGAATTCAAATGATTTTAATTACCTTTAAATTCAATGGTCGAATTCTAGGGTTTTTTAGCTTAACTTTTTTTTAAAAAAAAAAGACGCTTCTCAAAAATTTTTGCACATATCAAATTTTTTGTGATGTCCATCCATAGACTTTAATGGGTGTCTGTGACATTTTGCCCACGGCAAATTTTTGGCGAAGCGAAACGGGTCAAATTCGCCCATCCCTAGCAGTCGGTATTTATACAATGGCTCCGTGCTCAAAATCTTACTACAAACACATTTTAAAACAAAACACAGGCATATACATACACTATGGGGATTAACCGAATTTCTATTTTTTCCATGAATCTTTAAAAATTAGTTTTTTTGTATTTCGTAAATGCTCTAAAATTCAAGATTTATGAAGTATAAAAAACATAAAAAACTCTGACACAAAAATGTGTCAGGTAAAAATTGTTGAGGTCCTATAGTTTAAAAAAATAGTTTTTTAAAACTGAGTTCTTCTGATTTGAGTTTTTTTCAGAAATATGGAAGAAAAAAAATACTAAAAATGTCATCAAATTTAATTCAAAATAAATGAGACCTCTAAAATGGAAAAATAGGCTCCCCATGTACCTACAAATGTATTAACACACAATGTAACCATGGGAGAAATGTAAAGCAAATGTGTTTGCTTTCAAACTGTCAACTAGTAAATGCCACCTGCTGATTGGTTACTATGTGTTACAAGGACTGGAGCAAATGTTGCTAATATTGTAATAAAACTACTATGTAGGAACACACACACACATGGATACACCAGCTATATTTAGCAACAAGCACAGACTCACACAGGCCTATTTTGATTTTTAAAGGGAAAATATACCCTATTTACATTTTATTAGGTAATTAGTATGATTTTGTGTTTCTGTAAATGCTAATTTGTGTGGAAGATGGAAAGTCAATTGAAAGGAACAAATT
The DNA here is from genome assembly GCA_024363595.1 of Xenopus borealis. Classification (NCBI taxonomy): domain Eukaryota; kingdom Metazoa; phylum Chordata; class Amphibia; order Anura; family Pipidae; genus Xenopus; species Xenopus borealis. The sequence continues at coordinate 65,261,319 of CM044448.1, forward strand.
ACAGTGACTTCCCACTGATTCTTACCTAGAAGAAATTAATTACATGAAAGTACATTATCTTGCAGGCAATATCCTATGGTTATTAGACAGAAACGTGTAATTATCAAGATAATATAATAAAAAAAGCTTTTCAGCTCTAATTGCACACAATATATTTCTATGTAAATATAATTTGTGAGCTATGCAGTAATAATAAAATGACAATATGGAATGTTTATCTTTCCGCATGCTGTGAAGCTCAGAGCAGTACTAATAAATGTAGGGGTTTAAATGCAGCAAATAAATAAGTGCCTAAATAAATATCATTTAGCTCACACTGTGGGGTCAACCACTAGAAATCATTTTTTTGTTGTTTTATCTGCAACTGCCTTTTATTTTTTCAAATTAACTTAATCTTTCCTTATGCATGAAACCATTCTGGATCTCACCTGAGCAGCACAGCGGAGTCAGACAGGAAAGCACCAATAGCTACATCTGTTAAAAGAGAGGACAAATTAATGGATATCATTAGGCAAATCACCTCTATACAGATGCACCCACCACAGTCAACTGAGCAATGCTAAAAGCCATACATCTCCCACAATGAGCACTGAGTACTGACACCTACAGCAAATTAATGTGTCCCCCTGGTCATAGCAGAAGAATTGGCACAGGTATGCAATCTGTTATCGAGGTACCTGTTATTCAGAAATATCTGAATTATGGGAAACCCAATTTCCCATAGATTCCATTTAAAGGGGAATTAAACCCCCCCCCCAGGCGAGGGGACCTACACAGAG
>CM044448.1:65262241-65275120 GCA_024363595.1 Xenopus borealis
GAAGCTTGTGCTTGATGGTAACTAAATTGCATGAATCCATATTGGTGGCAAAACAATCCTAGCAAAATGCATTTCTCAAAGCAACCTTAATCTGTGAACAAGCTGGAGGGTTAAAGGGGGGGTGGGTTTGGAAAAAACACTTGTGATAATGTCCAGATTTATTTTTTCATTTATCAAGGTCATAGTTGTGCAATTTGTGAATTTTCCCACAGACTCAGAATGCAAATGCTTGTGTACATCACTACACTCACAGGCAATGACATTTCACACATGCTAATTCTCCCTCATCTGTCACACACGAATCAGCAGTCGGGTTTGCTGCACCGCCTGGCTCCCCAACATTGCATCTGCTGGGAGCTTGCAGCAGGGGGGGAAAGAACAGTAATTAGACTAAGGGGCTAAGGGTGATGGCAATTGTGTCTTATCAATCAAGTAAGGTGAAAATTCTTTATCCTCCACCCACAATTTTGCTCCATTCGTGATTTATCAACTTGCTTATAATTGGAAAAATTCCGTTTTCCCACAGATTTACTCACTGTGATTAACACACTATTAATTTTCCATAAATATGCACTTAGTCACGATTAGTGGAGACTAGTGATTATTTTTCCCCCTACAACCAGAAAATTTTGTTCAGTTTTTTCATAAAGCTGCCCCTAATAGTCTTAATGCCATGAAGGCAGGAATAATAGGAAAAGCTATTGCACTCAATTCTGGGAAGTCCAAAACTCTTGGTAGTTGCCCTAGAATAGAACATGCAGGTGTAGATTATTCTGAACACACACAGCTTCATTTACTGTATCTTTAAATTTGTGTTGTACTTGAGTGGGAGGCTGTTCTCATGAGGAAAAGTCAAAGATGCTAATGGAATAGTGACCTTTCAGCCATTATAAGTCATATAGTTCAGTCTGTCACCACTAGCAGTAAGCACTGACAGGGTATAAACTACATGCCAACTGAGGATATGTCTATTAACTGCATATGCTATAATGTCCCAAAAAGCTGAGTAAATCAATTATATATAAGTATATGAGTAGCAGTTTTCAAAATATTATTATTAAAGGAGAAGGAATAGTATTTTACACCAAGTGACTATATTTACTTACGTGACACCCCAGGCCAGTGCTCCTATCAGGAGAAAACCACACCCGCCCGGGGTTCTTCCTTCGAGCACAGTGGAGAGATCCTCTTCTGGTTTCTTCGAGGCTTACAGTGGCCGCGTTCAGTACAGTGAACAGCTGAACTTTAATGAAAAACTTGGCTACTTCGCTCTACTGCGCATGCGTCTGCCCCGGGAAATTTATAAAACCGAAGAAGCTCCACTGTGCTCAAAGGAAAAACCTTTGAAAAGAGTGAACCTCCACCTCATATAACTATTTAAGGATTGTTTGTTACACATTTTATAAGCTGGATAAGCTCGTGCTTGAGGCACGAATAAAATTACACTTTTTTCACTAAAATCAGAGTGCTGCTTTTTTCTTGAAAGGTAAGTAAAAGTAGTCACTTGGGGGTGCACCCCATGTGTAAAAATGCTGTTTCTTCTCCTTTAAGTGTTACATTTTTTTAAACCCAAGGCTATTTATACATTACCTTGATATCCGTTGCCATCTATATCCAGTACATTGGAAATTGACTGCCCAAACATGCGCAATCCATAACCAAATTTACTTCCCTGTAATCTCTAGAAAAAAAGGGACAAAATCAGCTGAGACATTGCCTTCCAAAAGGGGGCTAGTTTCTATATGTTAAAGTTTGAATATGTTTTATTTAAACAACGCTATATTGATAATGATTACCTAGGATAACCAGTTGGTACAACTAGCAGTGGCAAGACAGCTCTAAATGTGCAAGGATATATGCCCTATACATTATATTATAGTCAGGTATCGGCAATTAAAGGGGTTGTTCACCTTTGAGTTAACTTTTAGTATAATGTAGAGAGTGATATTCTGAGACAATTTGCAATTGGTTTTCATTTTCTATTGTTTGTGGTTTAATAGTTATTTAGCTTTTTATTCAGCAGCTCTCTATTTTGCAGTGTCAGCAATTTGGTTTCTAGGGTACAAATTACCCTAGCAACGCTGCATTGATTTGAATAAGAGACTGGAATATGAAAAGGAGAGAGACTGAATGGAATAAGTAATAAAAAGTGGCAATAACAATACATGAAAAGAGTTTTTTTTGTTTTAAATCAACTACAAGAGAGTGCTGGTCCTTACCAGCCATATTTTTTTGGATGTGTCCTTAACACATGTCTATTCCTTAAACCCACAAATACCTGGGAAAATGAGGGTGTTATTCCTTTCTCTCTTCCGTTATAAATATATACTGCTCCTTCAAGTTCTCCTTCTTTCGGTGCTGCTATGGCCACATCTGTGTATGAACAAAATGTAAATGTATCCTTTAAGACTTAAGCTGGTTGTTAAGTAGATGAAAACCACTTGTTAAAAAGGTGAGCCTGGTAAAAGCTTTCCGTGGTGGTGTTATATACAGATGTATCACAAGGTGGCAGTATTGCTTATCACAGAGTAACACCTTGGTGATGTCATTGGCAAAATGAGCTTTCCTTTAGCTCAGTAAATTATAATGTTTTCATTTTAAAATTATTTTGTTTTAATTAAAGACTGATAGTTACAGTCCATTAAATAATACATGATCTTTCGTAAAAAGCTCCCTCACTGAACTCCCCAGCTCTCCAAAGCAGCCAGCCCAGACTTAATTACACATGCAAGAGGGTGGCCCAGCGGGAATCCTGTCTAGCAGCGCTGCGGCAGTCATTTCTCTGCTATCTGCAAATTGTTGCTGATATTACACTGTAATCAAACATAATAAAGGTGAACATAATGTTGTTTAGGTGTTTAATGCTTCTTCACATATTACATGAAAAGATTCTCACTGGAACATTGTCTTTCATTAAAGAGACAGTATACTTTATTTTAAATAATAATCATTTTAGATTTTGCCCTGTTTAGTGTAACATAAAAATCAAAGATCTTTATTGGTGATTTTTATTTAGATTTTTATTTTGTACGATCACAATCAAAACAAATTAGTAACCAACCAAGAAGCCTCTTTTTAATGGTTTGTTTCTGTTTGGCACTAAAATCCACCCCAGCCCAGTCAAAGCTCACCTATGGCCAATCAGGAAGGACACTGGACCATTTTTACTAGCTGTAGTATAAATATCAGCACTACTCATGAATGTTTAAGTCATAAGTGTTAGAACTGGTAAGGGACAGTGGGCTTGCGGGGTGCTAAGAAGAATAAAATAAAATAATACAAATAAAATCATGTGAAATGAAGTGCCCTATATGTTGGGATATGCCAGAAGTTGAATTCCATCAGAGGTTTGTCATCTAAGGATTATGCCCCTGGCTCACACGGTGTTTTGTTTTGTTTACTGCTGCCCTCATGTGGAGAATATTTGATGATGAAACTATTCCTTCTCTTTCCATCGCTCCTGTTGTTCATCTGTCAGCAGCACTCTGTAGGAGTTCAGTTGTGTGACAAGGCTGGCAAGACCTTATGAGACTTACAATATACAAAAGCCAACTGTTCTGTTATTTTGTACACCCCTTTTTAAATATGCCCAATAGTGTTTCACAATTTACATTAAAAACATCAAAAGGGTAATTTACTTTTTCCCTGGGAAGAAGTGAACAAAAGCACACCCCTTAGTGCCCATCCTCCCCATGCCCAGGTGAGATGTTTTTTAGCTACCCCAGTACCCTTTTAAAGACAATTCAGACAATTGCAACAGGGACTGAAGGGATTCCCATTGTTGTATCTGAAATATCTGGTGCTGGAGTTGAGCAACAGACCTAACAGCACATTCCAAGGCTAATAAAAACTGGAGCCTATGTCAGAAAAAAAGCCAGGGGAATGTTAATTTGGGAGCAGATGATTCCAATCACGATGAAGAAAAAATACAAATAAAAAAGAAGCCATATCATTGTGCTGGCCAAGCCAAAATGACAGAGAGAGACTTGCCAGGCTGGAAATGAGAGCTTTCAAATCAGCTGAGCATGATGCACAGTAAAACCAGACACCAGTAAACACACTGCTATTCATATATAGAGGGATAGAAGGATTTATGAATCACTTACTGAAATGTTTTTTTAAAAAGTACTTACATCAAATGAAAGTGAAATGAAGCATCATGGGCTACGGTTGCTAAGTTGGGCCCCTGTGTTTTTCCAGGTGAACTCAACAATTACTTAATTGACTCATCGTCAGCCTCGGCTTCTTCTGGATCCTTTTTTTGCCGTTTGGTAATTTACGGAGTTTTATGGCTCTGGATCGGCGCTTGCTCAAGAAAGAAGCCAAGGCTGAGGAACATGGTGCCCCTGTGCTGCACTGCGCTGTTCTGCATTGTGCGGGTCAGAATTTCTAAGGGACACAATTCTGGCGTAACAATGTGCAGAGGGGGAGGGGGCCTATGGAGGGGGGAGCAGTGGGGATCTTTGACTGTGGAGAGTTTAATTCTCCTTTAAAGGGTAATTCACCTTCATTAGCAAAACTGTAATGCATAAAAACCACAGAAATGTGTTCAAACCTTCATAACCTGGCAGATTTTGTAAAACTGACATGGCAATTAGGGGGTGTGGCCAGAAAATGTTAGGAGGTATACTGTAGCAATATCACATTCAGAGATGCACATGTCCTTTACACCTACTTCATTAAAGGGGGGGGGGGCGTAAATCTTTCCTAAAACTGCCCTATTAGCTATCAAAATGCTCTTTGTGTCCCACCCTCAAACCAACATATTTTTCACCATGTATGTCCTGGATCATGAAATTAGAAAAGCTAAAGAAACCAAAACAATGTACCTTCAAAGCCATCATTATCGATGTCCCCCAGGTTAGCTATGGTTTCCCCAAATCTTGCTGCATATAAGTCACTGCCCGAAAGCTCAAACTTAAGTTCCTCCATTGTTCCCTATTAAAAAAAAAAAGAAATAAAAATCATGAGCAATAGTAAATTCATTACATATCCCAATGCAGCTCCTTAAATCATATTATGAAAAGTATAATCTACCCCTAGGGGAATGTATAAGGATATTAGAAGTCTCCAAGGACCATATACTGTACATGCACAAGGCTTCAAGTTTCAACACAAGATGTAACTCCAAGGTGACCCTAATATCTGCACTGTGTAGCAGGAGGTACATTTTCTTTTTACTGGGCCAGGCTTTTGGTGGATATAAGGATCTAGTGGGGCAGACTACCACATAACTATTCCTTTATTCAGGATAAGCCTCAATGCTGCACCTCAAAATTAAATTTAGAAGAGGTATTAGAAAACACTTCAAAGTTGAACATAATAAGGGCCACAGAAGTCACTAATAGCTCTGTAATTAACAGTTGGTGGAGAATATCTTACAAGAAAAAAAAAAGTCAATTTGGGTGTCATAAACACATTTCAACACATTGTCCAAACAAGCAGTGCAGTATTTAAATACAGGCAATAAACTTCCAAAGAAAGAAGGTCTCAGAGTGCTGACGTGTTAAAGCAAAATAAAACACCAGGAAATTTTAACAAGTCTGTCATTTCCACTTGAGTAGAAAACCCTTTGTAGCTCAACTAATAGATAATTACCCTTTTGGTGGTAGAGAAGCAATTTCCTGTCCTGAAGGAAGTAGTAGGACAGGAAGGCTGCCAGTGCAGGACATCATTACTCCTATCAAAATTCATTTTTATATTTATACATACATTTATTTATATATATGAATATACATTTATGAATATTTATGTTATTTGGCGACAGCAGATTTAATGCAGAAAGTTCTTGGCCTCTATCATCCCCCCAGTTCAAACATGTGTGTTGCATAGCCTATTGCCAAGAGGAGAAGTCTATAGAAAACTGCCCAATTTACAATCCTTCAAAGTAGAAGAATTGGTCAAAATGTTGTTAAGATTCCACAGCTCAGCTCAGCCTGTTAGATACCGGAATATATCATTACAGCATGTTTTTATATATAAATATTATATTACCCTTTGTACTTTCACAGGAAACACTGAGCGTTTTCTTCTCTTACAGCTGCTTGCATGTACAGTAAATATTTACATGAGAACAGTGCATTACAAGTGGGGAAACTCACTCCACATGGGTGTGTGAAAAAAACAGCAGGAATCAATGAAAATAAATCAAGTTTTAATGGAATACCCTGTAAACTGAAAGCCATGCACTGGACTTTAAAGCAGAACCAGGGCAGATTATTGAGAGCATCTTCATCATCCATTATGATATAGTGCCAACAAGATACACAGTTCTTGGCATACATTTATAACATGTGGAATCACTTGTAAGGCTTTGCCAGGATTCATCTGTATTTATAAATCCTGGCAGAGCTGGCACATGGTTGGGGAATCACAAGGCATGGTCTGGGCGTAACAGGCCATGATTTGGCAGAAGAAGGCATGCAGTGGGTGTGACCAAGAAACTCTCCTTCCTCTAAACATAGCCAAATTATTGGAGTTCTGCATTGACATTGTGCTGTATATTAGCCTTGCCTCTGAATTCCTAGAATCTTTGCTTTTGCTGACCTCCCATAGTAAATGCTGCCTTCAAACATGTCTGAAAGATTTGATTTGCCTGATACTACCGAGTAAAACAAGTAAAGCAAAAGAAGCCTTATACCAGTTCTTCACAACATGTTCAGCATTTTGCAGCATTCAACTTACAGGCTTGACTGATCTGAGATGATAGTTTTGTCAGTAAAATAAGTTTGGCTTTATGTTATTCTGTATAAAAATCAAAGCACTCCACTCTCTATGTTCTCTGTGTAAATACCATTGATTGCAGCTCTTTCTGGGCAGTGCACGGACCCAATTTGCACAATATTATAGGGCTGCTATATGTCTAACAACTATTATTGCCTTCTTCCTCTGTATATTTTTGGGTCCAGGATTTCCTTGCAGTATGTAGAATAGTGCAGGGGAAAAGACAATCACGCCAGGCATTGAAAGATAACTTCCTACACAAAATATACATTCTATTCAATACTAATAGAGGAGAACTGATGTTATTTACTTTATATCCAATAACAGGGGCCCCAATCCTTTTTTACCCACAAGCAACATTCAGATATAACAGGAGTTAGGGAGCAAGGAAAGCATGAAAAATATTCTTGTGGGTGCCAAAAAGTTATGTGATTGGCCATTTGGTAGCCCTAATGTGGACTGACAGCCTACAGGAGGCTCCGTTTGGCAGTACACCTGTTTTTTATGCATAAAAATTTGGTCCAAGCCATTAATCTAAAAATAGGCACCTGATTTGAAGCCACTGGGAGCAACATTCAAGGGGTTGGTGAGCAACATATTTATTGCGAGCCACTGGTTGTGGACCATTGCTCTAAGGGGATTGTAATACAGGTATAGGATCTAATATCCAGAATGCTTGGGACCTGGGGCTTTCCAGATAAAGGGTCTTTCTGTAATTTGGATCTTCATGTCTTAAGTCTACTAAAAAATCATTCATGTAAATATGAAATAAACCCAATAGGCTAGGTTGATGCCTATGATTACGGTAAGTGGCACAAAACGCAGAAGACTTGAGATGATGGTTTAAATAAAAAATTTCAAATTTTTAACCAACTACTTCTGGTCTGATCTATATGTGGCTTCCTAGTGTGCTCTGAATATTCTCTTGTCTTTGCACACAGATTATCCACTCCCTTGAGCTGAGGGTCTGGGGCAGGAGAACCTGGGCCACTACTCTACTTTGGTTAGTTATTCCACAGTTCATTGGATGTTTTTATACTTACATATATATGTTTTTTAATTTATGAACAATAAATGTTACTGTATATATGGGGGTAAAATATATTCACAATAATTATAAACAAATATTGACTTTGTGGACAAAGACATTGACCACTCTCTATCATCTTCATGAAAATACTATTGCAAATTTCCAATGGATGTGTCTTAGCAGCTAGGAGGGTAATTGCAGTTGTGTCGCTGCTCAACATACACAGATTAATCGTCTATAAATCAAATTTACCAGAAAATAATACATGTAGAAATACTTACACTACCAGTGTTCATGTAGACAAAAACTCTCCCCTCCTCTCGAATGGTACTTTGCATGGGTGCTCCCACCAATAGGTCTGACAGGCCATCGCCATTCAAATCCGCAGCACATACTGCAGCCCCAAAGTATGAGCCAAGCTAAGAAAACAAAGCTAAGCGAGTGTGAGTGTGAAATTTGGAGTGAGAAGAAGGGTTTTTTCCCCAAACACAAGCTGAACACGTACCTTTTTACCTCCAGCTTCAAATAAAATAGTCAGTTGTTTTTCATCGTAAGTGAATATATATGCCTAAAAGGGATAAAAAATGTGTTGTTAATAATGTAAAAAAATAAATACATAAGGAAAATACTGTCTCTAATTTAACTCATTAATCCTTCTTGGTTTTGGCACTGTTTAAGTGGGTTTAGATTAGCATTGTAATGTCTACCCATATTGTACAATAAGGAAGCACCCATATGTAATAAGCATGCATAACAAAAATGCATTCAAATATGCTAATATAATAATGCAATTGCACATCCATGATTTTCACACAAATGTCTCTTTTAAAGAAGCAATGGAGGGAGATAGAGCCCTTACTTTACCAGTCTGTTCCTGTTGTGGGGCTCCTCCAATAACTTCATAACCATTTGGGGTCCGGAAATGGCCAGCTCCAACCGAGTACCCTAGAAGTAATAAAGACTTTCTTAGGTCAAATGATCTCTCATTCCTAGCACATAAACTGCTCAGTCAGCATAGTTGTTGGAAGGTCCTTTAAATTGAATGATTTGGTCAACATTAAGGCTCTGGGTTTGAATGCACTCCACCTGTTGGCAGTGCTTTTTATGCAATGCCAATCTACCATTTATGTTTAAAGGGCAACTAAACCTAAAACTGTTGATTTTATACTCAAAAAGGCTTTCTACTTTATCTTCTAACGTACTACCTCAAGAAACAAATCAGATATTCAGAGCTAAGCAGTCTACTTAAATTAAATTTCATCCTGGCCAGTCTGGTCTAAATACTGGACAACCATCTTCCTTCATATATTCATATATGGTCACCTTTTGCCCAGTTGCTAGAGTAAAGTGGCCCCTACCAACAATAAAGTGGTTAAAAATCTACACTGGATAATTGCAGAAAAGAAGCTAAATAATTGCAGAAATAAGATTAAAGGAAAAAAGACCAACTGCAAACTGTCTCAACATTTTCATAAATTAATTTCCATCATACTAAACATTACACTGCCCCATTAATTAGCATAAGGTTCAAGGAAACAAAGCAGGTTCTATTTCAAGGTAGCAGTAAATTAATACAATTAAGGGCCCAAGAGCCAAGGGCTTCAAGTAAAAAGACACAATAAATATAAATGTGATTACAGGCCTCCACAAAGGAAACAAGTGTAATCAACAACTTGCAGGCATTTACTGTATAGGAATTCAGAGACAAAGTAATATACAGAACAATGTCAAAGCAGATGGTGGTTACAGAACATAACCACTTCCCTTAACCAATCTGGTTCCTGAGAAACAATATGTTCTGTAATTTGCAAGTCTTCATACATATATACATTCACATACATATACATATATATATATATATATATAACTGTGAGCTAAACCCTGTAATATGCCATCAACCATTCTAAATATAACATTAGTATCTATACAGGGTGGAGGCTCCAGGAAGATCAAACAGCAGTTGACAAATACATCCTGCACCATCACTTCTGCATGCAACGCTAGCTGATTCAAACACTGCTGCATGCAGAAAAGGGTTCCGATAAAAGGGCTCCATGTCTGTGCTCAACTGAACAAACAGTAGCACTTATCCAACACAGACAGAGTTCCAAGGGGGAACAGATGCAAAAATTGCACTGTCTTTAGGGAAAATCAGATGCCCACTGGGACACAATGAAGGGTGGAAACTGATTAATTTCTTTGATGCTAAATGATCCTTTAATTGTCATGCTACAAGCAAGAAACATCCCATATTATAATTAAAAACAGTTCCAGCATCTCCAGGCTATATAGTCGCCAAAATACAAGCCCCTGCAGTGGCAGAACTACCGGGGGTGTGACTGCACCCCCTCGGGGCCCACCAGCGGTTCGCACATGCGTAAATCTGCCACAAAAATTGCTTTTGGAGGGGGATGGGGGGCCCTGCTGCCCGACCTGCACCTGAGCCCCGCGGAGCAGTTAGGTTACTGAGCCCCTGTGCCTCTATGTATTTATATGGGAGGCTGTAACTTAAGTAGCTTAGTTCTTTTTGTGGGTAGGAGCACCACTGTAAGACATAGTTTTAGGGAGCTGAACTTGTCCTTTTCAAAAAGATTCTTATAATCCTTACTTATTATTACTATTTAGTGCCAGAGTTAAATAATCAGAGACCTAAAGTGAAGCTGTTTTTAAACATATCATAACACTGTATTTGTAACTTTATAATTTTTCCATAAAAGTACTTTAGCACATTACCTATCTGATCCCCCAGGTTCCATTCTGGAAAAAGCTGCCATATTTGTGCAGCAGTAGTCTGATAGCATTGGAAACCATCAGGTTTAGGAATTTTAACGAAAATCAACATGGCCTACAAAAATCTTTTAATAAACATTAATAGTTTGAAGAGCAGATTTTTGTGTCAGTATCATCATCAGTAATTAGTTAATACATTCATAAGATCTGTCTGTCCCCTAAATGTATGCTTTAAGCCTGGGCTCATACAGTATTGCATCATATTCCATCCCCAAAGTTGCCAGCTCAGCCGGCATATGTTAGACAGCTCTCATAGGCAGACAAAATTGAGGAAAAAAAGCTGAGAAAACTTTGGATATAATAGTGGATATGGGGAAATGGAAGGAAGATATTCTACTTAACAGATCAACAAAATAAAATTCACAACTAAAAAGAATAAAAATTACCTAAATAGCTCCCAAACTTCACAGCATTGTTCAAATCCACATACGACTTGATTGTGTTCTCAGTAGTATTGTAAACAAATATAGATCCTGTCCAGTAGAACGATCCAGGAGCCCCCATAATGATTACATCCTAAAAAGGAAGAACAAAACCTATGCTAAGGATTTGTATGGATTCGATGCCTCAGAATTCTTATCAGCCCCCTGTTTGGACACCTGAACACTTCATGCAACAATTAATATGTCACACAGGTGCACACAGTTTACTATTCAAACTCACCATCAGGTGTAATAATAACTAGATATAACAGGGAATACTTTGGAGACCAGTCTGATGATTGAAATATGTCTTCCCATTGTTGCATTTCCCAGGTTATGCACATGTTTTCTATCAACTATACAAGCGTGCAAATACATTGTACTCTTTCATATTCTAAAATTTTGGATATCTGTATTCCATTTTAGGGATGCACCAAATCCAGGCCTCGTTTTGGCTAAATCCCTACACTTTTTGCAAGACACAAATCCAGCCAAATACTTAGGCGCTGATTAAAAGTCAATTTGAGGAAACTGAGGCAAATTTCAGTTATCGATTTATCTGAACTCAAATTTAAGGCTTCTGAATTGAAAAGATCTCGAAATTTTAATGAAAACATTTGCCAACTAAAACCTACAGAGAGTAACATCACTACAGAGCGTGGGGGCTGGGTGCAGGCCATGAAGCCGGAACTCCACAACCCCCTCCAGATGCAATCTTTGTGTTTGGGGGAACCACTGGCAGGTCTGAGGGGGTGCAGGCCCTGGTGCACCCGCTGCACCCCCGGTAGTTCCACCTCTGCCTACAGAGCTTCTACAGAATTTAATGGGAGTAGTGTTTTCAATTCAATAACACCACTTTTATAAAACATAGAAAGTCTTGGGTTAAACAGATGCATGAGTTGTTTTAAAGCAGCCAATGAAGATGACTCTTGTGGTTTCAGTATTCTGATGAAATCCATAAATTATGGATAAGGAACATGCCTACTATTTGTCAGTGCAATGTGTTAACTGGTGCAAATCCTTGCACATCCAGTATCTGGTAAAAGATCTTGTTTCTGATTGCAGTGGCAAAAATTGCACAGGAATTTTGGGAAGGTATGCTGCATTGTAGGTAAACTAACAAATGTGCTGAACAAACCACTAACACATAATTATATGTGAAAGCAGTTGAGGGACTGAGAACTGGTGCTGTTTAAACTGGAGTTTCTTTCCACTGAAAGGTAGCCAGGGAAGAAAATGCACCTTTATAAAGTTAAAGGAACAGTAACAACAAAAATTAAAGTGTTTTAAAGTTATTCTGCTACAACTGGTGTGTTTGCTTCAGGATCTCTACAATAGTTTATATAAACAAGCTGCTGTATAGCCATGGGGTAGCCATTCAAAGCTGAAAAGGAAGAAAAGGCTCACATTTACATAGCAGATAACAGATAAGCACAGTAAAATACAATTGTAACTTTTCTGTTATCTACTATGTAACCTGCACTTTTCTCCTTTTTCCACACTGAATGGCTGCCTCCATGGTGAAACAACAGCTTCTTTATTTAAACTATAGTTGACTTTTTATAGTAAACACACCAGCTTTACCAGTGCAGGGTAACAATACATTTTAATTACTTTACTATATTTAAATTTTTTGGTGTTACTTTTCCTTTAATATGAGACACAAGATGAAACATGTAATTTTTGACACAAGATATCAAGTCTGTTTTGATTGAGTGAAGTTCATTTAGTGTATATGCAAATAAGTGGTTGCATGCATATATGAATTCTCACACAGATATACAGTCATATGAAACGTTTGGGAACCCCTCTTAATTCTTTGGAGTTTTGTCTAACCATTCTCACAATCCTCCATATATGCCACTCCTGTATTTTTCTTGGCCTGCCAGACCTGGGTTTCTAGCTGGCCATACA
>CM044448.1:65291559-65303667 GCA_024363595.1 Xenopus borealis
GGTAAAAATTTGGGGTATGGTTGGAGGTGCTAGATGACAGCGACTATTTTAATAATAGCAACTAAAGCACTACAGAGTTGGATACAATGTAGCATTAGCATCACATTTGTGTACTGCCATTTAACCAGTTCAGATGGACATATTCAGGGATTTAAAACTTAACTTTTATTTACAATTGCTAAAAAATGCTACTTCAATTCCTCATAAGTAGTGCTGGTCCATGTCCTTAACAACAATCACTTAAAAACACACATGGGTGGAACGATGGTGTTATTCACTAATTTTAGCCAAACTGATATAAACCACTACTTCAGTATATTTATTTACATAATGGGGATGCTTATGCAACATTGTTTCCAGCTCTGTATTACGTTAGTTGCTAATATTGTGAACCATTAAAAAACACACTTGTTCAGTTTTATGCAAGCAAACTTTGGTACCCTCGAATTACCAAAAACCTGGGCATTGCACAATTGCAAATAAAAAAGAATCTGGTGCAAGTTGGACAGTGCAGTACAGGCCAGCCCTGTCCTTTTGCAGCTTGGGTTTCTTCTGTGAGTAGGGCGAACAAGGAGAGGCCTACATACCACCCACAACCTGTCAGGACTGACCACAGGCGAGTGGCTGGCAGGTAGGAGCCTTGGTGCTGTATAACATGGGTACAGTGGGTATTTGAGGTTTTGATAGGCCAAAAAAATGTTATGAAGAAGAATGATTTAATAATAAAAGATATGGCACTATAACAGATGAATAAAATATGAAATGTAAATATATAAAAGTTCTTACACCAAGCCAGTGGTCAAGGGCAAACAACAATAAAGAAAAGTCTGAGTAACAGGCTGAAGTAGGGAGCAGGCTGATGACAATAACAAACCTGTATGGCAGGCCGAGGTCGGAGGCAGGCTGATGGCAGAGGGTAGTCCAGTAAACAAGCCAAGGTCAATTACCAGGAGATCCAACAGACAGCAGGTATGTGAATTGGAGCAGAGAACACAGGCACGGAGAAGGAAAAGGGAACCAGTCAGGAATCAGGAAAAAAGGCAGGAACAGGAGAAACCAGGCAAGGTAATCTCACGTCTGTAGAAATGGAAGCTAGATTTGGCTTGAAGGTTAATGATCAAGCACTTGGGCATTGTTTGCAACATTCTTATAAATCCCCTTAATTGGCAAACTACAAACATCTGCATTTGATGAAGGAGGAGTTGAGCAAACACATAAGGAAACCAGAGTGTCTATCATCATTTGCGTGGAATCAAATCCCAAAAGTCCCCAGCGGCTCAGTGAGATAATGCAGGAACTTGTGAGTATAGAGTTCAGCATTTGATTCCAGGAAGTTCTTGACACCAAACCATCATCTTGACTAATGTTCTGCCAAACACAGCAGCTCTGTATTCAACTGGGTAGCTGCAGGTCTCTGTGTTCCCACCTGCTGCAGTTCTGCAATAATAAAAAGTAGCGTGCAAAATGGGGTGCATTTTATGAGCTCACTGAAACATGCACCCTGATTCCAATGGAAATAACTGGATTTAAGCTCTCTGCAGCTTTGTGAGTATAGGTAAGAAATCTCTAATCTGCAAACTAGATTTTCAGAAACTCTGAATTACAATTAAATAAAATAGTTTCTTGTACTTGATCCTAACTAAGCTAGCATAAATCCATATTGGTGGCAAGTAAATAAATGTGGGGCTGGACTGACATATAAAGCACAGATGTAAATGAGACCATAAAAGTCTAATATCAAAGAAAGCACAAAATCATTTGGGCAGCTACAAGTACTTTGGTCACTTGGAAAGTAATGATGAGTACAACTATCCTAAACATTTGTGCCAATAAATGTGCTGTAAAGTTTTATGCTGCAACATATCCTAATGTAACAGGCAGTTAAACTGTTTCAATGAAACTTATGAAGTATGTTCAAAACAAAAACATTTCATCCACTGCTCTCACTTGAATTCAGTTGCTTCACAGTTTATTTTAATATAAAAAATAATTAATGTTAGCGTATTTAGAGTTCTGATCTTATCTAACAGACCTACACGTTGGTATCGGAAGAAATTGAAATTTCTTCTTACACTGACCAATTAGTTTTACACTAAACAGAACAAAGAAATCGCCTGTTCAGCCTGTTTTATTTGCCATTGTCAGGCATTGGCTCCCGTAAGGTTTATGACTTATATGGCATTTTTCCCAGAAAAAATCAAGAAGACAAATAACAGCTATATTCTTTTTCTGATTTCTTCCCATTACATTCATTAGGAATCAGTATAAAACAATGGCCTGTGCGCACTTTCTTAAATAACCTAAAATGCTTTATTTGTGTTGGGCCTTTATATTCTAAATTTCTACATAATGTACTTTTCTTCAATCTCCACATCTGTGTTATACCCTCCAAAATGTGTCTTTCAAGGACCATGAAAATAAAATAAAATGCTAGCAAAGGTAAGAATTAGTCATGGATGCCCTTCCACTTACCAGTTTGCATTGAATATTAAACTTTTGGCACACAAAATAACTCAAAACTATAGAAGAAGGAGATAAAAAGGACCTAAAAGTTCAATTTGCTTGAATTTTCAAAAATCAAACTGAATGATGATTCTTTGAGAAAGATTCATCAAGAAAGTTATTACTAATGTATTAAACCAAAAGTATATGGAGTTTAACAAAGCACTGACATGACCCTATCTGTCAGCATAGGAGGTATTTTGGCCATACTAGACCTGGGCAGGGATGGGGGGAAGTTGCTTCTTCCTTTACAACAAGAGTATAAGGTGGCTCCTTGGGCAGTCTATTCTGAGAGAAACCTATTATACGCCCTTCAAAATGGAATACTTTGTCTATTATTTTAATTAGTAAACTTAATACATATAGAAAGATATCTGCTGATATTTCTTGCAAGCAAGAAGCAAGCAAGCTTTTTCAAACTTTCAACTTCTTGTGAGCTGTTGTGGGAGAGAAGCTAGTTATTCTAGTTATAGAGTTGCCATCTACTATCTTCGACAAATCTGAACAGTGATGTCATAGGTGCAGGGCAGGTTACATCAGGAGCAGGGTGAAGACGTTTCTGAGTAGGGTGATGGTATCAATGGGTATACTTATGAAGAGGTAGATGGGGATTGGATGGATTTTGGAGTTAAGGTGGTCATACACAGTGAGATCCGCTCGTTTGGCGATGTCGGATCTCTCCCCTATATGCCCACATTGAGGATGACAATATCGGACTGAGCTGATCGTGGGCCCTAGGACACAATGATCTGATCAGCATGGAGGCAAGACGGGTGATCGGATCGCAGGACCAAATCAACGAACAGATGCGTCCACAATTCAATGGGATTTTTAACCCTGCCCGATATTGATTGGGGAAGTACGTCGGAGGGCCCCACACACGGGCCAATAAGCTGCAGCATTTATCGGCCTCTGTATGGGGGCCTTAACTGTGCTGCAGTTCGCCTATGTTGAGAAAGCAGTTTTAACAAGACCAATCAGCACATGGGTTTTATTAGATTGCTACCAGTTAGAAAATTAAAGGAAGGGTTTGGATTGGTTGCTATGGGTGACTGCACTGAAACTATCAGTATTTGCTGCATTATAAAGCAATAGCAGCAGTTTGTGAGCCAGACAAAAGCCTACCAAATCTTGTCTCACGCATTAAGGGACACATTTACTAAGGGTCAAAGTGAATATTCAAATAAAACTAGCATTTTAAAAATTCGATTATTTCAAAGTAATTTTGGGCTACTTCAGCTCAGGCCAAAATTCGATTCAAATAGAAAAAAAAATTAAAATTCTAGAACTTGTCCTGAAATTTTTTTCTAATTCTAGGAATTCAAAGGATTTTGAGCAAATCGTTCAATTTGAATGATGCAATCATTAAATCTGAACAATTTTTATTTGATCAAAAATGGACCTATTCGATCTAAATAGATCCATTTTCGATCGAAAATGACCCCACCAAAAAAATTTGATGGTCGAATTTCGCAGTTTTTTTGAAGTTAAATCTGCCCCATGGTGTAATTTGTACTACCAATTTACTTTTTTATCATAAAATGAATGTGCATAATAATTTTGCAGTATTTTAAAGATAACAGATTCTGAGCATTGATGAAACTAATGAATAACGTACAAGCTTTTGTGCACTTTCATACTCATAAATGTTATTACCTAAAACAAAAAAATATATTTATAAACTGACAACTCTTTCAAAGTATTTTGTAAGTGCTTATTTTCCTGTTTCTACCTCTTCCAGTGAGCTTGCACTAGGCGGATGAGTAAAAGAAAACATAATTTTTCTTTATCTCTTTAATTACATGTGTATAGTCCATTACATATATTTCTTTCTCTCTTTACTGCATCCAGAACATTGCCATTGAGCTCAATGGGTTGAATACAGATCATTGCTGTTTAGTTAAAGGACCAGTAACATCAAAAAATTTAATTGTTTTAACATAATAAAAACATAATGCAGTGCTGCCCTGCACTTGTAAAACTGCAGTGTTTGCTTCAGAAATACTACTATTGTTTATTTAAATAAGCTGCTGTGTAGCCATGGGGGCAGCCATTCAAAGGAGAAAAGGAGAACATAATGTTACCTGTTAACCATTACTTATCATGTGCCATATAGCCATTTTTCAATTTCCGCCATTGGTACTTAGCAGCTTGTTTATATGAACTATATTAGTGTTTCAGAAGCAAACATATCAGTTTTAACATTGCAGGGCAACACTACATGATATTTTCTTTACTTTAAAACACTTTCATTTTTTGGTGTTACTGTTCCTTTAAATGCTTGAGTACAAAACCAACAATAAAGCAGATACATATAATTCAGTTCAATGCTCATCCAAGGCATAAACTCTCAGCTTGTCACTCTCAGCTTTTCTATCTCCATCTCTTCTTAAATTTGTTTATTGGCATTGCACAGTACTGCACACTTCCTTTGGATCTTACATGGACTATCTCTTCCTGTCATTTTCACTCTTTCTTCCTCTTTCTCTGAATGTCACACATCCCATCTCTTCATCAAAATATACTGTTTACTCTCTGCTACTATTCCCATGTCCTTTTTTACTTTTGTTTCTTACCCATCTCTATCTTTGCCTCACTCTTACTATAAATTCCCACTCTTTCTATACCTCTACCTCTCATTCTCTCTCTTAATTTAATCATGATGCCAAAGACATTTTGTCCCCCCCCCCCATCTTTTCTGTCTCTCCCTGTATTATCCTCTTTGTCTTTATCTTACCAGTATAATCACTTACATTCCCCCTTACTTCTTTTATCTCATCCTGTCAGCCTTACACTGTTTCTTTTACACTTATATCTTCCTCTTCCCCAAAATTTCTTACCCAGCTCAGTTGCCTGCTGACACCAGCCCTTGCAAACATATCGCAATGCATTCTTATTTCATCATGTTTTAAGGCTCAAGAAATGCTTTTATAAAGTACATTAAGCACTGAAATTTCCAGATATATAAATTCTAATATTGGTGCAGTATTCCCTTACAAATGTACTAAAATGTCATTAATCTTCAGAATAAAGCCAAAGCATCTATTGTACTCACAAAGTAAAAAAGAAAAAAAAAGCTTTTGTACAAGAGTTGTTTTAAAAGAATGGAGCAAGAAATGACATTTTTCTGCACACTTCCTGAATACCCACAGAAAGATTATCTTCAGTTTGCTACCATTACAAAACTTATGTGGCTTTTAACAAAGGAGCAATGTAACTTCACAAATATGTGAACAAAATAAGTGCTGGCTTAAATTAAGATTTTTAAAGATGGAATACAGTTATTTTATATGCTCGCAAAGAAAGAACAATCTTCAGTTCTGAGTAAGTTGGAAACATAAAGTTACTTTCAAAGTCAGAACAACAATTAGTGCTTCTGTTGAAATCTATTCTGACTTTTGTTTTCATCTCCTACAAATAAGATGATCCTGAGCGCTTTTATACACTAAAAACATACTTGTACTGCCAATGAGTACCCATTTCTGTTCTCCTGAACATAGAACCTATATATGCTAGTATAAAATCTGTATGTGCTATGTGTTTTGTCTTCTTTTTATGAAGAACCTCTAAAACCACTAAAATGTGAATGGTGATAAATAAGTCTCCACGTCTAGTTGAAAAAAAACATCTAGTTGATCGCCCCTGCCTGCTTGGCAAAATGCAAATGCTATATAAGCTCAGAAACTGTAATGTCAGGAAGTGGTCTGTGCTGATCCTTTGCAATCATGGCCAGATTCATTTGACCCTAGGTTGCGCCAAGCCACACTTCCCCCTCCTGGCGCGAGTGTATGCATGCTTGCCTGTGCATAAGCACTGGTGAAAGGGTGATATTGATCGGGGAGGCACAGGTCCCCATAATGCAGCTGCCACCCTAGGCCTGGGCCTGTTTGGCCTTGCCACAAATCCGGGCCTGTTTGCAGTTTGGTACATAAATTCACTTTAATTTCCATCTACTGCCATTTGTCTGTAATTGCACCATTTGCCAAGACTCAGCTTTGCAGAGTTGAGTACAAAGTCTTATGCTATCTCACCAAGGGAATTCTTTACTTTATTCCAGTCTTTAGCAAATGATAATTTCAGAGTAGTCTTTTCTTATTTCTGCTGTGTGAACTGCATGTGAAAGCAGTAATAGATGTTGTACACCTAGGAACACCCAAGGTGCAAGTCGCTGATGTGAGGAATGTTACAATGTGGGTAAAAAAAATGTCAACTTGCATAAACATTTTGCACTTTGAACAACTGCTGTAAAAGAGCCTATATGTGTTTAATAGAAATGCTTATGTTCCCCACAGAACAATAACCAATACCATTTTACCCCATCATGCATGACATGGAGTAGACATAATAGATAAGCGCTCACACACCCTTCTTCAAATAATCACCAATAGACTTGGGGGCAGATTTACTTTACGAGGGTTAATAAACCCTCGAATTCAACCATCGAATTTTTATTAAAATTTAATTCTTTTGAATTTCGAATTTCAGGGGTTTTAAAGCAATTCGATTTTTCGAACGATCAAATATGAAAAATTCCATCAATCGATACGATTCGAACGATTTAAAGCACTTGATCGAATTTTTTTATTCTATCAAAAAATCTTGTAAAGATCTTATGGGAGCTTCCCATGGGGTTATATAGCAATTCGAATAAAAATGTAAAGGGCAAGTACTTCGACCATCGAATGATCAAATAATTGAATAGATTTTTATTCAATCTATTAGAATCATTCGATTACATTTTTTAAATTCAACGGTCGAAGTGACCAAAAACATATTCGAAAATTCGTAGTATTGAAATTCGATCGAAATTCGAGTCCAGTGTTTTGAAGATATGGCAATCTCCCAATCCAAGTAGAAAAGTAGTACCTGGCACAAGAAATGTAGTTGCAGGTGAAGCCCTTGCAAAAACCTTTTTACGTTTTACGATACTTTTTACTCCGCCCCTTTGTCAAGCATATCGGATCAAAGTGTGAGGGTACATTTAAAGGGAAACCACACACGGAGGTCACTACTTATTGTAAGTGATGTTTTAGGCATCAGGGCAATTTTCTGGTACTTCTTAAATCCCAAAGATTTCCCAACCTGAAGGTGGATTCATAAAGCAGCCAAAGCTGTGCTATACATTCCCTGTTACAGAAAGCAAAGTTTTTGAGTCTCTAAAGTTGCAAGAGAATTATACATGCCCCAACCAACTCCTTGTTTCTTTACCTCTTTAATTTGGGAAGGCCAAATGGTTTTCAGTTCAGTTATGAATATTTTAGTTCCGGTGTACAAACCATCTCTTTAGTCATCTATAACTGTAGCACTCAAAAAAATAAATTCGCCAGGAAGGATGTTATTGTTGTTAGAGGAAAGAGGAATAGGAATTCTTACCTGATAAATAGGAAGACGGAAGTGTGTGCTGAGAAAGGATGTTGAAAGATCACTTAATTTAAATAAAAGCTGGTACAGATAACTGTAATACTTGTAGCTCTGTTACACATGGATCAGGGACCCTGTCTTATATCAAAGGTTTCTGGCTCACCTAATTTAAATAGGACTAAGGGCGGTAATTGACTTTTAAGGATTGCCCCTGATCCACTTCGTAAGGACTTCAAAATACAATTTCGTAAGTACTTCAAAATGCAATTAAAACACACATTTTAAATTAACTTGCAGTGGTTCCCTTTCATTTCTCCTTTCATTAGCACATATAAGTATATTCAGCAGACAAATGCAACCATTTATTCTGACACCTTTCTCACAGAACTGCATTCCTGTTAATCCTTGTTCTGTCATTGCTGTTAAAGCAGAGGCCAGCAACATATCTCAAAGAACAGAAGTGAATCAGGGGCAATAAAGTAGGGAAGTGATTACACAGGCAGATTTCACTGCTGGCTAATGGAATGTAGTTTGGGGAACTTTAAGTCTGGGATATATATTTTCATTATCCAAATAACAGGTGGAATCCCCCGTTAAAGTTTATCCACATATAAGTTTGGTGTTAAATTTCAAGAGTTATTATCACCTCACCCCTTTAAAGTATGACACTTAGGGGCAGATTTACTATTGATCAAATTCGAAGGGTTAATTAACCCTCGAATTCGACCATTGAATTTTGGTCAAACTTTAACCCTTCGAATTCGAATATTGCATTCGAAGGGTTATAACGAAAGTCGATCGAATAGAAAAAATTCGATTGAACGATAAAATCATTCCAATCGAACGATTTTAACCATTCGATCAAATTTTTTTTATTCGATCTGAAAATGCTGGAATAACCTTATGGGAGCTTCCCATAGGGTTATACAGCAATTCGGTAGGTTTAATCTGGCGAACTAGGGATTTGAATTGAATGGCTGAATAGATTTTTATTCAATCTATTCAAATCATTCCATTCGATCGAATTTTTGAAATTCGATGGTTGAAGTGGCCACAAAAATTATTAGATAATTCGAACTAGAATCTTTTTGAAAATTCAATCGAATTTCGAATCATTCACACAAATTTTGTAAATCTGCCCCTTACTAAATACACATGCTGCAAGCTTAGGGTTGCCCCCTCATGCATTTCAGTCTGCATTCTGCAGACTGAACTGTTTTATGTGCAGCCATGCATCATGCATCTAAATCATACCTCCCAACTTTCCCATTATCAGCAGGGCAGGCAGCTTTTGACAGCTAGTCCCGCGTTTGTATTGGACGATTTTCTCTGCACTGAACAGCCAGAAAAAGATACAATGTTTCTAACTAAATTAACGTTTGGCAGAGAGCCCAGCAAAGCCACAGCTGCAATTAAGATATTTTTGTAACAATTTTGAGATAAGCAAATAAGTAGGATAAATAAGGAGATCCCTAGGGAAAAGTTAGACTCACAGCTAAAACGGCAATTCACCTTCATTAGCAAAACTGTAATAACTGGAGAAAAAAAAAACAAAGAAATATGTTCAAACTTTCATAACCTGCCAAATTTTGTAAAATGAACATGGTAATTAGCCATACAGGCTGTGGATTCCATTTGTGGTTTTAAAGGGGTGAGGTGGCAACCTTATACGCTGGATGCATTGATTTGTGTGCAGTTACACACAGGGGGAGGAGACTTCTCCCCATTGTAATTAGAGAGAAGCAATTAAAAATCAGGTCACTCAGATTGATATGGCACATTAACACATGCTTTGGGGAGTCATCATATTTTGGCCTCCGTAATTTGCACCTGAATCAAATGTTATCCAAAGCAATTGAAAATGCCTAAATCTCACTGTAAAAGTACCTCAGATACAGACTAATTTGGCAGGAGTTTGGCCAAGATGCTTCAGAAAACAGGACCCTCAGGGTTAACATCTCCCCACGAGAGAGAGAGAGAGAGAGAGAGAGAGAGAGAGAGAGAGAGAGAGAGAGAGAGAGAGAGAGAGAGAGAGAGAGAGAGAGAGAGAGTTTGCTTATCATCAACAGGAAATACCCTGTGGACAAAGCAGTAGTAATTAAAATGCCACAGTGCATGAAGGGAGTTGTAGTCCATGCAAGTAATGAGAATTACCCCTGCTTTCCTATGCCCTGACACAAACTCCCTGCCAGTTTTGTTACCTCTCCACCTCTCCCTCTACATGTAGAACTAAAACAGTCACCCACACAGTCCAGACCTTAGGGTGCAGAGAATCTGATGCACTCTGAGGTGGTACAACAAACATGCCTCATAGAGCTGAACAAACAGGCCTAAAACTGGTCATGGAAAGGAGCATCGCAAGAAGTTAATGGAAGCAAAACATATTTCATGTTCCCCTTTCCCCTGTAAAGGATAAAGAAAAAACTTCCATGTAAGATTTTGTTTGGCAGACCAGGCAGATTGCCTCACAAGGCTCTTCGCACTGCTGATTTTGTTTACTGCATAGCAATGTGCTGTACCTCTAGTGATTTATAGGTCTCAGACTTCCTTATTTAGCAAAGTGTAAATGCACATGCCTCAGGGTGCCCGCTGCTGTCTGACTTTGTGTATAAAGCCCATAAACTATCTTAGCACTTTGCTCTGTGAAGCTAGGCAGATCCCTGGCACAATTTCAAAGCAACACAAATTCACAAGGGTAACTGGGTAAGAAGCTTTAAAGGCAAACAGAAAATTCTAGAATGTAGCACATGTGCATCCATTTCCCCCCAAAATCCTCATGCCTTCTGTTGCATGCATTTGCTGTGTCAGCTGACTGAGAGAACAGAAATGGTTGGTAACTGCTTTGCTCAGGAGTTTGCTGTAGGAACAAAAAGTCAGACATTTGCTCTTCAGCACATTCACTTGGGTTAAGGAACCCTTTACTCATATATCACAAGTGAAAGAGAACATAACCTTCCTTAGGAGAGTTACACCATACAAATGTTGCTAGATTACAACTCCCAGCAGCTGACAGTATATTATCATGGGTTAAAGCATTATGGGAGATTTAGTCCAGCTACCTGGGAAATGGTCACTGCACAGAAAAGGTTTTAAA
The DNA here is from genome assembly GCA_024363595.1 of Xenopus borealis. NCBI lineage: Eukaryota > Metazoa > Chordata > Amphibia > Anura > Pipidae > Xenopus > Xenopus borealis. The sequence continues at coordinate 65,302,517 of CM044448.1, forward strand.
AGTAAACAAGGGCCTAGTAGATGCTAAATGATCCACCAATGGGAATACTGACTACTCTCTTGGCTTTCAACTCCTTATTTGTTCAAAGGCAAAGGTAATAAGAAAGTTTATTTTACTTTTTTCTAAATCTGAACCAGACATAAATAATACTAGGAACGTACCCCGACATGCTCACCTTGAGGTGGGCGATATTGGGCTGATCCAATCGTTGGACTAAAAGTTAGGCACCCCCAAGTGATTGAATTTACTCGCCTCACACCCTGGGCCAATGCTCCTATCTGGAGAAAACTGCACCAGTCCAGGGGTTCATCCAGCAAGCACCAAAGAGTGATCGGCTTCCTTCTTCTTTCTTTAAATTACCCTGGGCAGACTCATGTGCAGTAGAACAAAATTGCTGAATTATTTGTTAAAGTTCGGCTGTTCATGCTACTGCACATGCTCACCCATACTGAGAAAGAAGAAGCAGATCACCCCATGCTGCTCGCTGTAAAAACCCAGGCTGGTTTTCTGCTTATAGGAGTACTGGCCCAAGGTGTGAGTTAAGTATATACACCTTGTTGCCTAACTTTTGGCACCCCCAAGTAAAGAGCTCCTTCCTTCTCCTTTACGATTTGTCCATCAACTAAAATGACCATTTTAAGCGATACAGTCTAGTTGAAGCAAGAAAAACTGTGAGTAGTTGCCCACTTGGCGAGTGGAGTAACTACAAGGGGTGCAATTGCACCAGGGCCCCATCCCCTTGGGGCCCATTGGAGCCACGAAAATGGTTATGGCAGGCAGTTATCTAGGGGGAGATTATATATCACACATGCCATCAACACTCCAGCATGTGATTAATAGAGGTAAGGACCCACATGGGTGCCCATGTGCCCATCCTGTGCCGGGGCCCACTAGGGAGTAGTTACACCACTGCACTTGGCCCTACAAACAACTGGACAATGGATACATTTTACTGTTGGATGGATTTGTCAGATTGCAGTAAAATCCGGTGTTAAAGGGGTTGTCCACCTTCAAACAACTAGTTGTTTTCTGATAGACCACCAGAAATAAAAACTTTTTCCAATTACTGTTTATTTTCTATTTGTAACCGTTATAAAGTGTCATTTTTCACCTTCTAAAGCAGCTCTGGGAGGGGGGGTCGCCCCCCCCCC
>CM044448.1:65307297-65317921 GCA_024363595.1 Xenopus borealis
TATATATATATATATATATATATACTGGAACGTTGCTTAGAACAAACATTATCAAACCTTCCAAAGATGTGAGTTACTTTATGCTTAAAGCTATGGCTGGTCTATTCCTTGGAGCCGCTTAAAATGGCCAGGAAATGTGAGCTCACTACTGGAGACTCCATGTAGAGCTGCAGTTGTAATAACAAGGAGGGGCATCTCTGTGGGGGGTGACCGTGTGATGTAATATGAACAGCTAGTATGGACTTTAGTGAGCTGCCCAGCTCGCATGTTCACATCATTGCATTTTAATCATCCATGTTATGTCACTGTTTACACTAAATTCATCCTTCACTGTACATTAAACCCACACAGCATAACTACCCACCCAGAAGAACAGCACCCCTAATATGTCTACATTTTTATAAATGAAGAAATAAAAATCACATTTCTTTCTTAATTCCTTGAAATGAAGGAAGTGAAACCAGGATGGTAGAGATTATACAGTATGTAGCCATGCATGCACCACTGACAAGTTTTATAAGTGTTACCAAAAAAGAATAGGGTTACAAAAATAGCAAATGGGAAAGAAAATCCTTAATCGGTGCAGTGTCAGTGACAGGAACATTCCTTGTGGCTTGTGCCATTACTAAATCTGGATGTGACACAGAAAGTTCATTGTGCTGTGCTACAACTTCTGGGTCTTGTGTGCAGGATACTTTCCTCATTTGTAATCCAGTGGGCTGCAGTTGTTTCTTAGTATTTATTTTGATTAGAATCAGATGCAACATGATCTGTTACTGTGTTCCTGGGATTTTCTAACATCAGCTCTATAGGATCATATAGTTTGCATTACTTTCAGAAGTATGGTTAGGGGGTGCATATAGTGGGTGATTGCCCCAGCCCCTGCAGGCAGGGCAGCAATTGAATTGAATTGGGCACAATTCTTCCATAATACTTTATATTTAAGGAACAGTAATATCAATGAATGCTATCCAACTAGAATTCCCTCAATTGCTGTTTAAAGTTCAACTCCCAGCATGATGAGAAATGGGCCAACAGCTGATGGGCCAAAGATCCTTCAGCCCTACTTTATATAAAATCTCTGTTTTCCCCTACTACACCATATGTTGTACCAATAATGTACAAATACACAGAACTCACAGCCCAGAACTCACCCAGTTCCAGCCCATCACATGTCCTATTTGGGTTTTGTTCAATTCGGCATTTTAGGATAACGCCTGGATTGCTCACGTTGTTTGTAGTCCAGCTGGACTGAGGGGCACCGACTACAATCCTAAAAGGGACAAAAGGGTGAACATATCAAGCATAAATCAACTTAAATGTCCCTATATGTAAAGGGCTGCCACCTGGCAGGTATTTTACCAGCCTGGCTGGTAAAAGTGATGGCTGATCCCAATGTTATTAAAAGGGAAAAAAGATAAATATATAGGAAGGCCTGCATTTTTTTCCAGAAAAGGTGGCAACCCTATTTGCATATGAGCTTACATTTCAGCATTAGCAATGTGAATGCAACTGGCCAACTATGTCTTATTTTATGGACAATTCTTCTACAGAGGCAAGCAACATGGCAGCACTGTATATGATGCATACATACAAATGGTTCAGGAAGGAATGTGTTGCACATACAATGGATTAAGGATTATACCTTCAGAAGTCCCGCGAAAGACTAAACAAAATAAAAACTAGTGTATATTCTCTGAGTTGAGTTGAACTTTAAACCCCAGTTACACAATGTGGCATCCCTAAATATAAAATCAACGCTGGATTCTCAGTTTTGCAGAGGAAATGATAAAATCCCAACTCACCAATTCCCATCCCCATAGCTATGCAGAACCACTGAGAAGCCAAACAGTGAGCCGGGCGACCCTTTAAACACCATTGGGCTGGATTCATCTATATTGTAGCAGTCAGCAGGCTTTAGAGTCACAGTGTACAGAACGATCCCAGTCCAGATGTGATCCAGCAGGGAGACTTTGCCAACTTTCCCCAAGTCCCGCATCCTGATGTTGCCGCAGCGATTCAGTAGCGATGTAGATTCCAGCAGCAAGTGAGCCCCGTGTCAGCGGCACAGCGTGGATAGAGCAGCGACCGCTTGCATTGGTTCCCAGGGGCTTATCTAGATCAGTTCCAGAAGTTTAAGGATTCATTGCATCTCCAGAACACAAACTCATAATGTCAATGTTCCCTCTAACAGTCTCGCTCATCTGATTGGCTGCCTTCCATTGTTCCGCCTACGCATCGGACCACTCCCTGTGATTCCCAGTGCGGCGGCTCACTCTGTGAGGTCTTCTCCAGCCCTAGCAGCTCCAGCAGCGTTCCCTGCTGATGAAAGGCTGACAGTTGAGCCCCCCGTTAATTCATCATGAACTGCACATGGCCTGGAGCGCAAGGAAACGCAGCCCCGCCTGCCTGATACAAATGTTTCCAGACTCCCAGTTATACAGGACTTTTTAACGACTTCCACTGGCTGGGCAACTAAATCAGTCATGTTTGGAAAGGACTGATCTGTGCCCCTGTTAAACCCATGCACTGCATCTATTCCTAAAGCGATTATGTCATGACTTTTATTATGTAGTTTGTATTTCTAAGGGTCAGGGTACTCTGGCAGATTTGGGGAGAAACTTGCCTCAGGAGGAAACTTCTGGTGACTGTATTACACCTAACAAAAGTTGGTGGCCTACCCCCAGTCTGGTCAAAACCTAGCCCAGACTGGCAATCTGTGGGTTCTGGCAAATGCCAGAGGGGCTGCTATAAGGTCCCATAGAAAGTCAGTATTTAGTGGGCTGGTGGGGGCTGATTGGGCCTCTATGTGGGTTGATTGGGCCTCTTTGTACCTGAAATGCGAGGGCCTATTTAAAGTCTCAATCAGGACCTGGTCAAAACTCACCTTTTTTGCAGGCTTCTTGCCAATTGTGCCCCCTTTGATGTCACAACCAGCCACATCCAATCATGCACCATTGCTCCTCCCCCTTTGACCTCATGACCCACCCCTTTTGATGTCACAAGCTGCCCTTTTTTTTCCACCCCCTTCACCGGCCAGTGGAAACTTTATTAAAAGGTGGCAATTAGTGATGGATGAATTTGTCCCGTTTCAATTTGCCGAAAAAATAATTTTATTTGGACGCCAGCGCATTTTTTTTAATGAAAATGTGCAGGCGTCCAACAAAAAAAAAAAAGACGCCGGTGTTTAAATTCGCTCATCACTAGTGGCAACCTACTCAATGGCAAGTTTTCATTCTAGCCAACAGTATGACACGGGAAGGAAGTTTGGGGACATTGTCGCCCAGGAGAAGAGGCAATTAGTCGTCAGGCAGTTAAATCTCCCTGAATCATGCTGTGTGCCCTGACTAGGGTTGCCACCTTTTCTTGAGAAAAATACCGGCCTTCCTATATATTTATCTTTTTGCTCTATTAATAACATTGGAATCAACCATCAAAAATACCGACCAGGCTGGTAAAATACCGGCCAGGTGGAAACCCTAGCCCTGACCCTAAATCACACTGTTTACACTCCAAATAATTGACTCTGCAATATAAAATTTAATTCCTGAACCAAAAAGTGTATTTTTTAAGTTGTAATATTGGCTGAAGTTGCCTCACGAGGAAACTTTGGGCTACTTCGCAAAACGATGCAATCCGAGTGCCAACCCGCTGGCTATTTAGATTCGAACAGGCGGGAAGGCAGCTTGGGGAGATTAGTCACCCGAAGAAGAGGAGATTTGTCACTGGGCAACTAATTTCCCCGAATCTTAGTGTGTGTCACTGCCCTAAGGAGTGACTGAAGTTCATCAGAGCACAAGTCACATGACTGGGGGCAGTTGGGAAACAATACGTCTAGCCCCATGTCAGATTTCAAAATTCAATATTAAAAAAATCTGTTTTTGAGAAATGAATTTCAATGTAGAATTCTACTGGAGCCGCACTATGAACTGATGCATTTTGGAAAAAAAAAAACAAAACATCACAGTATCCCTTTAAATGGGAACGGTTTGGCTGTAGCACCTCCCGCACATTTTGCAGGCTGCAGGTACTTTGCTTAGATAGTTATTTGTAAATGTGATTTCAATTAAAAGTAGTGTTTGTTAAGCACCTTCTGCACTTTTGGTTCTGACTACTGAACAGGATTAGAAGGGATATATATTATGTTCATCAGCTGGGTTTTGCTATATTATTGCACTCCTTTCAGTTAATAGCTATGTCTCTGACTGGGCATCTGTGCCTGATTCCCCATACACATGGCCTAACAGAGACACTCCACTGTGGTGTCAAAAATTTTGACCATCGACTAATAAATGGAGTTTTTATATGATTTTTGATATACCTCCAGAGTGTGTCAATGTAGTTTTAAAAAAAAAAAAAAAACTTTTTGGAAAGTCAGAACCAGGGTGCGGTGAATAGCAAGCGGCAACTTACTTTTCAGTTGCAATAATAAATGTAATTGCATTGAAATAGAAAATATTTAAAAGATGAACTAAAAGTATAATAATTGGTGACAAAATATTAAGCACCCCCAGTGAATACAATAACTTAAGGTGGCCATACACGTAGAGATCTGCTCGTTTGGTGATTTTTCCAAATGAGCAGATCTCTTCCCGATATGCCCACCAATCGTGGGCGCTAGGGCCCAATGATTGGATCATAATGAAGTGTAAATGGATGGTCGGATCATGGGACCGCTTCAAAGGATGCAGGCGCGATCAGACGCGATTTCTAGTCCCGTCCAATCTACATCTGGCCTACTTTCGGCCAGATATCAATTGGGGAAGCCCGTCAGAGGGCCCCTTACACACCTTTTATCGGCCTGTGTATGGCCACCTTTACCTGATACCCCAAGCCACTGATCTTGTTTGTTGAAAACTGCATCGGCCTGGGGGATTTCGGTAGAAGTTCCTTGTTGTCATTTTCAGAAACCTGAGAGTCCTTCAGGTTTCAGACTGGCCCACACATCACTAACCCACAATAAAGTGAAAGCTGAACTTCAAGGGGTTGTTCACTGTTTTTCTAATATTGAAGTGTAAAGTTTTGCTTTCTAAAACAGCTCTGGGGGTGGGGTTGCAGACTTTTTAACTGTTCTAATTTGATACATTTAGTTTATACATTTGTTATCTTTGTCCCTGCTGAGCAGAATCCCTGAGCTTCATTAAAAGCAGCTGTTAGAATTGATACAATAGTTCCTAATGTTCCACAGATACTGAGAAATGTATCAACTGAAAGTGACACTGACACAAAAAAAACACTTTTTAAAATACGAATGTACATTAAAAGTTACCTATAGGTCATGTTGATCTTTTTTTTGCTGAGAGGTTTATTTTTGTAAGCAATTGTTAGTTGAAATTGAAGGCCAAGCAAACCACAGTATGTTAATGTAATAGCATCCATATGTCGGGTGTATGTTACTCAAGAACTCCCTCTATTTAAAATACAGCATTTTTAGCCATATTCATTTTTAGGGTTTAGCTGTCCTTTAGGGTCCATCCCTGATCGTATTTGACTGCAGATCTCAACATGCCTGAACATTTTAGTGACAATTTTGTTTCATATTGCAATTCAGGCTTTTGCCAGTAGTGTAGCTCAGAATAAATCAGCCCAGACCGATAGACCCTACGGCTTTTGACACTATGTTAATTTGCACCCTGCCCCACCGTCTGTCAATGAGCTCTCATGTGCTAGAGCATAGATCCCAAACCTTTTTTACCCATGAGCCACATTCAAATGTAAAAAGAGTTGGGGAGCAACACAAGCATGAAAAAGTCTCTTGGGGTGCCAAATAAGGGCTGTGATTGGCTATTTGGTAGCCCCTATGTGGTCTGGCAGCCTACAGGAGGCTCTGATTGGCACTATACTTAGTTTTTATGCAACTAAAACATGTTTCCTAGCCTGGAATTCAAAAATCAGAACCTGCTTTGAGGCCACTGAGAGCAACATCCAAGGGGTTGGAGAGCAACATGTTGCTCACGAGCTACTGGTTGGGGATCACTGTGCTAGAGAGTAAAGTGTGTGACATTGGAGGGCCACCAGATGACCCTAGATGGTGTGGGGGTTTCACTGGAGTATCAGGAAAATGCAGACAATGGCAGCTACATACTTTCCACATGTCTGATGCCCTGCATGAGTAAACATACTGGGCCAGCTTTAAAAGCTAATTTTGTGTTTTTTAGACCAGAAATGATGTAGCTCATAAAATTTATGACCTGTGGAAAGCAGAGCCTTTTATGGACAGTTCATAAAATTAATCTGTGGCAAATGGTTAAACATCAAAAGTATGTTAAAGTATGCTGGGATTTGTTGTCCACCAACAAATGAGTAATGTGTGGTTGAACAACTGTAGTTAGATCCCCTTTAAAGGAATATTTATGTTTTATGTACATTGTGAATATTACCAATCTCTGAATTGAATTGAAGGTTCCTCTTAGAACACAAATGTTGCTAAAGGGGAGGTTCCATAATGCCACTTTCGCCAAAATCCCTATTATGTGTTTATAGTTTATCCTTGTTTTTAAAGGAACAGTAACACCAAAAATTTAAGTGTTTTAAAGTAAAGGAAATATCATGTAGTGTTGCCCGGTGCTGTTAAAACTGATCTGTTTGCTTCAGAAACACTGCTATAGTTCATATAAACAAGCTGCTAAGTAGCAATGGCAGTAATTGAAAAGTGGCTATATGGCACAGGATAAGTAATGGATAACAGATAACATTATGTTCTACAGAGCTTATCTGCTGTGTAATTTGAGCCTTTTCTCTTTTGAATGGCTGCCTCCATTAAAACACAGCAGCTTATTTATATATAAATAATAGTAGTGCTTCTGAAGCAAACACTGCAGTTTTACCAGTGCAGTGCACCACTGCATTATATTTTGATTACTTTAAAACAATTTAATTTTTTGATGTTACTGGTCCTTTAATAGATTTAAATCCATATCATGCTCATATAATGCAAAGTATAGCTAAATCTGTTCTTAGCTGTCCTATATCGGATTAAAAAGTTTGACACCTTGGCGCTATATCTTTATAAACCCGGCTGTAATCGAGATAATCTCTCCAAATATCTTGTATAAGGACTTCAAAGGTTAACCGAGGCCTATGCATTTTCTAGCCGCTCAGGAAAAGAACATTTCTGCTTCAGGATATATGTAAAAGTTTCATGGCTTGTTAGAATGTTGCATTTCTCAAAATTCCAAGAGGTACACTAAAAGCCAAAGCATTGTTCCAGCCAGACATAGAGACTGCCAGACACGTAGGCCTAAGAAACTGGCCTAACTTTCTAACATTTGGCTATAGTCATAACTGGAGGAAGAGGTCTCAGTGTCTGTGAGACCATTGCTCTTACTATGCAACCCTACACTACGAGTCAGGTGCAACTGGGATAATTGCATGGAATAAGTACAGACACAAGTAGTTTATTAAATTACATTTTGACTGGTACAATTCTGCTGATTTTGATATCTTGTGTTGTGCATTTTGATCATACAAGCGTTTTCAGATCTTAATCATACTTAATCTTAATCACTGGAATTGGTGCTTTGGTGTTATCCATCTTTCAATTTAAGGCACGGGTGCTGGGTTGTATAATAAAAGGTGTACATTTTGCTATTGGTTCAGTATCTTATAGCAACCAACCAACAGGAAGCATTTACTGGTCAATAGTGTAAAAGCAAACATCTTAATGGTTGCTATGAGTTATTGCACCTTGGACAATATGTGCTTTTATTACTTGGGATCTGGAGAATCCCAGTGGTCAACACCAGTCCTATTCCTAATTGTTTTGTACCTCAGTGCTATCTAACTGGAAGCCCTAAGACTAACTAGCTAGAATTAATTTATCTCCATACTTTTTTTTTTCTATAATAGCATTATTGTAATTCATCGGATAACCCAAGCATTCCAAAGCTGGACAGAAGTAAGTATATCTATGCAGTACATTATATAGGTGTGACTTAGGCAGTGTTAGTCTTTTGAAAGCAATACATTCTAGCACATGACTGTGTGACTGTAAATACTACAATACAAGTTCTTCAAAGGAAACAGAACTACTTATTATGCTGTGTAAAACATTGGAGGCAAGTATCACCGGTGATGTTACCCACAGCAACCAATCAGATTGTTTCCTTTGTTTTCACACTTGCAAGATTACTGTTGAAATCTAATTGCTGGTTGGAATCTATAGGCAACATCACCGGTGAGGTTTTTTACAGTTTTCACACATAATGATGTATAGGCCCCTAAGTGTTTGCAAGCTCACAGTCTGCTAAAATTTGGAGCAAAATCCTAATTTGTACTGCTGCATTACCTATCCTATGTGTGACTAATAATGCCGGACCACATGATTAGTTAATCTGTTCCTATGAATAACACTTTAATAAACACTTTATTAATCATATGGTATGTGTGCTTTAGTGCCTTAGATACAGTACCTACAAAAAGGGAGCCAACCATTTGGCCGTACCACCACTGTGGTACAATATGAGCTTGGTTTGGAGGTTGGTGCCTGGTATACTATTGTACATTGACTTAGTAGCGGAATACAAATAATTACTATCTGGTACCTCCACCAGTTAAACAAACATGGTCACACAAAAAACATGATAATTCTACTACTTTAACTAAAAAAAAAAGCAAAAAAAAAAAGCAGGGCTTCAATCCACTGGCTTCCACTACCCTTCAGAATTAAATTCAAATTAATGACACTGACATTAAAAGCACTTCATAACTCTGCCCCTCCCTACATCTCTGAATTAATCTCTATATACTCACCCAACAGCTTACTACGCTCCTCTACTGACCTGCTACTCAACTCTTCTCTCATTACCTCCTCACATGCTCGCATTGAAGACTTTGCACGAGCTGCTCTCCCACGGTCTGTCCCACTTTCTCCCAACCTTTCTGCTTTCAAGAAATCTCTTAAAACATACTTATTAAGAGAAGCCTACCCTCACTCCTAACTACCAAATGCAACACTACATACAGTACTACATTTCTCACCCACTTAATTCGATCTTGCCCATTCCCACATATTATGTATAACTCCCTTACCTTTAGATTGTAAGCTCTTTCTATATAGGGCCTTCCTCACCTTTTCATCTGCATTGAATGTGATTATATGTAACTCCATATGTTTGTAATTCATGTGATTTAGTTGTATAAACACATTTACTTTAAAGCGCTACGAAATATGTTGGCGCTATAGAAATACATGTTAATAATAATAATAATAATAATACAAAGGAATACTCCATAGTAAGGATCATAGCCTATACTCACATATATGTTGTATATAGTGTGATAGAGCCATACTGTTGGACCACAAGACCCCTTGAATGGGAAGCCCATCATTTGAAGATGATTCCTCAAGCTGCACTTCCTCAGTGAGATGACCTATGATTTGGTTCTCATGCAAATGGTGCCTTAGAATCCTCAGTAAGCCAAAAGGAACTGCAACTGATATTTGTTTTTTTCTGTTTTCTACTTCTCCTAGAATGCATAGGAAATACTTCCTGCTAAAAATGGCAAATTTCATTTCATTTTCACATTTGTCATTGAGCAGCAGTCTAACTGCAGATTCACTGAAAGCATTCATAACACAGGAAATACAATACAATGTGTGTTTTAAGTGTAAAAAGAATCCACAAGGCAACAAGGCAACCCTGACCATCTCAACTTCCTTTGGAAACAATGCAAAGTAAATCCAGGTGGTCGAAAAACAGTATCTGTACAAAATATATGTATGATTTGAGGAGACTGTTTATAAACTTATAAGCAAAGAATCAGAGCTTCAGTATCACTAAATCATACATTTCATTGGGTTCTGTCTGAAAGAGTAAACAAGTACAGTAACTACTGCAGCCTACACTTTATAATGTAGCTATTATAAGAAACGGTTGATATTGATTGATTGGAAATCATACATATTGGGAATCAATGGCTTTCTAGAACTATTGCCTCTAATATACAGACATCCACAATACTAGGTGATATCCAATGGGCCAAATGAAAGTCACTAGACCGTATTTAAAATGTTCTCTGTTTATTGAGCAGTCCCCTAAAGAGCAGCATTTTGGTTTCCAAGAATGGGGCAGAAAGCACTACAACTTTCTATGAATAATGTGCCACCTGCTTTCAACACAGGTGAGTGGTAAGAGTAGTTGGCATCCTGTGGATTGCCTTTGGCATGCAGAAATTATTAGTAATTTGTGACATTTCTAAACTAATCAATAATATTGAAATATTGCTATGCTATGTAGCAGCTCATGGTCACCTTTGGCTTACGGGAGGAGCCCTCAGATACTCAGATACCACCAGGTCTTAATTTGAGAAGAGCAAAGCAAGCAAAGGGGCAAGATTGTTTGGGGCAATATATGTGTGTACAGTATATATTAGGTATAGATTGACATTAAACTCATAATATAGGGCCAATCCACACAATAAAAATATGTGTGGAACCATATTTTTTCTTCTGAACAATGACAGAAATTCTGACATTTTAGTTCTGCCTGTCATCTCCCCATACTTTTTATACCAGGAATGACAGGACCTTAAATAGCGAGAAGGGGAGACCAAACATGATTGTCAGGGGCAAATGTGATTGAAAGAGAGGGCACATGAAACAAATAAAGGAAGGGAAAGGCAA
>CM044448.1:65440099-65450841 GCA_024363595.1 Xenopus borealis
ACTTTTTTTTATATGTTTTCTCCTCTCCAATAAACTTTTTAATCAAAGAACGCTGTTCTTCTGAACAAATGACACATTTTACTCTGCTTTTCAGTGAGAAATGCACTACAACAAGCATGCCCAACATTTGATGCCGTCCTTCCTTAAATAAAGGCTGTAATTGACACCTGTTTTTTTCCACAGAATGAATGACCTCACTAATTGAACTCCACACTGCTATTATTTGGAACAACCTCAATTAATGATTCAATTTGTTACTCTACTACACTTACTAGTAAATTATTTGCCATGTAGAAATAGAATATCTACCAAAAACATTGATTGATCAGGTTAGTGCTGTCGGACTACTATTATTCTGAACACAAGTGCATATCTTCACTTAGCTGTCCACCTTACCAACAGACAATCCTGTTCCAGTTCGCATCTTGTGTCTAATGTGTGCAGGGTATCAACCCAAAAACTTTGCAACTGCCCCACCCCAACAGACTCCCCTATCCTTTGACTGACCAGTTGATTTATGTGGCCCGCCACATGCACAGTACAATGATTTGTGTGCCATGCATGAACAGTCTAAGAGCACTCAAGACAAATCAATAATAGATAAGCATGGCTCTTCAATGCATATTAGCAACACTGATTTTCAGGTAACAGTCATAGTTGTACCACACCTGCATGTTGACGAAAATGGGGATCAATGGGTAAATAATTGAACAGTTTTTGTTGGAACTAATTTATCTTAGAAACAGTGAATTGAAAAAAATGTAGATCATAAAAACATTATAAGAAATTATAAACTTTTGTATAATACGGATATTAGAAGTCATATTTAAGGACTATGACCTCTCTATAGTCATTTAAACCGTGGCTTTGGGACTTGATTTAGCCATAAAACTCCTTTGTAAGATCTATTATACCTATACAGGGGACTCATTTGTGCTTTTATATGGTCATCAAACTCTTTTACATATGATCATGAATATCGTTTGACACATCTCATCCCTATACTCCCTATTAAAATCCTCAATGAGAATAATAAACAATGCTAAATGCTTCTAAATCAATAAAAACAAAATACGAGAACATATTCATGAAGGGCACACTCATCATAGTATTATTTTTTCAGAATCAGAAACATCCTTCCCAAATGTGGTCTCTTTAATCTAAGTCAGAATTACTAGCAGAGCACAGTGATGGAAACATCTCACCCTCCATTTTATCAGCAATTGCAGAGGAAAACAAAAATTTAGACAGAAACCAATACGCTCAAAATGGACATTACTCTTTCCAAACCCAACCACTAATATACAAACAATAATTATGCTGCTGTTTTTATGATCTACATTTTTTTAAAGACAACCTGGGGGTGACAGTAATAAAGCCATTAGATAATTACATGTTCTATATGTATAACTTTATGCACAAAATAAATATAAAGAAATCATGGGTTGCTAGCCTTTTGCCACAAAACCTCTATGGTTGTTAAGATGTAGCAGTAACCTCTTGAGCATAAAAAAATTAAATCATTATTACTTGGCCCTGGACTGGACAGATCTCACAGTCTTAGTGCCCAACAATAAATATATATTATTTCATTGGGCAAATTATTATTTTTGGCTTTATAATTACTGGAACAGCTGCTTAGGGGTATGGCCACCCACTTTAACTTATGGTAGATCAGTACAGGCTCCCGCACACCCTTATTCAAATCAATAAATGTTACCCGGTGCTCAAAAAGGTAGAGGCTCGGCCACCTCACATACAGTCCAGCAAAAAATACCAATGGCACATAGGATCAATGCAAGTGCTTTGCGTGTTTATTGCTGATGCAACGTTTCGGGGTCACGCCCCTTTCTCAAGCTTGCTTTACTGCTTTATAACAAACTTAGACATTGACACGTTTTGGTCCACTAGGGACTGTCATCAGGATGTGCATACAACAACGTGCAAAAAGCTTAAATACCCCCACCCTCAGGGTTGTGACAGACAGGCAGATTCTGAGAGATTTAGTCACTTGGAGATTAATCACCTCTTCTGCGAGGCGACAATCTCCCTGAACTGCCTGCCACCTGCATGAATGAATAAACGCCAATGCACTCGCGGCGCTTCGATTTCCGTAATCACACAAAGTTGCCTCGCGAGGAAACTTCGGTCGATTCCAGAAATCGAAACACCGCGAGTGCATTGGTGCTGGCGTTTATTCATTCATGCAGGTGGCGGGCAGGGAGCAGGCAGTTCGGGGACATTGTAGCCGCAAAGAGGCGATAAATTGCCAAACGACTAAATCTCCTCGTCGGCCCCAACCCTCATCCCACCCACAAGTGCTCCGTACTTAATACCACTAATTAGTCAAAATAAATAAAGTGCAATGTGCATATTCCTGAATTAATACACTTTTTAACTAATAAAATATCAAAATCAGTGTACTTCAAAGTACTTCAAAACCAATCAATAACAAGAGACAATCTATATTAACAATCCAACCTATACTTTGTAGCCAATTACTTAGCTATGTGTAAAACAATAATCAATAAAGTGACAGTGACAATGTACAGAATTTTAATATTAAAGCGATCAATGAGCCTAAAAACTATTATGTGATATTACAAATAATATGCACACGCTGCTGTTCATAGAAAGTTAAAACCAATAATTAAAATCAAGCTCATCTCTATGTTAGACAACCTTTCGACTTCAACTGAGGGTGGGGGTATTTAAGCTTTTTGCATATTGCTGCATGCACATCCTGATGACACTCCCTAGTGGACCAAAACGTCTTGATGTCTAAATTTATCATGCAGTAAAGCATTGTATTTGCTACAAACATAGCTTTCATTCTATACATTTTGGAAATAGAAAGAGGGACAAAAACATGACTGCGCCCATTTTTATGGTCACACCCCCTAATAACCATGTCCTATTCCAAAATTCGCCACGTTATGAAACACATTTCTGAAAACATTTCTGTCGTTTTTATGTAATTACAGTTTTGCTTATAAAGGTGAATTGCCCTTTGATCTGCAAATCAGTTTCCCCAAGAGACCTCCTTATCTAAAACCGTTATAAAAGTATCTATTCTGGGCTCTCTGCCAAAATCCAATTCATTTATAAACTTTGAATCTTTTTCTGGCAGTTCAGTGCAGGAGATCAAAGAAAGTCAGGACATTTCATTACAAATATATTGATGATTTGTGGGCTCCGCAGCAGGTCGGGTCATCACTGCCCAGCTGCAGTACATGCAACTTTTTTATTGTGTGCACATGATGGGCTCAAGTCTGCCTTCCAGGTAGTGGGATCATTTTTGGAATGCCCTTCTCAACCTTGGGCGTATAGATTGGCCACAACACACTATAAACCACTTTGCAATGCAAAGCTTAGGCAAATTTTATTCCATGAATGTTTTCTAAACACAATACACCATGAAAACAACTCGCTGGCTGTTATCAGTTCCTGCAAGCATGTAGGTGGCCAGAAAGGTACTCAAGGTAGTCTCACTGTACTAGCTCACTGTAAGTACAATCCTTGCAGGAAAGGAGCATTCAAGCAAGGCAGTAACTGCAACATGAAATGTGACACGGATTAACAGGATCCAAATTTGGGAACAAAGAAACTACACCTTAGGGAACATGTTTATTGTGTGTTTGGGATAATACATTTGGGTACTCTCGGAGCTACAAAGGAATAAAGGAAATCTTTTCAGTTCAAACTGACAAAGGTAAAACAGTTTTCACAACAGTGTGTACCACATAATTGGAAATATTTCTGGGTTTAATACAAAGGACAATTTCTAGATATCTACTGCTAACTTTAATAACGTCATACAGATAATGAATTAGGCTAAAATGCACTATAATATTTGGTTTGGAACAGTATTCTTAGTACATCACAAAATACATTTTGATATCCCAAAGAAGCAAGACTTGCAAGTAGGCATTTTAACGTTCCTAATCTACAGCTACAAAGTTCTACTCTTCATACCTTTTGGGGCAGTATACCAGTCTTCATAGGATAAAAGCAGAGAGTAGAATCAGTATAACATATACACAGAAGTCCGTATTGTAAAGGCTATAAAGATTTGTTGCACATTGTACAGATGCCTTGTGCTTTACACTGTACATTTTATGTAGCATATCTCTTGGTCCACTGTCTCGCTATCCTGTCATGCTCTGCTCTGTTGGTCAGGTACTGCGTGGCTATGCTTCCAACCAGCGGATCAGCTTCAGAAGAGAAAAGAAATTGTGTTTTAGTTAAAAATACCATTTGGGCAATCATTAATGCAATTAAAGGTATTCTGCAAACTCCTCACCAAATGTATGACCACTAAATAAAAATATTAATTTACTTATACCACCACAAAAGCTAAAGCATTTGCAACTGGACATAGTGATCAGTAACTCCTGTCAGATTAAAATTCAGTACAAGGTGCAGATCAGATCAGATAAGTATCTTAAAAAAGCAAACAGATTTTTTTATATTTAAATTTTGAAATCTGACATGGAGCTAGCAATATTGCCATATTGTCAGTTTCTCAGCTTCCTCCAGTCATGTGAATTGTACTCTGATACACTTCAGTCACACTTTACTGCTATACTGTAAGTTGGAGAGATATCATCCCTTCCCTTTCTCACACAAGTGTTTGGAGCACATATACCTGTGGCAATTCAGCAAAGAATACAAGTGTGCAAACAAATACTGATTTGCACTTGCTTATTTTGGAATATACACCCTGCCAAGGGTAAATGAACCCATTAGTCTTTTTGTGCTACTATAGCAGAACATTAGAAGAATAGAAAAATATTTAGAAACATTCAGGGTATAAGACGCAACAACTCTTCCAAGCCCTAAGGCATTCTAATAGTGGTATATTATGAACAAAATAGCACTGAACAGAGAATAGGAGGATTTAGAAACATGCAGGGATATAGTTTTGTATGATTTTTAGATCTGTGGACTCGGGAGACTGCCAATACTATTTCCAGGACACAACTTTCATACAATTGTTTTCTGCCAATTAATGACCAGAACATCAGCTTTTTCTACTTTAAGCCTCCAATTTCAATTTGAATGGTTAATGGATCATTGCATTGAAACGAATGATTGCAATCCGAAGATTCGTTGTATACAGACAAATATCTGTGCGTTTTTGGCCAGCTTAAAGAAACCAACATAAAACAATTTATATGAACACAAATATAAACAGTAACATAAAACAATTTAAATGAACACAAATATAATGCAGTGTTGCCTAATATGTTTGCTTCACAAACACTACTATTGTTTATATAAATAATTAAAAGTTCGGCCATGGCTACACAGCAGCTTTTTTATATGAGCTATAGTATTGTTTCTGGAACAAACAGATCAGTTCTGCCAGTGCAGGGCAACAGTACATGATATTTTCATTACTTTAAAACACTTTAATTTTTTGTTACGGTTATTTAAAAGGACCAGTAACATCAACAAATGAAATTGTTTTAAAGTAATTAAAATATCATGCCCTGCACTGGTAAAACCTGTGTGTTTTGCTTCAGAAACACTACTATTGTTTATATAAATAAGCTGCTGTGTAGCCATAGGGGCAACTACTCAAAGGAGAAAAGGCTCACATTATACCGCAGATAAGCTCTGTAGAGCATAATGTTATATGTTATCCATTACTTATCCTGTGCCATTTAGCGGTTTTTCAATTTCCGCCATTTCTACTCAGCAGCTTGTTTATACGAACTATAGCAGTGTTTCTGAAGCAAACAGATCAGTTTTAACAGCGCAGGGCAACACTTCATGATATTTTCTTTAGTTTAAAATGCTTTCACTTTTTGGTGTTACTGTTCCTTTAAAGGGGTTGTTCACCTTTGAGTTAACTTTCAGTATAATGTAGAGAGTGATATTCTGAGACAATTTGCGATTGCTTTTCATTTTTTATTGTTTGTGGTTTTTTAGTTATTTAGCTTTTTATTCAGCAGCTCTCCAGTTTGCAGTGTCAGCAATTTGGTTTCTAGGGTACAAATTACCCTAGCAACCCTGCATTGATTTGAATAAGAGACTGGAATATGAATAGGGGATGGACTGAATAGAATGATAAGTAATAAAAAGTGGCAATAACAATACATTTGTAGCCTTACAGAGCATTTGTTTTTAGATGGTGTCAGTGACCCCCATTTGAAAGCTGGAAAGAAACAGAAGAAAATTGCAAATCATTAAAAAAACTATAAAAAATAGATAATGAAGACCAATTGAAAAGTTTCTTAGAATTGGCCCTTCTACAATATACTAAAAGTTAACTTGAAGGTGAACCACCCCTTTAAGGCTAAAAATGGGAAACAAAATATAAACAGAATCTTGCCGAGGCATGTATTTTTAAAAACGGCACAACAATTCATACCAGATTAAAGAATATAAGTACAAAAAGTCCAAGGCAAGCCTGAAAAACTGGGAGTGCAAATTTGCCACCATTATTTTCTGATTCAGTGTGCTTTGCAGTTATATCAGAATATATTTTCTTTATTGTTGTGTAACTACTGTGAGGACTAGTGCATGTCAAGTGGAATGTCTTATAGCAGCTTATGGACTTATGCTTGCATCCATGACAGCCGCTGTTTATGGGGCCTAATGGTGTGGACCAAACAGCTGGCTCAGCTTCTGAGTGAAGCTGAAAGCAATATTGTATTTCTAAACAAAGGCTAACACTATGAATGTATTCATGTGCTCAGCGCAATTTCATATTTCAGCTGCAGAGGCTTTGGACATTTTGCAGAACAAGCTGTACAGAAATGCCAACTGTCGCATGTGATGAGATTGGGTAGTGTAGGCACAGGTGTATAGAATTTTAGCTGAGCAACAAATTACATTTAGTTTGTAGCGAAGAAAGAAAAACTCTGTCCTTAAGAAAAG
Organism: Xenopus borealis; assembly: GCA_024363595.1. Lineage (NCBI taxonomy): Eukaryota > Metazoa > Chordata > Amphibia > Anura > Pipidae > Xenopus > Xenopus borealis. The sequence goes on from CM044448.1 coordinate 65,446,988, forward strand.
ATGATCTGCAAAGAAAAGATCCTGAATGAATTTGATTAAATAGTTTGACAACGAGTTGAACATATTTATGAAAACAGGCAATTTCCAGTGCTAATACAGCTTGTATAATTTAAAAGGCATGTCTCATGATCTGGGCCATCAGATGCATCACTAACCAGCTCAGGATAGTAATGCAGCCCAGAATTGATGGTGTGGGTTTGCCATACAACAAGAGAGACTATAAGGAACATAGGACCACCCTTAGTTGAGGATTAAAGGATACATTGGCCACACAATTTCTGTCATTTTTATAATTGAATTTGTAATAATCTTTCTAGATAGCATGGTACCTTTACCTGGAATAACAATCTTTTTTAAAATGTTGTTTTTAAAAATACATTTTCTATTTGTAGATTTTGATTTAGAAGGTATGAATGTACTTTGAAATGATGTCCTGCCATAAAGCAAATAAGTACTGCTGTGTATTACCAGAAAGGAAATAAAGGCACCCAAATGCCAGGAATTATGTTTTCTTATTAAAAGAAATTTTCAGAAGCAGATATTTATTTCCCACCAAAACTACACAAACTACTACAAAATATTTACATATGGCTTTCTGGTTTAAACTTTTTAGAGTGGACAACGGAAGCCCTTTAAACTGCAGTAGGAAGGAATTTGTTGGATAGTAGTGTCCCTGAAAGAAGAACTATCATTTGCATACAGATTTGTATCCAGAGTGTTAATTAAGCAACATCTGCGATTTGCATGTACTATTTCTTCTATAGCTGCTGAATTTTCCAGTCCTCTGGAGTCAAACATTTTCCTGTTCTTTTCTAAACAATGGAGAGGAAAAATCCACAACTGGTTCCTTTATTATTTATTTGGGACCAGTACATTTTTCTGCTACAGAAAAAAGTCTATGCACAATGCCTTCTAGCAGAAGGTAGAGTTAACAAGACAAGGATTGTTCTATTCTCACATTAAGCCATACATTGAAATTGTAAATACTAGCATAGCTAAAGTTAATTAGAATGTGCATTTTAAGTACACAACGGCTTTCTCAGAGCCTCACATATGAATCAGTGCAAGATTCATGGACTGTCACATTTAATGTAAGGCAAGTTTCAAGCCTTTAAGGCAGAGGTTATGAATTAAATTAGCTGGTCTTTAAACTCACTAAATTTACATACATTTATTCCAAAAAACAATTGTTTCAACACATGATTATTATTAATATCACATTGATGTGCTGGTCAATGGGCAATGCAGATCATTTAAATACAAATTTGATGTTTCATTTAAAAATCAGAGCAAGTCATGTCATTTTCACAATTTTTAAATATATTATATATTATACATTTTCATAGATACTGTTGGGAATCTTTCAGGACTCTCCAGGTTGATAATCCTTAACTCATACCCATAAAACATGCATTTGAACCCACACGCAACTGGTATGATATGACCCATAAATCTTCATGTAAAAAAGTGGAATGTGTAATTAGAGCAAATTAAAATTTGGACAAACCTTTAAAAAATATATTTTTGGAGGGCTAATAAAATCCTAAAAATACTGTATTTGCTGCGATCTATTATTGGTAAAAAACGGCATTCCTTCCCATTATAGTAATTCATGCTGCTTAAGATAGATTGGCGCCCCAATAATTCCAATACACCACACTTCTGGTGAGAATCATAAACATATTGTCTACTTTTCTATAACCTGAATGGGTAAAAGTGATACATCACCTCTATTGCACTTAATGAAATATCTTGAGACAGTAGTCCCCTCACTCTTTGCAGTTTGTTGGCTTATATGCTCATGCATCAGATTTTTAAGTTGACGTGCTGCTAGGGTTGCCACCTTTTCTTGAAAAAAATACCGGCCTTCCTATATATTTATCTTTTTTTCCTATTAATAACATTGGGATCAACCATCAAAAATACCGGCCAGGCCGGTAAAATACCGGCCAGGTGGCAACCCTACGTGTTGCAAACCCTACATATCAGGTCCTACAATGCATACGTGTCAAAAAGTTATACCACATATGTGGTCTTACAATTAATCAAAAATTACTTTGTACTCCCTTCCAGTCTTAGTACTTGTAAATGTTTTCATGTGTGTTCCTGTGAACATTAATATGAAAGGATACCAAACTCAAAGGCCGGTGAAGTGGGGAGAACCCCTGCAAGTTTATTCAGTCACAAGATGTGGGGAAACAGAACACTATACACACACACTTTTGTTCCTGTGAACATGCCATGCATCCAGAAACAACCTTACACAATAAAGGGAATAAGTTTAAAGCAAATCTAGAATTTTCCACATGACAGTGCTCTAAAAAAACAGACTAACATTTTTTTTTATCTGTACTTACCAGGATTGCAGTCTGTCAAGAGGGAACAAATAGATAGCAAAACTTTTGATATAGTCAGTGCCGGACTCCAGTTATCTTTCAGAATATCCAAGCAGATTACTCCCTGGCTGTTGATATTACAGTGATAGATTCTGGTTCGAAAAGTGACCTAAAAAATTATAAACACATTAATTAGACCACGGAGAAGCTAACTGCACAAGAGGAGTATACAAGTATTAGTATTTGGCAACATAGTAGTGTGAACTGCTGATCAGCCCTGTAGTGGCGGGTATAGGGAGCAGCTGAATACACTCCCCATGGATGACAGAATTCAGCCGGCAGTTTAGTTCTATGAAAAACCCGTGTAAATGTGCTCAAGCCGAGTTTTTAACAGCTAGGAGGAAAAACAGAGTTTGTGCAAACTTAAATTCAGGAGCTTGGTGTAAAGTGTTCAAATTATGTTTAAATAATATGTTGAACATATGGGTTCATTTCAATAATATAAAATTAAATCAATGCAGATATATTCACACAGAAAAAACACAGCATGTGCCATAACTGCACCAACTAGCTGTTAGGGAAGGGTTTTCAGAAAATCCTTCAAGACGTCATAGGGAAATTCAGAGTAACCAAAGCCTGCTCCTGACAGCACCCTAAATAAGCCTTTCTGATAAAGCAACTATTTACTGCTCCTTCGACTCCCAGTGGAGTATAGGGCATCTGTGAAGACTCTCCATACAGATTTATTTGTTGTTATTCTCTTAATCTTCTTCTATGTTTTTCCCATCTTTATAATTTCTTCTTCCACTGATCATCTCCATGTTTTTCGAAGCCGTCCCCTTCTTTTTGATCCATGTGGATTCCATTCTAGGTCTCCTCTTTCTATAGATTCCTCTACCTTCCTGAGTGTGTGGCCTATCTAACCCCACTTCCTTTTCCATAACTGAATTTCTATTGGTAGCTGGTTTGTGTTTTTCCACAGTTCTTCATTTGTCACTTTCTCCAGCCATTTTATATTCATAAGTCTCTGTAGGCATCTGTTTACAGCAGGGGTCCCCAACCATTTTTGCTCGTGAGCCACATTTAAATTTAAAAAAAGAGTTGGAGAGCAACACAAGCATGAAAAAGTCCATGTGGATGTCAAATAAGAGGTCTGTTTGGCTTTTTGGTAACCCCAATATGGACTGGCAGACTACAGGAGAGAATGTTTGGCAGGACATCTGTTTTTTTTATGCAGCCAAAATTTGCCTCTAAGTCAGTAATTCAAAAATAAGCACCTGCTTTGAGGCCACTGGGAGCAACATCCAATGGGTTGGAGAGCAACATGTTGCTCACGAGCTACTGGTTGGGGATCACTGGTTTATAGGATTTATCTGGATTTTTGTGGTAATAGGTTGTGTGACCTTCCAAGTTTCACTTGCGTATAAAAGAACTGCTTTCACATTATTATTTAAAATGCAAACTTTGGTTCTTTTTGCAATGTTTTTATTTCTCCATAATGTACAATTGGATAAATGC
>CM044448.1:65504269-65519883 GCA_024363595.1 Xenopus borealis
TTTCACACCACTGTATATAAATTTAACTATTTCAACGTGGTTCAAGAACGGTGAGTTTGGAAATAAGGAGGAGTGTATTCCTTTTTTTGGTCTTCTATTTTCTCAGGTAGGTGAGTTGGGTGCAGATGTGGCTGATATTCGGGTCCGGAATAGGCTGGTCATCTCCCATTCCAGTGCCAGGGTGAGATTATTTTAGGAGATTCCCTGGTTGCTGACAGTCCGAGGTCACTCAGGAACTTGTTGCTTTTCTGAGGTTCTGCGAGAATGTGTTGCTGTCCCTATATTGAGACCATTAATTTAATTGGAAATCCCCACCTGTATGGGACCTCATGTGCCCGTAAGTGTTTATTAACTGGTTTAAGGTCTCATCTCTTAGCCAACATTCTGGGGGGAATATCATTGTAGATTTGTAGCTTTGCCCCTTGAAATTCGATATGTGTAGAATTTCTTGTTTCCATAATGACTTCTTCCTTGCTTTCAAAGTAATGGCAGCAAATTATAATGTCTCAGGGATTAGATTGACCAGGTATTTTTGGGCCCAGGGCTCTGTGTGCCCTATCAAATCCTTCAAATGCTTCTGTTGGTAAATCTGGGCAAAGTTTGGGGAACAGAGGGAATGAGGCCCTTTAGTAGGGCTGAATGAAATTAGGCTGGGCCCCCCCAGTTGGCATCTCTATTCCCCTCAATGTGAAGGGGGCTTTCGGCGGGAAAAAAGGGGGCGGGATGGGGGTGGAATGGAGGGGAGGGTAGTGGGAGTGGTAAAGGGTTTATAGGGGGAAGACAGGGGGAGAGCAGGCAGAATTAACTTTGTTTTTTGTCTGAAAGGTAGGTTGGGCAATTCCCTCCGTCAATTTAAGTTTGTGAATTTGTTGATAATACATGCGGGAGGCAACGACCTAACATCAGGTAAAACCCCAGCACTTATAGAGAGCATGAGGAAAGATTTAAGGGAGGTTTTTGAAAATCGGAAAATCAGAAAGGTGGCATGGTCAGATATCATTCAGAGGGGAGAGTGGAGAGGAGCGCTTTGCCCTAAGGGAGTGGAGAAAGCAAGGAAGAAAGTTAATAGAGCCATGCATAAAATCATGATTTCCTCCGGTAACGGGATAATAAGGCATGAGACTATAAAGTCTAGGCAAAAGCGTCTTTACAGAAATGATAAAGTTCATTTGTCAGTAGATGGGTTGGAGTTATTTTTAGGAAACATCAAAGAGTTTGTGGTACAATGGTGGAGGTCACAGGGCCAGTAGGTGGGCCATGGAAAAATTATGGTGGGCACCCCTTTAATTTTTCAGTGGGTGGCGTCAGCACGGCTCCGAAAATGGTGATGTTTACAGTGCAGGCCTGCCCTTGGAGAGTTTCTAGCGTGGGTCTTGTCTGAGTTCAGCTGAGAGGCTGGGTTAGCGCCATTATTGCACATGATAGGGAGCAGGAGGATGGGTAACGGTTGGTTACAGAGTGCGCTTGCTTTGCCCCAGAATCTCTGCTCCCTGTGAATCGGTTACGGTATGGGCGGATGCCCTGAGTTAATGGTAGGAGCCGCAGCTGGGGTCAGGGGTGCCTAGTCCTTTTATGATTTGTTAAATAAAGTGACCTCCACAGATTTTGCCACTATACATGTGTTTGTGTGATTATTTAATTATTGGTTGGTTTAAGGTGAACGGGAAAGGGGGTAGGGGGGGTATTGAGCCTAAGGTTTTTGGCTATTGTCTGATATCTTTTGGTAAAATGCTTTCTGAAATCCCATCTGAAGATTGTGTCTTCTGTTTCTGCTTTAAAAGTCTTCACAGTATGATTTAAGATTGGTCAGTTCTTCTTGTAAAAGATGTTGGTTATCTTACAGAGTATTGTGTCTCAATATTGTATTATAAGAGATAGTCTCTAGTTTGACAATTCTCTGGCCTATTGAGTGTAGCTCTGTCTTAAATTCGTGTAACTACTCCTGCTATGGCTTCCAAGTTATTGTGCCAATATGTCAGTGGTTAGAGGAATGGATGTGTGAGTTTCATTTACCTTGCAGAGGAATGGCTCCATCTGATTTTCCTGAATTGGAGACTATGTGCTATATGCTCCAATTCTGATTCTACCCCGCCATCTTTGCCCTTACACTTGTTTGCACTGAGTAAGAACCTGTATATGTAAGCCATTAGGCAAGTTAGAGGCCGATGTATGGCCTTAGTCAGTCTCTTCACCACAGTCTCTTACCTCATGTGCATTGACCGCTATTGCCGGTCCATGTTGGGCGGGAGTAGGTGTAAACAGGCCAGTAGGAGAGCTGGAAATCGACGGTCCGGGTCTTCACCACCATCCCAGGGCCTGCGCAAATTGTCCGCTGCCGTGGATTTATGCACAATGGGCGTTTGCTTGTGGGAGCTTTTAGGAGAGCTGTTAGCCAAGGCCTGTTTTAGATCCAAATCTGCATCACCATCTTGGGTTTTACGGAGCTTCTCCGTCGTTGTCTGTTTTTGCAGGAATGGTGTCAGCGTGCAATTCTTTTTCTTCCCCATATGCTCACGTCGCGATCAAGTTTTTCCCAAATCTTTTGTGAGCTCAAAGTAGCTTCGATTCGGGGGTTTATGGCCTTTCACTGCATAGCTTTGAAAGCAAGCACCTTCACTCGATCATGAGGCGCATGCGCCCTCACAATGTAATTTTCAATGTGTTGTCACCCTAAAGGTGTACCATCTCCATAACTGTAGCAATCCAAGCTGTCACGGGAGCTTACCCTTTTAGACTTTCTTAGGATTGTTAGTGACCCTGCACATGCTTATTTTGCTCTGGGCAGCTATTGAGAAGCTAAGCTTAAATAATTAGGTTTGCCTGTCATATAAGCTGATACTACAGGGTTGATTATTACATTCTGATGAAAATTGCACTGGTTTCAGCTTATGGGCTGTGGTTGCCTTGGGCTGATACGGAACTGAAAAACAGAATGGGTAGCCATTCTACCTTACTTCTTTAATAAGCCTTAATCCTCTGTTACTCAAACATCAGTGGAGATAGAAATGCTGTGTGCCATAGGCCTAAAATAGATTATTTACTAGTCTACTCCAGTAAAAATGATGAAAGCAAAATATGCTTGAGTCTTATTGATTACTAGATCAAGTTAAAAATTTCTTTGTGAGACTATAGTGACTTTATTGATCACTGCATCACTTCTAGAACTTTAGCAAAGTGCTAAATAAAAGCTATCCTTTAACTCCTAGGCAAAATATTTACATCAGGGCCTGTCCAATATATTTCTACATAGCCATAAGCATGATGGATTATTAATTAATTATTAACTTAATAAATTAAACATAAAAGGTGTAATATTACATATTATATATCTTTTATTATTTACTATGAATTATTTGTGTAAAATATGTGATTGATGTATACGATTTATGATAACCATCTCTTCTGCTTTTACAGGTTCTGTTATTAAAAATTTTAGAAATTTTAGAAATGCCAATGGTAAACTGCTGCTGAAAGTGAAAGGTTTGTAAATATGTGGCTAAAAAAACTTTTTTAATTGGTTTTGAAAAACCGCACATGAAACAAAAAGCAAAAACTGGTACTTTGAATGATTCAACTGTGAAGCCATTGATTTGAGAAGTTTTAAGAGAAATTAAAACAAGGTACATTCAGAATCTGAATCTTGATTTTCAAGCAAGCAACTATTTTATGTCTAATTGTGTGCCATAGTTTTAACTGCATGAAGAAACCTTGCTGTACCTAGGCATGTTGCACAAGATGCAACAGGTCTACATTAGTTGCACAAATAGCATGCCTAGTTTTTGGCTATGATGTTAAACTCTTTTTATTAGTATTTGCTATGTTTGTTACAGGATGTTAAAGGTCCAGTGTGACATTAAGACCTAAACCAAAGGCTTTATATATTTAAACAATGGTAGTCACTGTCTCCAGGTATATCCATGACAGTAAATAAGCATTCAGCTGCAAATTTTAACCTTAATTGTAATAGTTCCCGGTTTGGCTCATTCCTCCACTATTATGGGCCTGTAGGGAGAGAAGCCCAATTTATTGTGTAGGACTACTCTAAACACAAAAAAGTTGGTAGATAGGCAACTATTAACATTATAAACAACCTTCAAAACAATGTAGTACATTGTAATAGGTATGTTACCTGTTATAAAGAATGCTTGGGACCTGGGGTTTTCAGTATAACGGATCTTTCCATAATTTGGATCGAAGTGGCCGTCACTATCGAAAATTAGCCAAAAATCTGCCTCCCTGTTTCTCATGGACCAGACAGTGTCATCTGTCACTCAAATTTCTTCTCAACTTCCTAAATGTTATGAGGATTTTCTGAAGTTTTCAAACAAAGGAATGCTGATGCCCTTCCTCCAAGCCAGTCGTATGATTGCCCTATATCACACAATTATGAAGAGCTTCAACCTGTAAAAAAATCCTTTTGATGGACAGGGTGCTTAAACAGTAGAAGGATCATCCGCCTGTGACCTAAAATTCTTATGAAACGCCAGATATACTGTGGTACACCACAAATTCAAGAGTTTAGTTGGTTTATTGGCCCCGAAATTGTGGATATATACAAGGCAATGTTTCGGACCCCACTGAGCCCTTTCTCAAGCCTGTTTGTGACCTGTACAACACCTAGTGATATAGTGTGTGAAGGGGGAGGAAAACAAGGAGGGGGAGAGGATGTTGTGGGTGGCACCCAAATAGGGTTGTTAAGTTCATGTACAACTATAAGTCCTTTTAGCAAAAAAATGGTCTCTCCATTTAAAGTTTTCCATGAGTGTCCTTCAAATTCATCTTCACAAAAAATCAGATATCCGAGTCCATATGTTACCCAAATGAGTGAGTCCAGTGATCAAGAGATTAGAAATATGTAATACACATGATTCATCTAATATTTATCATAAAACATTATCATTTAGCGGGTACCTCTGAGACGCTGTCTGTTTACATTATTCTTAATACTGCCCCTCACCCTTCTTTAGATTTGTACTCACCGGTGTCATTATTAGCACTCATTAGCACTCATTAGCAATCCCATTCTTTTACTCAGTAATCTGAGGCTTCATTAGAAAGTCTTCATCTCCTGCTGGAGCAGGGGTTTTTTTTGTACAGAAGAAAGACAGCAGACTTAGGCCATGCATTGACTACCGGGGTTTAAATAAAATCACTATTAAAATATCTATCCTCTCCCTTTAATTCCAGAGATATTTGACAGATTTTTTCAAAACTTGACCTGTAGGGTGCTTACAATTGGATTTGCATTTGCCAGGGGGATGAGTGGAAGACAGCCTTTAACACCTGGGATGGCCTCTACGAATATCTATGACATTTTGCAGTTGTCTGTGGTAGTATACCTTGATAATATTTTCTGAACACATCATGCAAGTTAATATGGTCCTGCAATGCCTCAGAGTCAATAATCTTTATGCAAAGTTAAAGAAGTGTGAATTTCATAAATCCATGATCCTTTTCTTAGGTTATATAACTTAGTCTTCTGGCTTTGGGATGGATCCTGCCAAAGTCTCTGCAGTCACGGATTAGACTCCACCCATTGGGTTAAAAGCCATATAAAGGTTCCTTGGGTTTGGAAATTTTTATTGGAGGATCATTAGAGGTTTTTCTCAAATTGTGGCTCCTATCTCTGTATTCACTTGTAAGGATGACAATTTGTCTTGGACCCCTAGGCTCAAAAGGCTTTTGAGTCTTTGAAGGTGGCTTTTTCTTCAGCTGCATCGGCTGTGGTATTGATTCACCCTGTGACCTCTCGACCATTTATCCTCAAAGTAGACACCTCAGATCCAGGAGTGTGAACTATTTTATCTCATCGTATCAAGTTCCAAGGTCCACTCCATCCCTGTGCTTTTTTTCTCGAAAACTTTCCCCTGCAGAAAGGAAATATGATGTTGGCAATAGAGGATTATTGCCCATAAAATTGGCTTTGGAAGAATGACGTCATCTTCTAGAGGGTGCACTAATCCAGTCACCATTCTTACCGATCATAAGAACTTAGAGTATATCTCCTCTGCTAGAAGGATAACGCCACGACAAGCCAGATGGACACTTTTTTTTAAAGATTTTAGACCCAGGTCTAAGAATGTTAGAGCTGATTCTTTATCCAAGTCAGTGTCTGCGGGGGAAGTTCCCACAGCCCCTCCCTGCAATATTATCCCTATTGGAATAAGTGATGGCTCCAGTGCAGGCCCGGACTGGCCATTTGTGGGTTAGGGCACATGCCAGAGGGGCTGCTATAAGGTCCCATAGAAAGTCAGTGTTTAGTGGGCTGGTGGGGGCTGTTTGGGCCTCTATGTGGGCTGATGGGCCTCTTGTGTACCTGAACTGACAGGGCCTATTTTAATTCTCAGTCCAGTCCTGCTCCAGTGTCCTTGGTCCAGCCTATTCTGGCATGCCCTCCGGGTAAGACAGTTGTTCCTCAGGAAGCCATTCATCAAGTTCTGTCATGGTGGCAGGACATCCAGGCATCAAGAAATCCCTGGATCTTATTTTTAAGGTGGCCATCCCTCAAGGACATCTCTCAGTTCGTCGCGGCCTACTCCATTTGTGACCAGCAGAAAATTATGCACCCTCTTTCATATGGTCTCTTGCAGCCATTACCTGTTCCAAGTGCACCCTGGACTGACATGTCAATGGATTTCATTGTTGATTTACCCAAGTCTGCAGATTGCTCCACTATTTTTGTGGTGGGGTATCATTTTTCCAAAATGGTTCACTTCATTCCCTTAAAAAGACTCCCATCTGCAGTTTTTCTTGCAAAGGTTTTTGTTAGAGATTTTTCAACTCCATGGGTTTCCCTCTTCTATTGTTTCTGATCGAGGAGTTTAATTTGTTTCCTGTTTTTGGCATGCCTTTTGTAAGTTATTGCAGGATCCATACGAAAGAAAAAAGTTGCAATCAACAGCTCAATGCGGTGTACACAGTGGTACCTCCAATGCTTTAATCATGCGGAGTACATCGATCGAAATACTATAGGTCAATTTCCGATCGAAAAAGCCCTTTAAAAATACTTTGAGGGTCGAATTTCGAAGTTTTTTTCACTTTGAAAATTCGGCCCTTAGTAAACCTGCCCCTAACTATTCTCCATGCCTTTATGTAATTCTGAGCTTTCTGGATAAGAGATCCCATACTGTACTAACCGTCATAGCAATATGCAAATTAAAAAAACATGTAAATGTAATGAAATGCACTAAGGTTACACAAACATCCTTCAGAATTAAACTTCCACTATCATTTTAATATGAATCCAGAAGAGGACCAATTTAACTATGTTAAAAAGTTAAAAGAAAAGTGAAACAAATGTTTTCTTCAGAGTGACTACTGTAGGATTCCCTGGATCCACTGATGTAAATCTAGTATCACACATCCAAAGCTTTGGCAATATGACTTTCTCTAATCACTATAAAGACATGGGGAGCTCCAACATAACAATAGAGTATTCTCTCTCTCCCTGTGGTGTAATATGTGCAATAGTTCATTATTTGGAGAATGTGCTTATAAGAGCAAACTGTTACATGTGGTGAATATAAAAGCATGTTCAGTACTACAATAACAACTGAGGTGTATTATAATATACACATAAAGTGATTAATTTAGCATATATTGTGTCTCCCTGAACTCAAATTTCACCTTGCTGAATAGCTGGTCAATGGTTCAGCATATAAACTGAGTGATAATGTCATCAAGATTTGGTAATCAAACTGTGGCAGTCAGGACTCTACTATGTCATTCTGTATTCTCTGTACCAATCCTTATATGTTCCCATTTGATCACCTAAAACCATAGAAAGTAGTAGACCGGCCTCTCCTCTATCATGAATCCAAATAAAATAACATTTCCGTAGAACTGCACATGCATTCAAAGGATCAAATACCCCAGTGCTGCAAATGATTCACCTATAAAAAGCTTAAGTGCTAAGTATAAAAATTTCCCATGTACAATAAAGAAGAATTTGCCTAACTGAATTGGTCACTTTAATTATTGAGAATTTTTTTTAACCATTGTGAATATCCTGCATTTTGTTCTACAATAAAACATCTGATCTTTGCCAACACTAAAGAAAAGACAATTTAACAGCCTGCTCTTTTTTAAGACAATTCAATCCAGTAGGTAAATACTATAACCAATAAAAACCTCAAGTATTAATTTTAACATTTTTGCTTTCATATTCTGATTCCTTATGCAAAAAATCTGAAGTACGATCAGCTTGCCATAAAAACAAATGCTCATTGTGTCCTTAATTATATATTGTTTTTTGGGGGAGGAGGGGATAATTCAATACTTCTGCCATGGCCCTTACAGGTGAAGCAATAGGGCACTGTAGTTGCTGCTGTAGTTGCAAAAATGAACACATTTTCTTCATTTGAAAGGTACTTGCATTTAAAGCCAGTGCACAAACTTCTATAAAGCTGCACTCGGCATTCACCTCCTGTTCCAAATTGTGTACACATACACATTTTGAAGCAGGGAATTTTGTCTAGAGCTACTGCCAACTTCAAACTGGCAGTAGGTCTAGGGAACCCACAGTGACCAGTGTCAAAACAGTGTTGATACACATTTCAGGCATGTGGAGCAGACAGCATCTCAACCTAGTACAGAACGATCCGATTTGTATCATGAGCAGTAACTCATCAGATGCTATTGTATCTGGCATAACTCTCCCTCTATACAGATATGGAACCTGTTATCTATAATGTTCTGTACCGGTTATCCAGAATGTTCAGAACCTGTGGTTTTTTTTCGGGATCTTAAATCATGTAAACATTTAATAAACCTGATAGGCTGGTTTTGTATCCAATAAGCATTACTTATATCTTTGTCTGGCTTAAGTACAGGGTGCTGTTTTATTATTTCAGAGAAAAAGAAAAATGTGGATTATTTGAATAAAATTGTGTCTATGGGAGACAGTCAATGAACAAAAAGACCGCTCCAATTCACCACCACTTTCTAAACCAGGTGCTCAGTCCTCAGTGTCTCCACTGTATCCACGTAACAAAACTCAGCAAATGGACGGCACTTCTGGAAGAAAGTTTATTACAGGAGGATGCTGATAATACATCTAATTCATTTCGGGAGTACCTCACTTAATCATAGGCTTGATTATGGGATTTACTCCCGAAACACGTTAGGTGTATTATCAGCATCCTTCTATAATAAACTTTCTTCCAGAAGCGCCATCCATTTTCTGAGTTTTGTTCTATGGGAAACAGACTTAACGTAATTTGGAGCTCTCTGGATGATGCATTTCCAGAGAACAGATTCCATATCTGTATTTATATTTAACATGCAACTCACAGAAAAAATACCCTACCTAAAATTCTACTCATCATAATTTGGAGCTTTCTATATAATGGTTTCCGGATAACAGATTCCATACCTGTATTTATATTTAACATGCAACTCACTGAAAAAATACCCTACCTAAAATTCTACTCTTTCATTAGACATGATAGGGTTTGTTCCAGGAACTGCAGTACATGAAATTTATAATTATATAATGGTTGCAAAATGATATAGCTATTACAAGTTATATTAGCCATTTAATTACAACACAGGATAGCAAAAGTAAGTCTTGAACATTACGAGTTCACCTTTCATCACATTAGGAGTCAGCCTTTAACTATATTGTTTCTTAATGCTAAATACACTGTTGTTGCTCTGTAGCTGATTATTTACCGAGTACAATTGATTTTTCAATGCATAATTGATTTTTCAACACTTACAATTCCCATGAGGGCATGAATCATTGCACTGGTAATCAAAAATGTTCCAGGAAAAGTGGAAGAATAAAATGTAGCCATCATATATATTTTGAAGAAGAAGGAGTGAGTTGTGCAAAACATTGCAGATGGAAGAATTGCAAAGCACATTCAATATCCAATATTTATACAAATAAGTCATTCAGTTGAAGCCCTGTTTGCTCAACCTTCTCCCTACCACTGTAGGCATGGGTCCCAGCAAAAATAATTAAAAATTATTGCTTTGTAGTGTGCACAGGAGCATTTTGTTCTAGATTGTTCCACCTTCTTAAACCTGAACCAAAACTGCACTGGTGCAGTCAATTCCCAATAACTGCAGTGTTGATGTATAAGCAATTTACACTCTGAGTATGTGGAATGAGTAGGTAAGATACTGCATTGCCCTGATTGCCCAACCTTCTCTCTACCCCTGTAGACAGTTTAGTGATGAGCCCAAGCAATGATATTCCAAAGTAATTAGTTTGTGCACAGGGGAATTTCTGAAATGTTCCACTTTTTTGAACCTGAACCAAAACTGTCCGATGCAACCTCTTCCCAATAACAGCAGTGTTGATGGTATCAGCATTTTTACCTTTTGCATATCTCCCTTTATCTGGATTGGTAGCTATTTTGGGGTTCCTTTAGGAATAACAAAGATCTTAAAACCAGGTCTCGGCTCAACTACAGTATATACTACATGTAAATACATATCCATAATGTCCTTGAGTCTTACATGGACAAGCAGCAACTACTGGAATTTTAATTCTATATTCTTCTGCTGGAATACAGCCCGGAGAGCACACAGGGTACAAAACCACATCACAAGGAACCACAACATTGTCACACAATTGCATTATTGTACTAAAACTAAAGAGGACCTCCTAATGTAAGCTATGACTCATATTGTGGTTGAATTAGATTTCTATTTATCCAGATATAGCCCCCACTACTCTGCAAAAAAGGAGACAACTACGCCCGGTAAGTTCCATGTTCCATTCAGAATGTCGGTGATGAAAAATCAAATATTTCCTCAAAGATCCAGCAGAATGTTTATCGCTGCCCAGTTGGGCTTTCTGGATCATCCAACATCTCCTCCCCACTGTTATGTGCGCTGGTCGGCGCGTCTCCCTTCTTCGGCACTAAAGCCAAAATGGTGGTCGCCCAGAGCTTCCACATGGGTAGCAGTGGCACTGGTGCAGTGACGCAAATTCAAAATAAAAGGACGCCCAGGATGCCAGTTCAATGCCCTATTATAGGATCTGTTTTGTGCATTCCTGTGTGTTTGATAATTTGCTAAACATTGATTACTGGAATTTGACCCTGCTTGAACTTGACCTTGCTACCTTTCTGCCTGTGATCTCTGCTTGGATTTTGACTTTGCTATTGTTCCTGAACCTGTGTCTGTACCGTGAACTTGGACTTAACCCCTAAACTTCCTCCTTGGTTCGGACTGCTCCCTACCTCTTCCCAGCAGCCACCTGTCTCTCTCAGAAAGATACAGATTGGAAAGACACATCTCTCTGAGCAGGAAAAGCTCCAGAGACGCTCTGCTGGTCTGTGTCTGTATTGTGACGGTCAAACCCATTTTGCCAATTCTTGTCCTGTTAAGCCGAGGAAAACTTGGGGTGTCTCGTGGTGGAATTACACCAAGGCTCCAAGTGAACTCTCGCCAGTTTCACCTTCCTTTACAGATCTAGCTGCCCAATAAGACTATTCAAATTTCAGCATTTCTTGACTCTGGGGCTGCAGAAAACTCCATGGACACAAATTTTGCGAAACAAATTGGTGTTCCCCTGTATCCCATGTCTGCTCCCTTTGCTGGACTTTGCTATTTACGACAGACCCCTAGCATCTGATATTATCTCCATGATGATGGGGGAACTACGCCTACAGATTGGGACTCTGCATTCTGAGTAACACGACTGCTGCCCGGAGCCCTTCCGGGAACTCCAGGCGGCGTGTCCTTCCTGGCCGGCATCGCTCCCACAACGGCGGTCGTGATAGCGGATAGTGGCGCCGGGGCAACTTATCCAACTTAGCCAATTATCCCTGGGTTTTTCCTAAATTACTCCTTTATTGATTCCTGGACTTCTGACTTTTGCCTGAACCTGACCTTGCCACTTGCCACCTGCCTATTGAACCTTTTGCCTGAATTTGACTCTGAATATTGCCTGAACCTTGCTGTGCCTTTTATTGGACTTTAACCCTATTGCTTCCTCCTTGGTCCTGACAAACTCCCACTGGGAGTTGATAGGCCCCCCTGACACTGAGAAATGGACATTTATAATTATTTCTTGTCACTCCTTTCCTGTGGTGTTGGTGTTACTGTGGTCACATCTGCACAATCCCTCCATAGATTGGTCCACCAACCCGATCTCTCATTGGAGTCCTTATTGTCAAGAACATTGTTTACCCTCTACTCCTCTCCACTGTGTGACCATCTCCTCTACTCGACCATCTTCAGTCCCTGCCAACAGTTTACAGGGAATTTATCGATGTCATTAGTAAAAAGTGGGCAGAATTCCTCCCTTCTCATCGTCACTATGACTGCCCTGTCGATCTTCTTCCTGGAGGTTGCACTTATCCCCTGTCACCTACAGAAACCTCCGCCGCTATATTTAGGAGAACCTCCAGCGGGGTTTTATTCGCCCTTCTACCTCTCCGGCAGGGGCAAGCTTCTTCTTTGTGGAGAAGAAGAACTTAAGATTACTATTAAAAACCTATAACCCTTGCCACTTATCACTGAACTGTTTTATCAATTGAAAAGGGTTAATATTTTCACTATGCTGGATCTGTGGAGCGCATACAATCTCATCTGCATACATGAAGGAGATGAATGGAAGATGGCTTTCAGGAATCGGAAAGCAGATGCTTTTTCTTGCAGCTTCACTCCATTGGATTGTCTCCCTGAAAGTCAAGATCCTATTATTCCTCCCACCAAAATTATTGCTTCCCATTTTCCTCAATTTGCTGAACAAATCCTGTCTGGTCAGTCCTCCGCTCCTACTGCTACACCCATTGGAATGGCATTCGTTCCCTCAGAGCTTTGTTTGCCCATCTTGCAAACGACCCATTGTTCTAAGCAGGCTGGACATCCTGGCCCATAAAAAACTCTAGAGCTTTTGTGAAGCCTAGTCTGGTGGGCGACAATCTGCAAAGATATCAAAGACGTTGTCGCTGCTTGTACTATTTGTGCCACTTCCAAGGCTAGCCATGCTCTGTCTGTTACAGCCTTAACCCATTCCCTCTCGTCCATGGACTCCCCTATTGATGGACTTTATTGTAGAGCTACCTCCCTCAAATGGGAACACTCTGATCTGAGTAGTTATTGACCGCTTCAGCAAGATGACACACTTCATCCCTCTGTGAAATCTTCCCTCTGCAGTTGAACTGTCCCAGCTATTCATCCAATTTATTTTTCAACTGCATGGCTTCCCGGCAGAGAAAGTGTCTGACAGGGGATCTCGATTCACTTCTAGGTTCTGGCGCTCATTATGTAAATCTCTTGGTATTGCAATTCAGTTTTCTTCTGTTCACCAGCCACAAACCAATGGGGCAGCGGAATGAGTGAACCAAGCATTGGATTCTTTCCTCTGTCAGGATGATTGGTCCGATCTCCTCCTGAGGGGGGAATTCCCTCATAATAATGCATGCCACACTTCCACTAGAAGGTCTCCTTTTCGCTTGGCGAAAATTCGCCGAAAAACGAGTCGTGCGTCAGTCGCGCGTCGTTTTTGACGTGACGTGACGAAAACGACGCAACGTGCGCCGAAAACGACACGACGCGTCAAAGTTGACGCGACGCACGACAAAATCGTCCCGCGACCCGATTCTCTAGAAATTTGCGAATCTCTAGGCGAAGCGAATCGCGGGAGATTCGCCCATCACTACACCTCACCTTTTTTTTTGTTTTCTTTTTCATTATTTGGATTTTGTTAAAAAACATGTTTTCTCATGACAGTTTCCCTTTAAGGTAAATACAAAATTTCAAACCTTGTGGAGATTCGGAAATCTCTCTGTGCTCACACAGGCAGCTTCCCTGTGTCTTTTTCCCTTAGACTGATGCTCAACAGTCTGGCTTGAGCTGCTGGTTTAATTATCCAGCTGAGATGCCTCAGGAAAAATAAAAAAAACCTGGGCTGGACTAGCAGTCCCGAAACCACTCTGTAAGAAACCTGGGGCATAAATAAGCTCTGTCCTGGACTTTCCCAGGTATCCTAGCAGAGACCTCCACACATTATGTATTTTTATTGTGAAAACGAATAAAAACATATGTTACAAAAGAAAGAAAATTACATTGTACCATTGCATGTTTGGATTTAATTCTCCACATGTGTGAACATGGGCTTCAATTGTATTGTTTGCATTGTTAGATGAATATAGGAAGGCATTGTTTATGTCGTTTTCAACTATAGCTGGTAAAAAATAAAACTATATGCCATTTAGAAGTAAAATAGAATTTGAAAAAAAAAAAATTCCACAAAAGGTGGCAATTCCACCCACCAGCATTGCTGGCACCATGTGGGTGTTAAAAATAATAGATATGGTAAATATCTCTCTTTGTGCTTCCTTATATATATTCACTTTTTGTTAATAGTGTGAGTATGTTTTATGTATCCACTATATTTATTTATTTTTATTATTAAGGGTCAGATTTGTGAGAGATTAGAACTCACCACAGAAAAACTCATTTTCTATTCATTCCTATGGAATTTTTATATTTATCAAATGGTGAATTGCATTGATAAATATGATTCTAAAAATCCTGTAGGAATTAATAGAAAGTGAGTGAGTTATTCTGTGGTGAGTTCTAATCTCTCACAAATATGCCCCTTAATAATAAAAAGAAATAAATACATAAACATTTTGATAAATTATTCCAACATGCCAAATTTGTGTTTTTGTGGTCTGCTATTCATTCATGCACAAGGTTTAGAAAAGGAAATGGTAGAATCTGCTGTAAATACAAAGGCAGAGCTTGGCTGTCACTTTGCTCACTCAGCCAAGATAGTAACCTATTGATATGTGTATGGGTCCACAGGATCTCTGTAAAATCAATACCTGAGTGGTGGTTGTTTAATTTATAGTTGAGATACACAGAGCCTTGTGAAGAAGAAGGCTTCATTGATCCTTTATTGCATTTAATGGCCTACAGCTCTGCATGGGCCTCTAGGCCATCTGTGTATTGGCCAAGAAGACAAAGGGTCATATCAGTTTTTATTTGTCCTAATTTAGTTGCCAAAGTGGGTAAATATGCTATAGGACAGTGATCCCCAACCAGTAGCTCGCAAGCAAAATGTTGCTCTCCAACCCCTTGGATGTTGCTCCCAGTGGCCTCAAAGCAGGAGCTTATTTTTGAATTACTGGCTTAGAGGCAAGTTTTGGTTGCATAAAAAACAGATGTCCTGCCAAACATTCTCTCCTGTAGGCTGCCAGTCCATATAGGGGTTACCAAAAATCCAATCAGAGCTCTTATTTGACATCCACATGGACTTTTTCATGCTTGTGTTGCTCTCCAACTCTTTTTTAAATTTAAATGTGGCTCACGAGCAAAAAAGGTTGGGGACCCCTGCTATAGGATCTTATCAGGTATATTATTATTGAGTACAGGTATGGAATCTCTAGAATGCAATACCAAGAAAGCTCTGCATTATGAGAACGGTTTCTCCTATATTGTCAATTTTAAAAATATATATATATTTTTTTAAATTACTTAATTTTTTTCTGTAATAATAAAACAGTACCTTGAACTTGATAGTAACTAAGTTGCATACATCCATATTGGTGGCAAATCAACCATCTTGGGCTTATTTAATAATTGTTTGGATATTTTTAGTAGACTTGTATGTCAGTGAGTGAAAAATACTTCTTTTTGTCAAG
>CM044448.1:65522553-65546276 GCA_024363595.1 Xenopus borealis
TCATCCACCAATGTTTTCTTCCATGGATGTCCATAACCTGCATGGAGAGCTCCATTGACAGCATGTTGTTTGTTCAGAGCAAAATCTTCCACATACAAGCACCCCCCCTTAAATCAACCCCAGGGCTTTTATCTACTTCATTAATAACGATATAACAAAGGACATGCCCAGACCTGCCCATGAAATAGCCTTTGAGTTAGTGTCCAAGTACATTTGAGCCCCTGGTCCAATTACTTTTGAGCTCCTTAAATGAAGTGCTTGTGTTAAAAAATGGCTTTAGTTCCTAAAATTTGTATGCAATCTATTTGTTCAACCCCCACAATTAAAGCTGAAAGTCTGCAGTTCAACTGTATCTAAGTTGTTTCATTTGTAATGTACAGAACCAAAATTAGGAAAAAGTTGTCTCTGTCTGAATATTTATGGGCCTAACTGTATACTGTATCTTGATCGTGAGCAAACATAACCTAAATGGACAATAGTGCAATTTTACTGAATCTTTTCAATGCAAAATATTCTGATATAGCTTCCAGAGAAAAATAACAGAGGGCTTTTTATAGAAAAAAAAGTATATATTTGTATATTTATTTAGTTTATATTTTTTTTACATAATATTACATTCTCTGTGGCTCTTGTTCACCAATTACCAGCTCTTTTTTACTTATACCATTCATTTGCCTGAAGCACAATTAGAAGAAATGATAATAACTAACAAGATTAATATATTTGACTTAAGAAGAAAAGTGACAAAAAGACCTATCTTGGAATAGGTGACACAAAAAGCTGCCAGCAATGTATGTTCTTTCATGGAAACAAAGTCTACAACAAGATGAGAGGATAACTGGCGACAAGATGATGACAGTGACTAAACAGTAATTACAAATGTTCACTGTATTGAATGATGAAGAGACTGAGACCCGCCATCAGTTCTACTGCATTGCCTCTCGACAGGCACAATCAGTGTGATTATCTCCTCTGACATAAGAATTTGAAGATAAAACAAAAAACAAATGTGTTCTGGATGACAAGAATACAATGGTTAAAGATGTAAAGGTGACATATAGCAATATGTAATCATTGAGTTTGTACAATAATGGCTAGATGTGGTGAAATATTGATAACATAAAACTAAATCAATTAATATTAGACACAAAGAAACCAAGAAGAAGAATGTTTGCTGTATAGGAGCTGGGAGAAAATAATGTATAGAGCTGTAGAAATGGCAGTTGTTTGTTGGAGGTCAAATAGGTTTGTTTTGTGCACAGAATGTCCTCGCTGAGATATTGGACTTCACCCAACTCAGTTAAACTCGTCTGCAGTAATTTATGTGTGACTGAAACAACAGAGGAACTTAACAACATAATCTCAACACCAGAGAACATGTTAGTGTACTTTGTGAAATAAAAGAGAAACGCTATACATACATTTTTGGAACTAGAATACATTAGAGTGCCACCAAATGAGGTTCACGTGACAAAAACATAAATTAGTGGGACTTCACTTTATATCAGTTTTTTTAATATATTCATGGGAATTCATTCTAATCCTCATTTGCTAATTCATGAAAAAATACCAAATACACTGGAGTTGGTCCATGCCAATCTGATGACTCCATATACTGACCCTGGCCTTTATATATGTTCATCTGTCTAGCCTTTAAGACCTCTCTACCCTGTGGAGGGTCTGGACAATGCAGAAAGTGCATTTAGTTAATTGAAAATTAGATGAGCTCCAACTCTGCCCATGTAAATATTTCTGAGAGCCATTGAGACCAATCAAGTTATACTAACCAATCTATGTTAACTAGACTCATGTTTTTCTTGGTGCTGGATAGACATATGAAATGTTATAACAGAACAAATAATTGAATAATTTTTTATGTTACTGGTCCCTTAACTTGCTGTAGATTAACAGATGACTGTACATTATGGACAACAGTAGGACACTATATTCATGTGGGCTAAAGTTTGTGTACTCTTCTGTGTTATGATAAACACAAGTCTGTGTCTGCTGCTTAGAGACTAAAATAAAGCTGATTCCTTCATTTCATTTTATGGCAAGTGGCTGTTGGAAAGCTTTCAAAGATTGTTTCTTTTATTTCCTGATTAAGGGTTATGAAATGAAATTCTCTGGTATTAAAATTGTCTTTGTAATGTACCAACACTGTCCTGTCTGAAAACTATAAGTGTTACAATATAACAAATATATATATCAGGGCTGTCCAACTGGTGGCCAGCGAGCCCCTTGTGTGCCCCCCTAACCTGCTGTGCTTGCTTACCATGTGTAATCTTTAAATTGTATCACTACAGAGATTAACTGGCCCCTGCATTGTTTAAACCTCAAATTCAGACTAATGCCCTGCATTGTTCACACTTGTAACACCTCTATAGTTCACACCCCTAAAGCCCTGTAATGTTCTCACCTGAGACCCAGACTGAAACTAACCACATTGTTCACCTCTTCACACTTTACACAAAATGCTAATGGTGCACCAGCACTTTGTCACTGTATGTAGTACATCTTAGACTGGTCTTGATGGGTTTCTCTGTCTCCTGCTCTATTCTGCCTTCCCTATGCTCCCTGTGTGCCCTGCTCTTCCTGTTTGCCCTACTCTGCCTGTGTGTGCCCTACTCTGCCTGTGTGTGTCCTACTCTGCTTGTGTGTGCCCTGCTCTGCCTGTGTGTGCCCTGCTCTGCCTGTGTGTGCTCAACTCAGCCTGTGTGACATACTCTGCCTGTGTGTGACACACTCTGCCTGTGTGTGACACACTCTGTCTATGTGTGTGTCATACTATGCCTGTGTGTGACATACTCTGCCTGTGTGTGACATACTCTGCCTGTGTGTGCCCTGCTCTGCCCCTGTGTGCCCTGCTCTGCTTGTGGAACACAAGCCTGGAATTTGTTCTGCATTTGAAAATAAATTATTGTTAGGGGCCCCTAAGGTGTTTAATCATGTACTGGAGCTGCTGTGTTATCCACCGGGGAATAGGAGGCGTATGGATTTAACGGTATGTCTTAATATGACATCTTTTTTCAAATATGAGTGATTTCTCATCAGTGAGCACCAACCATTTTTTTTTTGGTGTGCTACCACAAACAATTAATTTAGACATGGTCTTGTGGTAACATGTGTGTGGTTTAAAGTAGGTGTGGTTTAAAGTGTGTGCAGTTTAAAAACAGGGATAACACTGGCCCTCAACTATGTAGACCAGAAAAATGTCAGCCCTCGGTAACACAGAAGTTGGACAGCACTGATATATATAATCTCTTTGGCTCCAAAATTAAGCCAATGGAAAGGCAATCATCTAGAGGGCATGGGTCTTGAAATAGGTCCTATACCCTGGAAACGGGGGGAATGGTAAGCTTACTGTAAGAGGAAGCATTAACCACACCATATATGCACCAGTGCTGTAACTAACAGGGATGCAGGGGGTGGGGCGTGAAAACATCCTGCAATGCCACTGGTCTCCACCACAGAAAAGATTCTTTCAATATTTTGGGCACCAGTGGTACATTAAAAGGAGTCAATTATTTTTAAAAGCAGAACAATTTATTGATGGATATTACACAAACTTATCTTTGGTGGGTGCCGATTCAAATAATACAATAGCTAATTAGTAAACCGTTGTTACTCATAAAATTACAGATGTAGCCATCACAACACCCAGTGCTAGGTAAAGTTCACAGTGGTGTATTACTCCAGGAATTTCTCTATCCCTGAGTCCCTATACTGGCAGCAGTGACACCGCAGTGACTATCCTTATTAACCTTCTCATTGGAAGACCATGTAGAGAAGTGAGTAGCACAACATTCTAAGGATGACATGCATTTGTTTTTAAAGTAGAACTAAAGCTCAACAAAGTATTTGTCTAGACGTGGCACCTGTATTTTCTATACAAACCCAAGGTTACTACAGCTCTTTAGATGTGAAACTTTGTGCTTCCAAAGATGCCCCTGGTAGCCACTAAGATCTAGAACAGTGATCCCCAACCAGTAGCTTGTGAGCAACATGTTGCTCTCCAACCCCTTGGATGTTGCGCTCAGTGGCCTCAAAGCAGGTTCTGATTTTTGAATTCCAGGCTAGGAAACATGTTTTAGTTGCATAAAAACTATTTATAGTGCCAAGCAGAGCCTCCTGTAGGCTGCCAGACCCCATAGGGGGTACCAAATAGCCAATCACAGCCCTTATTTGGCACCCCAAGAGACTTTTTCATGCTTGTGTTGCTCCCCAACTCTTTTTACATTTGAATGTAGCTCACGGGTAAAAATGGTTGGGGATCCCTGACCTAGAAGATTGCCTAAAAAGATTAAAGATGGGTGGGCTGCTGTGGACAGCTTTGAGGGCATGGATCATTACAGTTGTAGATTGTCTCTACCTCTGGGCAGGTACAGTATGTTCCGCAAATAAAGTATTTCTGGCCATAATCTTTTCAAACCTTTAGTTTTCTTTGCATCAGCTTGTTGAGTCTTCAGCCACACAGATCAAATGCTTGGTATAACCAATAAACACTTATACGGTGAAGGAAAATAAATAGACATTAAAACCATTTATAAAAATATTTTTTTTTAAATTATGTGCATTTTAACCAGTGTAAAAGACCCATTGTAATAGCCCAGAGCATGGTGTAGATTCTGAGCTGTAATGTTTGCATAAACCAGTTACATTTATTATTATATTTAGAGATGAAAGTTGTTTATTTCTAGGCATTTTACCGTACAGATGACAAATTTATTTTTGTAGCGTCTGTAGTGTTTTTCTGCCCTCAGCAAATGATTTCAACATTTTAGAACTATGACTGTGCATTGAACTAAACAACAAAATGATTTGCCTATAGCAATAAGCCCTGCTCTCCCCAGCTCCTGATACATGCTTCATTCTGATGCAAGACTAAAGCAAATCTTTGCTGATATGTAACTTCAGTCACCAGCATGAATGAACAGGCAGGCAGTATTCCTCAGGTGATAAATGAATTGCACTTTATACAAAATGATATCAGAAACCTAAGCTCCCAGAGAAATGAAGTGTGTTTGGGATGGGGGGAGTGAGTGTTGGCATTTCAGTCTTTCTATTCTATCTGTGCCTACACTATATTTTGATAACAGGATTTAGAAAACAAACACGCTACAGAATTGGTAGGTACTGATGGTTGAAAAGTTGGCTCTGTAACCTGGGACTGATGCCAATGAAAATGTGTGGTAGCAAATTGCTTGGCATCAGTTTTAAGGCATATTTTTGATAGATGTGCTGAATTTGTAGGGAAACAAATTGAATTAAGGGTGTCAAGATGTATGCTTAAAGGTTTTCTAGTGCAGACTAGTAACTAAAATGATGATGTAAATTGTACTCACAGAAGAAATACAGCCCTGTGTGATACCTGCAGACCTAAAATACAGTTTAAAGTGGGTTTTCTTGGGTGTTTCAACAATTGAGGAGGTGTAGCCTTGGGTAATCCTTTGGTACAAAATCTCAATTATGCTACAGAGAGCTGGGTCCACCCTCTGAAATGGCCATTGAATATTGGGAGATCTATAGGGGATTATGGTATCAAATCCTTTCCTCTTCTTGAAGGAATATGTTCAATATTCCAAGTGAAGTGTGCATTCAAAATTATTTGCCAGATGTGAGGTTCAGAAAAAGCACACAGTACAACATATGACACATTCAGACCTTTGACATATTCAAATAAGTTAATTAATATAGTGGGTTGCTGGCAATGGGTCATCAACCAATCCAGTTAGTATAGCGATCTCAATATCCAAATAAAAAGTGCAATATTTCACTTAAATGTTTCTTTATTAATCTTTTTCGCTCTTTTTCTATTTTCTCCATATATCAATGGGTGAAGCAAAGTAAAAATGGAAAACCACTTAACATGGATCAAAACAGATAAATGGCTTCCATAAAGAATGAGAATGGCAAGGAATGATGATGTAGACAGCCTCTTACACATCCAGGCCACACAAATGAAATTTCACTTAGCATATATGTGTAACGCTAATCTGGGCTATCTGGACCACAGATTTGCTTTTTAGCTCTATCCACCTAAAGGTTTGCCTAATAGCATTTTCTTATAGTTCGTAGGCAGATCAATACATCAATCACACAGGCATTTGACATGATCCTAAAGGTCTGATTTTTCAATATATGAATTTGATCTTTACAGCAAAAATTGTAAATTTGAATTTCCAAAACTAAAATTTTCTACATTTATTTGGAAAAAAACTCAAATGGTGAGTTCATGTAGAAATAAAAGGGACAATTTCCAATAAGAATTTCAGAAAT
This sequence comes from Xenopus borealis, assembly GCA_024363595.1. NCBI lineage: Eukaryota > Metazoa > Chordata > Amphibia > Anura > Pipidae > Xenopus > Xenopus borealis. Next base: position 65,528,833 of record CM044448.1, read on the forward strand.
TAAATGGACATTTGAAAATGAAGGGTGGATTTCACTGAATTCTGGTTGTTTTTTTAAGCAGGTTTTGAGTTTTTGTCTTAAATAAGCACACATAGTTTTGAGTAGACATTTTTTCAAATTCAAAAAAGCTGCCCCTTCATAGAGCAGCAAACAGATGTGAGGCTTTCTGCAACATGATTAATGATGTTATAGGCCCAGTACCAGTTTGAACACTGTGCATTGATGTAGCTGACTCCTATAAAGAAACAGGGAACGTTATAGCAAACCGGTCACTCATGTGGCCCCAGCGTAAAAACTTACATAGCATGTGGCAGTTTGGTTGTATTTGAATGTATGAGTACCTGGTGTCATATAAAATACAAATAATTGAAAAAATAAAAATAATTTGATACAGTAAATATGCATATTAACACTGCAGCATAAGAATGACAAATATATAATTAAAATTTGTATTTAAATTGTTTTACGTGAAACTACAGGCTGAACTTACCTCACATATTGAATTGCCTAGAGTAAATGTTGAACATATATTTTGTTTTAGAAGCTGGTTTCATTTGAATTAAACCTTCTGGGATATCCTTTTCTGTGTGCTCGTGTTCCCTCTTCCTGCAGCTGACACTGTCGATTCACAAGACTGATTGTTCAACTGTGAAATAACGAAATGTTGATCTGTTCTTGCCATTGGGAATGTAAATTATTCAGTGATCTGGCTCTGTTTTACATGTTTTGCCAAATTATATGAAAATAAGATTTGTACTTTGATTGTTTGCATTGGGTTTTCAACAAACTATATTTTAGGCATTATTTAAAATAGACGTAAATGTCATGTCAACTGATGCCACTGATATAATTAAATTTTTATTAATTGAATATTCTACCCAAGAGTTATGGTCAGTATGAACTCCAGTGACAAGAATGCAAATCAGTAACCCAATTTATCCACAGCCACACCCTGTCAAACCCTTGGTGCTTTGGTATTGGCACCCTCTTTTAATCTGTCAGTACGGTGCATTCTTCATACAGAACCAGAACACGTATGGAATACAATACAGGATTATACAATAACAATGTGTAAAGGGGCATACCTTCAAAACGTTATGTATCCACTTTGACAGTAGACTATAGGGGTATAGAATTGTATTAAATTGCATCTATGTGCTGGTGCTTTCCCTATATAAATTATGTGCTTCAGGCAATTCATTAAAACCAGGCCATGGCCCTAAAGATTACAACTGAGTCTGAACGCAGTCATAGAACTTGCAACTGGGTTTAGTTGGGAACAAAATATCAAACTGTACAGTGTCCCAGAAGGCCAGAGGGATCTCTGATGGTGGCCCTGCCCAAAGTAAATAGGAAAAAACTTAAACAAGAATGATCATGCTTTCTGCATTTCCATTAGGGATTCTTGTCTTAAATTGTTACAGTTCAAGTACAGTGAATTGTTCTACAATTGCATTTTACAGACATTATACATTATTTACTTCAGTCTCCACACCAGAGGAGCTTACAGTCTAAGTCTATTGCATTAAAAAGCAAATAACGTAATTTGTTATTTAATGTATAGTTTAATGTGTGGATTCTAGTGTTACCAAAAACTCTAAATTACAAGCACAGTTCAAGCAAACATAGACTAATAGAGTTTCACTGGAATCATTAAGCAGTCAATAAGCTCAGGAATAACAATAAACTTTATGGCAAAAGAGACAATGTATCATTATAGACATTATGTCATGAGCAAGGATGGATAATATTACATTTTTAATAACACATTATTGGAAAACTGTATAATGTATCTGAAGAAATAATCAACTGAGGACTGTTCGACGACTAGCTACAGTATTTAACTATTTCTGTACATTATTAGCATTTCGATAGCACTAAGAGCAGAAAAGATATAGCAAAATCAATTTTTGTTTTTAAATGTAAAACTTTAGTTTTTTTTGCTCACAAATTGAGATTTAGATTCACCCTTGAGATTAGATACACCCTTCTGTCAATACCCTATGGAGAGGGGAAAGGCGTATGCATCTTAGGACTCATTTGCCGGTTGGTACTACTGCGCATGCGCCCAAAGTTCACAAAGTTTTCCGATTAAACTTTGTGAACTTTGGGCGCAGTTAGTATTACTAACCGGAAAATGCGTCCTACTGCGCATGGAGGGGGAGGGGTTTTATCTCCTCTAAGAAGGATATAAATGAGCTGGAGAGAGCACAGAGAAGTGCAAAGACTTAAATTATGAGGGTAGACTGTCCAGGTTGGGGTTGTTGGAAAAAAGGTGCTTGCGAGGGGACATGATCACTGTTTACAAAATATATTAGACATTATAGACAAATAGAAGGGGAACTTTTTACCTATAAAGAGGATCACCGCACCAGAGGCCACCGCTTCAGACTAGAAGAAAAGGACTTTCATTTGAAGCAGCGTAGGTGGTTCTTCACAGTGCGGACAGTGAGGTTGTGGAATGCACTGCCGGGTGATGTTGAGATGGCTGATTCTGTTAATGCTTTTAAGAGGGGCTTGGATGATTTCTTGGGCAGGCTATTTTGATACTAAACTCTATAGTTAGTATATGGCCATATATAATTTATGTGAGGGTAAGGAGGGCTGTGTGTGCGTGGATGCTAGGTTTTCATTTGGAGGGGTTGAACTTGATGGACTTTGTCTTTTTTCAACCCAATTTAACTAAGTAACTATGTAAATATTTGCAAAGGGTTTTACAGTGAGATCTGTGAAGTTGTCAATGTCTCTTCCTGACTCATACTTAGTCATGGCTTTTTAGCACGTGAGGAAATATAGGGTTATGGAAGATAGCTCATAGTACAAGTTTATCCTGGGACTGGTCTGATTGCCCTCTCAGGTAAACTAGAAAGGATTATGGACAAACTAGCAGTTAGGCAGGTTAGGTTATATATTGACTTAAAAATTTGAACTTGATGGCTGTGTATGGTCATAGAATGGATCTGGGCCTTTACATTGAAGGACATATTTATTGTTTTTCAAGCCTCGGGGTAGTACCTTGTATTTCAGCACATAGGAATTGAGTTTTGTTGAGTGGAAATTTTACATAAATAGCCACACTTGGGCTCATTTCTGATTTTGATGGTAAAATGTCTTCAGCGTCATTGTATCCCTGAGGGGGTAGGATCAGGAAGCACATAGAGGTACATAGCCACATAACAGGGCCCTGTATGTACTGCCAGCCCTATGGAAGGCAGTAATGATGAACTGGCCTGCAAGAGGGGTGCACTCTTGCCAATGAACATTGCAAATCATCTGTGATTATAGATCCCTATTCTCTGTAATAATAAAACTGTATCTGTACTAGATGTTAATTAGGCTGTATGAATCCATACTGATGGCAAAACATATATATGGATTTTTATTAATTAAATGTGAATCTAATTTAAGTTATTTCTAGCAGACTTAAGGTATGGTAATCAAGTATGGTAAATTCCCTCATCTGAAAACTCCAAGGTCCTGAGCATTAGAAATAATAGATGTTATACTTATACCTGTAATGAGGCAAACTGACTCTTTTGTTGAAAACAGAAACTCCAAAAACATTCAGGCAGATTAACAGGCTCTTGAAATAAATTAAATTGACCCTGTGTGCGAGATAGGAACCCTAGATCATCAGCTTCTCTTGGAAAGGGACTAAAAAAGAATGATGTATAATCTATGCATAGTGATGTGGGATAGATCTTAAAAACTTAAGGCTCATTGAGCAAAATGCAATTTCAACACAATTGGCATTGTTATTTTCCCCAGCATTCCAGCATCATTTTAGTAACTATGGGACACCTGACTCATTTCATATATTCAACACTTATTCTTAGGTTTATTTATTCATAGTGAAGAGAGCATTTTTTTGGCATGTATGATTTGACCAGGAATTTTTGAGATTCAGCACTGGAGAAAAGTTTTGTTGAATGGTGACAAAAATTTTTCCACGTGATAAGTTTCACAAATATTTTGCAGTAGAAAAAACTGTTGCCCATAGATTCTAATGTATTTTGCTACAAAAATGTCACCCATAGACTTTATGTTTTAATAGAATTTGACATCACAGCATCAACTGGCAGGACAACCTCACTGCCCTCATAGTAAAGAACCATCTACATTGCTTCAAATGAAAGTTCTGTTCATTTAGTCTATTGTAAAAAAAATCCCTGCTCTGTCCATAATGTACTCTGATGTATTTGTAAAGAGAAACCCCCTTGCAAAAGCATTTTCTCCAGAGAAACCAACCCCAACCTTCAGGCCCAGATTTGTGAAGAGGTGACCAAGGCCCTGGCCTAGGGCAGCAGGATTTTAGGCTGATATCCAACCACACCCACATTGGTTCTGAAACCCTGTGGATGCACAGGAGATACAATCATTTTTTTAATTTCCAATCCCCATTGCTCCAGTCCAGATGGTGAAAAACAGCAGAGGGCCTAGGGGTGCCTGCTATGTAAATCCGGCCCTGCCAACCTTGATAGCCTTTCCTCATAGTTTAAATGCTTCATCCCTTCATCCACTTACCAGGTTACTTGCACATCACCAGCTCATTCATATCCTTCTTAAAGTGAATATAAAGGCAAAAAAATAAAATCCCATTTTTACTTTCTTTAATGAAAAAGAAATGATCTCCAATATACTTAACTAGTTAAAAAATTTCTACTGTTTTTATAAAAAACCTGACTGTATGCAGTGAGATTCCCCCTTTGTTTTACTTGCTTTGACAGCTGCAGATAAGAAACAGACAGTCCCTAACTGCTCCCAAGTTACCTCCCAGAACTTGAGCACCTTTGTTTGTTTCCCTGTAGAGCAGCCGGCGACCATGTAGACATTTGTATCCGCAGACCCAGTGCAGTCTACGTATTCTCATTATTAATCAGTCTTGCTGTATCGGCTTCTATGGCAGATATTATTTGACTGTTTTCATCTTTATGCCTATCCCTAAGCATAGCCTCCCAACTGAAGCCCAGACCACACTGAGCATGTGCATGGTCTTGGTCTTGCAAAGATGTTTAACAAAGTTACAAGATGACAGCCCCCTGCACCAAGTTTGAAATAACTCATTTGTTTAATTAGGCTTCTGGTGAAGTAAGTTCATGTTTATATTTAGTATACAAAATACAGCATTTCTAACATTCTTTTATTTTAGACTTTAGTTGCCTTTTAAGGACTGGAGCCCAAAACCGCTGCATACTTAAGGTGATACCTGCCAGGGACCTAGAAAAAGGCCAAAATATGATTTTTTATCCTTGACAATTTCATGCAAGACAGTACTTTTTATGCTTCAGTAGCCGCAGAGTGACCCTGCTTAGAGGAAATTATTTTCCTTGATCTGGGTATGTTAAATTCTATCAGTGGCTAAGTAACCTAAAGACCTATGCTAGCATAATACCGTATTCCTAGTGATTACTAGGTTATCATATACTACTGTGCATTGTATTCTACTATACTTACAGATAAACAGATTATCATCCGAGGTTGCCTTGGGGACCCAGAGCACAACCACCAGTCATTGTGGACAGGGAGCACCTGACTGGCAGCACACCTTACAGAGGGGAATTGGAAACCTATTCTTTTAGCTGGAACAAGAGAGCCACTGCCCTACATGCTTGTGATAGCAACTAAAAATGAAGACTAAGTAGTTATTCTGGCAAAAGGCCCATGGCACTCCATGGTCATAAGCACTAGTCTAGTAGAACAGGTGCTCTCGTCTACTGAAAACCCGTTTAGAATCCTCTAACTAGGAACTATCTGTACTAGGTTTAGGGACACACAATACAATAGACACCTGTTTCAACTTGTTGATGATCTTATATAAAACCTTTCCCTTTGATTATCACACCACTCTAGCATCGAAACAGCTATTCAAAAATGTTCAAATATGTAGTTGTGTAGAAATATGTAATTTTGTAGAAGATATCAAAAAGCATCATGACTGGCCGACTAGTTAACCTTTTTATGATGAATTCCCACAAATCCTGAATTCATTGCTAGTTATGTTGCTGGGCAGATGCTTTGTATGTAATGCTGTTAAATCATTTTAATTGCATGCAAACTCTTCAATCACTCCTATGGGGGAATGTAATAAAAGTCGGTCATGAAAAAGCTATTTGCAATGCAAAAATGTATGCCTTTGCACAAATACATTTTCCTTTGTGCAAATTTAATATAGTTTCTGTGAACCTGGAAACTGTTTAGTGACCACTTCTGGGGATTGGGAATATTATAGTTTGTGCCAGTGCGACATGTATGTAATAAAACTTCCTACTGATAAAGTTATTATATTTGATCCAAAAGATTATGACACCTTCAAGTGAACCCAATTGAAATGCACAATTCAATAATAGACTAAGGAAGAATATTACATTTTAAAATGCAAATTTTTGTTCTTACTTGTGCAAATTATTTTTCTTTTGCAACTTTTATACTTCCCCGTAAGACAGCAAAGATAATAATCAGTAGAACTGCAGTAAATAAATACAATAAGGTTTGTGCCAAGGTATGGAAAGAGATGTTGCTTGCTTGAAGAATATGATCTGATTCCAGGATATCTGCCCTGTGACATTCCAGCATTTAGGCAAGGCATTGTTACAATTCTGTGGCCCTCCAGCTGTTGGACTAGGGGTCGCTATGAGTGTCTATACCTCCAGATTTGGGACAAGGGCGGTGATTTCTGGACCATTTGGGTGAGGTACATTTTTGATAACCAGTATTAGGCTGCCTCTCATTACCATAAAAGAGATCACAATCATTCGTAAACTAATATTCTGCTAAGAATATCTAGGGCTGCAAATAAGTGGTCACCTCAAAATCTTACTCTAATTGAACTTCAAGCAGAGAGAATCTAAGGGAGAAAATACACATTCTACTTAAACCTTTCCCAGCTGGCTTGCTATCACTTATCCTTTCTGCAATGGCCTATAATATTTAGTGGATGAAGTATCTGGAAGATGCATTTCTTGGGTGCTATCCTCCACCTCAGTGTTTTGGAGCTTGCCAAAAGACTGATATATTACACTTTCCTTTTCTAACCTATCGGCTAACTGGCTTAAATTTTCATGAAGCAGAAAAATGCAAGATCCTAAGGCCACAATAATGCAGAAAGTTTCAAGCCTTCTTTCAAGTACAACCGATAGTGGGTGATTATCACAGCTGCCAATGTGGCTATGCTAATAAACTGCCACCCACCATTACACTGTGTGCCAATTGTCCTTAAAAGACAGAAAAAAAAGATAATATACCTATATGTAAGTACTTTATTTTAATATTTCTTATTATATGGTCATATTATTCACAATGATTGCATGTTTGGGTGATTTTTTAAATGAAGAGAAACCAACTTTCATAAGGTACAGAAGTAAATATCTTACCGTAGAGCCAAAAATACCCATCTAGTACTTGCTGATAGTTTAAAAGTGAATATGCATATGCAAAATGTTGGACAGTGTTTGAAGCTGCAAAAAGCATGTGATGTTAGGATGAAAGGGACCTAGGGGACAGGCAGAGTGCTAGGATGAAAATACTAATAATTAAATGTGAATCGGGAATGATGTAGAAAAGACTGAATGCCACCTTTAATGGTGATCGCTATGGGTCCTTGCTGGTCCATGTCTGTGTTACAAATCAGTGTTGACTTTGCCCTAAGAGTCCTTCCCCAGAAGCACATTAAACTATAAGAAGCCAATCACAACTCTACTGTCACACAAGGAAAGTTAAATTGCAATTTCCTGCCAGGTCTGTTGGCAGGCACAAAATGGGAATTAAATATCATCCTACAGTAAAAAGTTCAGAGTGCAGTCAGATCTCCTGAAAACCCATTCCAACAGAAGAGGAATGGCTGACTGATACCAGCAAAGTTTTACAGAATCTTCAAGATACCATTTCAAAGCACAGTCCTATATTCGAGGTTTAAATATTCAAACATAAATAATTATTTTGATTCTTAGGGCCCCATGTAAGAACACTTGAGCCTTCATGCTCAAGCAACCATCTAGTAAAAACACACAAGTGTTTCTAAACTCTTGCAAGGTTCCCTCATTTTTCTCCTCAAGCGTTTTTTTTGTTTTTGAATATATATTTTTGTTGGGGAAAGAAAAATACCAGGCAGACAGTATTTGAATGAGGAAACCATGCAAAAGTATAGGGAACTCTTGTGTGTTTTTATGAGTAGCCAATGTCAAATTGCTCAGAGAGCTCTTATAAGCATCTTTGCTTACTTTTGCAAACTACTAAGATCATAAATGTAAAACAACAGTGTCACCTGCTACTCATTTCATCCAAAAGCCGGCAGTTGCTTGAAAATAAAGTTCCTGACAATAAAATAACTTGAGATGTTGCACTGCTTGGAACTAAGCAGTACCTCTACTACTATCATGAACTGAACAACCTATCTTATATATAGTTCATAGTTATACAAACTTTATGAGAAGACATTTTTTATAATACACAGTGCAGACACAGTTTTATTCTGTTTGTCTTATTGACATTGAGTTGTCATACCAATGCCGACAGAAATGTACCTTTTGTTATAAAACAAATCACCACAACTTTGGCTTTGTAGACCCATCTTTGTTTTTTTTATGTCAGTATATGTTGTGTAGTTCTTGTTCTTTTTTTCAGATCTCATCCCAAATTTACATACTGTATTAACCCAGGTCTAATGCGCCAGGCATTAATGGGGGAATGTAATAAAAGTCGGTAACGGAAAAACTATTTGAAATGCGAAAAAGTTATGCCTCTGCATGAACAATTTTTGCTTTGTGCAAGTTTAATATAGCTTTTGCGAACCAAGAAATTGTTTAGCGACCACTTCCGACAGTGTGACTTTTGCAACTTGCACCAGTGCGCAATCAATGTAATAAAACTTGTTACTGAAAAACTCCAAAAGACTATGACACCTTTAAGCACTTCTTAAGAGTTTGCAAATAAAATTCACAGTGCACAATTAAAATTCGCGATGCAATAATGTATGTATGTATGTATGTATATTTTTATTTGTATAGCGCTCCTTGAGGGCAAAGCACTGTACAGCAACAATAAATTAGTAGTAACAAACAAGGGATCACTGCATTAATAAGTAACAATAAGTGCATTATTATAAATACAGTTTGCATAAATATAAAATATAATTACACAGCATTGAGTAGACAAAAGGATGCAGGACCCTACCCCGTGGGGCTTACAGTCTAAATGGGAGGGTAACTTACGGACACAATTTGGAGGGGTAATAAAGTGCTTTTACAGTGGGTGAAACTGTTGTATAAGTGCCAGTTCCCAATTCAGGTGTTATTCAGGTGCTCCCAGAGGTAACCATTTAAGGAACAATATTACATTGCGAGATGTGCAGTTTTATTCTTATTGGTGCAACTTGTTTTTCTCTTTGCGACTTTAATTACATTCCCCCCTTAGAGTGCTACATTGTGCTGCCCCATTATATGTATTTCCATTCTTAAATACTGTAGCTCATCTGTTGTTCTCTTGGCCAAATTCTATCTTCTATGTAGACGAGAAATATTTGTGTCTTAGCTTATTCCCTTGCATAATCCTATGCACTCAGTTTACCCTGAAACATTGCTTTCAATGTCAAACTCAGAATGTAAAGGGAATAAATGAATAATAAGTAGACAAAGGACAGAACCCCAAGGCACTCCCCTTTCTGCTCTGTTCTGACTGGAAAATGATTAATCACAGCGCTCTTTTCAATTGTACACAAGGAGCAGTACTAATCTACACTAATATAAAAGAGGTAGCCAGCGACTATGCCTCATTTGCATTAATAATTGACAGGATCAATGACCATATTACCATGCAGCACCTAGTTTTGGATCTAACAGTACCTTGTAATCACCCTATTATTCACTAGTTAACTTTGCTTATAAGACATTATTTCTTCTTAGGCAGACAGTAAAATACAAGAACAGACCTTCTTGACTGCATAAAACATTCCTTTTGAATATAAGTGGCATTGAACTCATTGATCAGTACTTGTTATAAAAACAATGTGTATTGTTTAATAAATTAGTTTTTGCATAAAATCAATTAACTTTATAGTGCAAGGTACAAGGGGTGTATACTCTGACACACATTTTTTCAGACAGTGGCCAAAGCTAACCAAGGAGCCTGTCATTAGTTTTAATGGAAACCACTTGTTGATACAGGCAAATTTTAGCCATGAAACAAGCATTCAAATGTTTTTTTTGAAAACTATTGAAAGGTTTTATTGATGAATTCAGGAATCATAAATCGATTTGCAAAAAAGCTGTATTGTCCTAAACCCTTTCCACTGAAAGAAGTAAAAAGCACGGAGGTTAATTATCAACATTTGTTTAGTATAATTTAAAAGAAAAAGAATAGGAGGCAAATTCACTTAGAGGCGAAGCTGCACTAGCACATTCGCCAGCATCAAAAAAGGACACCAGCATCCAAAAATGGACACCCGCGTCCAAAACGAGACGCCAGCAAATTTTCCAGGTGTTTTGCAAATTTATTCGCCAGTGGCAAATCATGTGAATTCGCCGTGAATTTGAGCCAGCTGAATAAATTCGCCCATCAATAGTAATAATGCCCTACACATGTGCACACATTATAACTAAGGTGCCATATGTAATAAAATATAGGGGGGAAGTTGGGCACCCAAAAAAAAAAAATCATACATTTTCAGCCTAAAAAGTAAAATACTCCAGCACATTTTTGGGACTTAGAAAATTTTTCAACATTTTTCAAAACTCCTATCTACTCTTTTGCACTTTGCTTGCTCTGACCTGTAAAATTCAAACTTAGTAAATCAATGAAGTTAGAAGATGACAATTAGCGTTAGCCACTTTGCCCTTTCGTAAATTTGCCCCCATGAATTTTAGATATCTATTAAGCAAAAAATGTGACAAACTCTAATTTACAAGTTCGGCATCTGAAGTCAATTTGAGCTATCCTAGGCAAAACATAAAATATTTATTAATTTTTTCAAATTTTTTTTTTCATGATGAGTAAAATAAGAATTTGATATATTGAATGCTTTAATAAATAGGCAAACATTTATGGGTTTTTTTCATTGTCAGTTTATTTGAAGTAAAAACAAAACCCTACATTTACATAAATCTGTTTCTTTAGCAAGACATGCCCCTCAAAATTATTTTTAAAATTCAGAATTGGCCAGTTACACATTGAATTGATATTTATTACATAAACTGATTTTTCTATACACTTCAAACACACTTTTGAAACAAAAACATTTTTGTTTAATTGTTCAGTTGCACTATTGTAGATTATATTCTATTAGTGCTTTATTTTAGAAATTGCAACTAAGTAAAAATAAATATTAAAGAAAATACCAATACTTAGGGCCAGATTTGCTATTGCTTGAGCCAGCGGGCTTGAAAAGTGTTGAAAAATTTGTTTCTCCTCAAATTGAATCTCACCCATAAGTTAACATGTGATAAACAATAAAATATTTTTTTCTCATTGATTTGAATCTGGCCCTATACATGCTATGAGCCATAACCTTGCTATACCTTAAAGGAGAACTAAAGCCTAACTAAAGAAGTAGCTAGAAATGTTGTACATTATGTTTTGTGCTTCTGTACCAGCCAATGGCAACCACAATCCTTTAGCAGTAAAGATCTGTGTCTCCAAAGATGCCCCGGTAGCTCCTCATCTTCTTTTCTGCTGATTCAATGATTCACATGCTCTGTGCCATCACAGCCATGATAATGGTTATGGCAGGCGATTATTTAGGGGGACAGTTTTACAGCACACATGCCATCAACACTCCAGCATGCGATTTATAGAGGTAAGGACTCAACGGGGGGGCCAGGTGCCCATCCTGTACCGGGGCCCAACAGGGAGTAGTTACGCCACTGGACCCACCCACTCACAATATACATTACACATAGAATAGAAATGTCACAATATAAGGCTGATTAGTCATTAATACTGATAATTACTACATGACAGCACAGAAACCAGTGCAATTAGCATCCAAATGTAATAATCAGCCATGAAGCATCAGCATATATTACAAGCCAATCTCATTTTTCTGCTTGAACTTTTGTGGCGACCACTAAGCTTAGCATCTCATCAGCTGCTCAAACCCACTGAGCATGTGAGTGTCACAGACACTTTCCAAGATGGTGACCCCTTGTGACAAGTTTGAAGTCCCGGATCAGATAGAGTTTAGTTCTCCTTTAAGTCTTTAAAACATTACCTATATTTCATCCCTCTATACGATCACAAAAATTCTTGGTGATTTCTGATATCTTTATAAATTACTTTCACATTCCAGGAAATATACAGTACGTGGTCTCTCTGCGCTCCCCCCATTAGGGAACAACATCACCAAGGTCTTCATTAAAAAATATCTGCTGCAAAGTATTTTGGACCAGAGTCTTGAAAAAGTTCCTAGGAGCCACGACTGAAATGTTCACTTTAATAGCTGCAATAATCATGTATGGTGATAAAGTTAAAGCAATTTCTTGGGATTCTACTATCTACAGGGTACTTACATGTATGTCCTTGATGGAAAAAAAGTACTTATAACTTATCTGTAGAAAAGGGCAAGCAAAACATTGACTTGTATTAAAATGGGCATAGATTAATGGAAAGAGAGAGCAATTCTTCACCTTTGCAAACCACAGGTGAGGCTGAATCTAGAATATGCAGTAGTGCAGTTGGTAACTCAAAAATTAGCGACTAAGCTGTATGGAAAGCTTAGTTATAAAGAATAGGTTGATCTAGTGGGCACTGGCGTTGAAAAAGAACTAAAGGCCATAGATAAAAGGTAGTAGCCCTGGAGAGGCTTCTTTCCCCCCAATTTATACAATACCTGTTTCTGTCATCTATTGCGGAAAAAAAATACATTTTGGCTGACAGTCAGAAATAAATATTAACTCTGAGAAAAAAGGTGTTGTGACATTGCTTTGTTTTATACCAACTACAGAAACTTTAGAATCCTTAATTTTATTTAGAGCCAGAACAAGAAGGGAATCAGATGGCACTCACACCTGCTAAATGTGCTAAATATGTTTGTTTTGGTTCGTGGAGCTCTCAATAAACCAAACAAATTTAGCACATTTTGCATGTGTGGGTGCCATCTGATTCCCATCTTGTTCTGAGGAAACTTATTAGCAAGTGAGAATTATTTTCTCCCTTTAAACTGGCTTCTAATGAGTTGTTTCCTCCGGATCATCTAGAAGTTAGGCAAGATTTTACATAGGCACAATTCACAGCCAAATGGTCATATCTTTTTCCAATCTTGTCTGCTATGTGACTACATCTGCATGTCACTGTGGCACTTTGAAGCTATATGACATTATATCAACATAAGAAACACTATATTTTTTGAAAAGGGAATCTTTTTGTAATATTACCAAATTCAATGTCTACCCTATAGTTTAACGCCAATGTTTTAATTTAACTTTCTTTGAAAAAGTATATTTTTTTATGGTTAGTTCCCCATGTGCATTACATAATGCATGTCAGAGTACTGAGACTGTCCGTAAATACAAAGCTAAAGTCTGCAAGGTAATGACTGACTGTCTAATGCACATGAACGTGCCTTTTTCCATGCAGCAGTGACAGATTGAATACACCGTTGTTAACACCATTATCCCTACAATCAGAGTTTTTGGTGTCACATTAGCACACAACAGCCTTAGCATCCTGAACCAATGTTTGTTGAGATTTGACTCCATTATACACATTTGGTACAAGTGCATATTTAGAAAACAAGTGAATTTATTGCCGCTGGAAGTTATTTACAGAATAGGCAAGTGACAAATTATATTTCAGATGGAGTTATTATACAAACAGCCAAGGGAAGCTTGCTGCAGGCACCTGGTGACAATACAAATGAAATAAAAGCACAAGAACAAAAGTAAGGGTTGCCATTTTAGAAAATCTTTTGTACATTATACTGGCACCTCAGGAATCACTCAAACAAACACACTGACAAAAGAACCTGGTTACCCATCAAATGTAATATTTAGCCAATAAAAAACAATGTTTTAAAGTGTTTTATTTATGCAGTGTGAGATGAAAAAGGTATACGGCGTAATGTAATAAAAACTCTTAAGTTTGGATTTTTCCCAGTATGGCAAGATTCATCTCTCTCTCTCTCTCTCTCCCAGGTAAAATAAACATGTTCAAAATTATTTTTCATCCCAAATTTCTATATGCTTCCTGTGGGCAGGGGAGCATCCAAGACTAAACTATAGAGTACTACAGGCACCATCCTCTGGGGGAGGCCTAGCATTGCCCAACCTCAGACTTTATTTTCTTGCTGCTCAGCTGGTATATGTACATTGGTGGCTAGTTCCTGACCTGAGTAATACAGCAACAGTCTTGGAAGACTGTGGTTGTAGGTTCCCTTGAGGCTCTTGCAAAACTCCCTTACCGTGGACTCTCACCCCATTATATCACCACTACTTCCATGAGTACAGTGGTACAAGTATTTCAGAAATGAAATCTCAAAAACTAGTACGGGGTACATCTACAGCCTGGTCCCCACATACACCACTGTGGGGCAATACTCACCTCCCCCACTTCCAAGCACTTCCAGACATTGCCAGATAGGTACAGCTGGGGATTAAAACTCTTAGGGATATTGTCTCTGAAGGTGAATGCAAACCATATGATGCAATATGTCAGGAGGTAGCCCTCACCTAGTTATGTTATTTCAATATTTGCAAATACGCCATGCTTTTCATTTCCTGTAAGACCTATAAATTTGGAGACTTATCTATACAGATTAGACCTGACAAAACCCCTATCCTGGTTATACACTATACTATCTACCACTGGGCCTTCTGTCCTTGAGAGAGTTACGGACAAATGGCAAAGACATATTCCTGAACTTCATGAAGAAAAGTGGAAAGACGCTCTCAAGCTGGCAACAGAACTATCCATTTCTATGAGAGATAGGTTCATACAAATAAAATTCCTGAACAGAGTCTACTTAACCCCTTATCGCCTGTCAAAAATCTATGAAACAGTTTCAGATCAATGCCCCAAGTGTAGAGTGGAAATTGGCACCTTGTTACATATGTCCTGTCTGGTAATCCAGAGATTCTGGGGTGCAGTACTCCACTACTTAAATGAAAAGCTTGCATTACCAAATATTCACTCACCAGAACTATGCCTGCTGGGGTTAACAGGAGACCTACAGCTCAATTCCTACACTAGAAATTGTTACTTACAGCTGCTATACATATATGCCAAAAAAAGCCATATTAATGCATTGGAAATCACTTAACCCCCCAACAATACAATATTGGCAAAAATTATAAATGATTCCCTCTCAAACCAGAAACTGACCTATTTGGTTAGAGGCTGCCCAGCAAAATTTGAGGCTATCTGGGGTACCTGGTTAAATGTGCAAACTGTTTAAGTACTCTAGTTAATTATCTAAACTCATACAGTATAATGTATAAGATGACTTATACCTCTGTCCTACCTTCCCTCAAAACCTCCTATCCTCTTCTTTCAACCATCTCTCTTCTTTCCTTCTGTTGTTACTGTTTTGTAAATGTTTAAATTTGAAATAAAAACTTTAAAAAAAAAAGTTTGGATTTTTTTCTGACCCGCCACCCGCCCTCCCTCTACCCGTGCCTGCCCAAGCTCGACTTTCGGGTTCCTTTTATAGACCCGTCCCACCGATGATGTCACAACAGGGGTGGGGCAAGCAGGAGCTCATCTATAAAAAAAGCCGGCATTTGTAAGGTTGAAGACGGGGAGGGCAGTTAGAACAGCTCAATCCGGACCACTCGCTACCATGGTTGCTATGGGCTTCTCTACTAGTCTACTAAAAATAGATTAAAGTGTAATTAAGATAATTTATTACAAATAGTATATCTAACACAAGTAACTCAAAACAACTGAACTTGCTGAGAAATTTTAATGAAGATGTTTCACCTATCCGAGCAGCTTCTTCAGTTCAACTGACTGGTGTAGGGGAGTTCTTGGCATATAGTCTCTTCCATAATCCATCCACAACGGCACATTGAAACTCTTCAGAGAGGTGACATCTGAAATTCACAGAGGTAAAAAACACAGGGATGTGGACAGGGATGTAGTTTTCTCAAACCAAGAAAAACACTGAGAAAAAACTGGTACACCCAAAGGATCCAACACCTAAAGTAAAACAAAGTAATCTGGTATATGCAGTGCAGTGTAGCGAGTGCACTGAACTATACATTGGGGAGATGAAACAACTGCTCACTAAGCGAATGGATCAGCATAGGAGGGAGAACTCTACAGGACAAGACTCGGCTGTCTTTCTACATCTAAAAGACAAGGGACACTCATTTGAAGATAGCAATGTCCAAATCTTGGATAAAGAAAACTGCTGGTTTGAAAGAGGTGTGAAAGAGGCGATTCATGTTAAGGTGGAGAAACCATCCCTAAACAGAGGCGGGGGCCTTCCACACTACCTGTTCCAAATTGCACACTGCTGCGCCTTTTAATTCATGGGAACCCTTGACCTATTACAGTCCCCACAGTGGCCTGCATCAGTAGACGATGTGTTCGATATTGCACTAATACACAGGCAGATAAAGCTGCCAATATCGGATCCTTTAGACCAAATCGGCAGCTTATCTGCCCATGTATGGGGGCCTCCGACAGGTCTTCCCAATCGATACTGTTTTGTAATTACAGGGAAAAGGGATTTTTTTTCTTCATAACAGAACCCATACCTGTGCACTAACTATTCTCCATAACTATAGACATAGGATAAGGATAATTCTTGGAAACATAGCATCACGTGTGCCACTGCTCTTGAGGATAATTTTATAATTTTACTAGCTATATTGATTCAATCAAGTTCACACATTCTGGACATTTGTACCATAAGATTCACTTTTAAAACATGAGACAAGGAAACAGAAAATTAGTCCAATTCAATTTTCTTTCTGTGACCAAACTGCAAAATGTAGTCATCTCTGCTTGGCAATAATAATAGAAGCTTTGATATCTGAGTATGTTGGCTAAGAAAGCGTTTTATCCTCCAAGTATTAACTGTAGCAGCAGGTACTTTAACAATAACTTGCTTCCTCATGGTTTCCCTGCTGTAATAATAATCTGCCAGAGATATATATCACTAATAGCTTTCATGACAACCATTCAATTTCCTCCACCCTGCTCTTTTATGTCTCCACAATGCTTTCATCCCAAATGTCACACCTGCTTTTAATGTTATAAGCCTCATTAAATAAATTAAAGCAGGCACTCAAATGTTTAATAGAGAACAAAATAATAATCCTGCAGATATAACATATGTGTAGCAATCTTACCGAATATAATCAAATTCAAATAAGTTCCAGGTAGAGTCTGAAATACCTCACTATACAGTTGGACCCTCATTTTACAGTGTACAATCAGGGAGAATGTTAAATCAAGTGTTATGCATTATATATTGGTGGGACCACACAAATGGTGTTAAATGAGAGAAAAAA
>CM044448.1:65549311-65562565 GCA_024363595.1 Xenopus borealis
AGGGGACCTTCAAGTTCAATGATCCATCACTTCACAATGGAATAAAGTGAGGGAGGGTTTGTAATTGTGAGTTTGGAAAATGTACATTATCATAGCTTCCTTTAAAATAATTATTGCTCTTATTAACATGTGTTTATAAAACACCAACATATTCCACAGCAGGTGATCACATTAAACATACAAGAAAACATACAAAAACAATCAATAAGTATTTAATGAGGTAGAGAGGGTCTTGCCCAAAGAAGTGTTCAGTCTGTGGAAGCAGGTAGATATTTTATGCATCTTTTACAGAAGCCAAGCTAAATGAGCTCATGTTTTTAAACAATTTAAATGGCACACACATAACAGAAAGAATTGGAGTTACAGAGAGAGAGAGAGAGAGAGAGAGAGAGTAGCTTTACGACTATACATAAATGACTCCCCTTTGTGGTTATAATATAGATACTAGCACAAAAACTGTTTTTTATTAACTGAGGGACATAGTGATATGTTGGCCAGATTAAGAGGGACAATACTGTGGTTTGACAAGATGGGGCCTCTACCACTCTTGGTCAGGGAAGGGAAATATAACCTCCCTAGAGGACAAGCACACCTTCTCCAAGGAAGTGTACTATGCTCAATCCTATAACCCCCATTTGAATATTCTTATTCAAACACCTATGTTCTTGTTTTTTTCTGGTTTCTCCATGTT
The DNA here is from genome assembly GCA_024363595.1 of Xenopus borealis. Lineage (NCBI taxonomy): Eukaryota > Metazoa > Chordata > Amphibia > Anura > Pipidae > Xenopus > Xenopus borealis. The sequence continues at coordinate 65,550,003 of CM044448.1, forward strand.
TTCCTACCCATCCTTTTTACTTCTTATGTTACTATATACATACTTCAAAGACTATCCCTTACAAAACTATTTTTGCTGTAATTTACATAATCCTGAAACATTAGTATGATTCTTAAGTGCTCTAACACTTGCAGTGGTATTCTGAGATGTTTTAATACTGGATGTAAGCCTCTGTAATCATCTAGCCAACATGCGGTATACTATGTTCTTAGTTTCAAATGTTTTTTGACTTTAATAAAAATGAAGTTGAAAAAAATGCAGTGAAAGCCTTCCATTCAGCCCATCTCACAGTAATCTCTGAGGTGCTTGCATTTCTTCTATTGTTTCCCAGACTTTTTTTGTTAGTGTGTGTCCCTTAAAGGCCCACACTTTGTTCAGGGCCCTTTAGCTTGTAACAAGGTTTCAAATATAGGCAGTGATTGTTGTATCAGTCATTTGGCAATAGTTGCAAGAATTTACGGCATCAAATGAATGTTTTCTAGAAAGCAAAAATTTATTTTATGGGCTGGTATAATGGCACAGTTGCTAAAGTAGTGATTTTATCATCTATGTTAATAGAAGAAGACTCCAAATATTACTCTAACTACCCTGAAGACTACTCCAATTTATCATAGTGGCGTGGCCACACATTTTTATTGTAATAATGTATGTATTATTCATATCACATTACATCTTCATGTATATTTACTCTCTATTCTGTAATATTAAACATTATCTGCATTCTGCACAACTCATAGCTTTCGGCTGACTATTTTTCAGTTACATTTCCAATTCTTTTTGGATAAGTAGTTGCTTTCTTGCAACCCTTGCCAGTTTTTAGTAGTATTTGTCGGAAAAGGCTTTGGTTACTGCTTACAGATTTAGCAGTCCAATTCAACTACTAGTACAGGTCACTTGTGTGTCTAGGGGTATACGATATCTTCAGGCTCATAGTATTTTATATAAAATAAGTATATCTATTGCTTTGTCAAATAAACAAGTTACATCATAGATGGTAAATATAGACTTAAAGAAACAGTAACACCAAAAATTAAAAGTTTTTTAAAGTAAAGAAAATATCATGTAGCGTTGCCCTGCACTGGTAAAACTGATCTGTTTGCTTCAGAAACACTACTATAGTTCTTAGTAGCAATGGGGGAAATTGAAAAGCAGCTATATGGCACATGATAAGTAATGAATAACAGATAACATTATTTTCTACAGAGCTTATCTGTTATCTGCTGTGTAACTTGAGCCTTTTCTCCTTTTAATGACTGCTCCCATTGCTACACAGCAGCTTATTTATATAAACAGTAGTAGTGTTTCTGAAGCAAACACACCAGTTTTACCAGTGCAGGGTAACACTGCATTATATTTTTATTACTTTAAAACAATTTAATTTGTTGATGTTACTGGTCCTTTAAGGTAAACCAAATAAATATACAGGGAGACAGCATAGATGTTACTCACAGCTCCCCCAAGACCCTACTGTTCACTAAAGCTGGCCATAAATGCAAAAGTTCCGATCGTACGAATTGAGGATCCACACAATTTTCAGATTATGTGTGGAGTGTCCCAAAATTTGTCTTGCCATGGCGATCGGTTGATCAGTCGATCAGACAGGTTAGAAGATTTCTGTCGGCTACGGATGATGCATGTATTGCCCATCTGACGATTTTCAGTGGGAAGCTGTCAGCTGCTTTGTTGGACATAAACTTTTGTACAATTGCTGTCAGGGCAGAACATCGGCTGATCTGTTCTTTTACTACTTTATTTGATCTGAAAGGTGGCAGGTCGGGAGATGGAGACGTCTGATCGTTCGTCCGATATTGCAAGTAGATCTTTTTGTCTATGGACAGCTTAAGAACAGACATCTGGGCTTTCTTATCCACCTTTGGCCATGGAAAATCACTCCTCCAGAAGAGGTGGCTTTGATGTTTTACAACCCCAACCGTTGTTTAACAAATAGCATGCAATCCCCTGGCAATGCAAGTTACCTACTTACAATACAATGACACAACTGTTTGAAATGTTGTGTAACATTCTGCTTGTGTTATTTAAGTAAGCAATATTCCCTATTTTAATTATATAATGTATCATATAGTGCAGATATAAGCAAAGATAATTTAAAGGTATGACCGCCACACACTCATATCAGTATAGATAGGATGGTTTTATTTCATGACTCCGTTTTTTCTGTATTAATTAGCAAATAGGCATGTGATTGTAGTTTTCTTTTTATCCCAAATTTTTGTGTACTTTTATCACTAAATAATGTCTTCAGATCTTGGATTCACCCTTACCTCATCTTGTCTGCAACCTACCCTCATCCTGTGCCTTTTAATCAGATCTTCTTGGCCCCTGACTGCCCTTTGATTGTTATTTGAATATTCCATGTACCCTTGACCATAAGCCTGATTGTACTTACACTGCTTTCTCCAATATTGATATTGGTCTGCCTGACAATCCATTTGCATTGCAGATCTGCCTATCCCTGAGCTTTGGCCAATCTGTAGTTTAGGGCAGTTAATGGTAGCGAAGTAGCACTACTGTTACTTCGCCAGGCAAAACACATTAACGCTAGCAATGCCTAATTTGCATACGGCCCGAACTTAAGTGTATAATAGAGGTGTATGTTACAGCCACCCTACAAAAGGTAAAAGACGCCATTGTTTTTTGGGACTTTTTTGAAAAATGTCAAGTTTTTTTTTCAAACTTCTATCTATTGTATTGAACCTAACGTCTAGCATAAGAGGTAACGTTCAGTAAAATGGTCATCTTAGTGAATTAGCGTAGTTACGTCCCTTCGTCAGTGCGCAACTTCGCCTGGCGTAAGGGTGCGAAGTTGCGCAAGTCGATCTCCTTTGCTAGCGAATTTTCCCCAGGGACACTGTTAGTGAATCAGCGAAGTTACGAATTGACGTCACGCTGACGAATTAGCGCTAGACACTTCGCGCTTTAGTGAATTTGCCCCTAAATGTTTAGGGTCCAATGTTCTGATTAATGGATTACAGCAAGGGGCAAGAAATAACACTAGATAAAGCTCACATGTATTAGAAATGGTAGCATACCCACTGACCTATCCCAAAAGATACTATATAAACAGAATTATGCTTTTGTTTTTAATTTGAAGAAACCATGACCAATGTCAACAGTGACATTTTAAGTATTATTTGTTAAGTGCTTGGTGGCTTTGGGATTTTTGAAAGATGGTGCTTTAATGTCCCAGTGATTTGAAACAGCAATAACATGTTAGCTTTGTCAAATCCTTTGACAATTTAAGCTCAGATTTCTAATGTAACAGCAGCCTGTGCAATTTGGCTTCTCCATAACCTTCATAATCACTGACTTGTGCATATTGTTTTAGAAGACAAAATTAGTACAGACCCTGCAATAATCCAGCAAGACACACACAGACACACAGTAAACCAAAAGATTTATAATTTGAGATGAAATCCAATCTGGCAAGAATGAAGTGTCTCAGTCTGAATTTCTATAATATTTCCTGGAAAAACAGAGTATAGATTGTTTCCAAGAGTTTTTTGGACATTGCCTATTAGCAATATATTAAGAGAATGTTTTGATCTTTTTTAAGATATTATTGTTAACTATTTCTTCTGTAGTTAGATTAAAATTTAAGGAAAAAACAATATTCTAATTGACAACAACAGCAAATTTCATAAGGATAAATAAAATATAATAGGATAAGAAGGGGTCAGAGAGGTTCTCAAACATTGTTTTGGACCTAAAAAGGCACCTGCTGATATTGTACTTGAAGTTGTCTTGTTGCCAGTGTGACCTGTAGTATAGTAATCTGAGCCCATTTTATGAGTGTAATTTAGTTGTGTGAGTTGCTGTGTACCTCCAAGGTGGGGTTGGGATAAAATGATTGTAGTAAACTGAGTGAGCTACATATATATCTCAGTGAAACCCAGCTTAAAGGCTAAAAGCAGCTTCCATTTGTAAAAAGGACATCTTCCATTGAGTATTTCTCGGATTTTTAACAAAAAAACATAATAAATCTTGAAAAAGCTTTTGTTTGAGTTTTTCCCCTTAAAAAACCAACCAGAAAATTTTGAGTCAGCTTCAAATATATTTCATATTAGCTGTGCTATATCATCTTAGAAGCCTACTTAGGTTGAAATGGCATTTTCTGCCTTGTATACTGTTATAGCTAACATTAACTTATATGTTTTCATGTATTTAGGAATTTCAACTAGGGATGGCGCGAACCGCCGCAAAAAAGTTCACGGACGCGTTCGCGAACTTGCGACAAACACGCGAACAGTTCGCGAACGTTGCGAACCCCATAGACTTCAATGGGAAGGCGAACTTTAAAAGCTAAAAAAGACATTTCTGGCCAGAAAAATGATTTTAAAGTTGTTTAAAGGGTGCAACGACCTGGACAGTGGCATGCCAGAGGGGGATCAAGGGAAAAGAAAAATCCATTATTTTCTTATGTCAAAAGTGTTACAAAGTATCTTACCTGCACCTGTTAGCTGTTCTGGACGCTGTTCTGGACTCTCTGCCAAAAGCCAAGTTCAAATCTTTGCTTCTTTTTCTGGCTGTTCAGTGAGGGTCTTTCCAGTGAAAGAGGGTCCTCCAAAAAGAGGGTCTTTCCAGTACAAATGAGGGACAGAGGGTTGAGCTCGCAAAAGAGGGACAGTTGGGACTCGGGAGGTATGCACATTTTTTTTTTTTTAGTCCAGGGGGTGTGTGGGGGTGGTCCAGGGAGATCTTCTTGATTGGCTGCCATGTATCTGCTGGTCTGGGATGAGAGGGCAAAAAAATGCGGCAAAAAAAAAGCGCCAAATTGACGCGAACCCAAAATGCGAACGTCGCGCGACGTTCGCGAACTTCCGGCGAGCGCGAACAGCGGATGTTCGCGCGAACAAGTTCGCCGGCGAACTGTTCGCGCCATCCCTAATTTCAACCACTGATCTAAGGTATACCTTTGCCGCTGTCTAAAAGTATTGTTAGATAATTGATATATTTATATATCATGTGAAATAAAAATGCACTTGATTTTGGGTCTGCTGCCGCTCCGTGCTTAATAATCAGCTTCAGAGCAGGTCAAGGAGGGGGGGGGGGCAGTATATTAGTTAATTGAGCACAATATATCTATCAGCTCTTAAAGTTACAAGAGGCTTTTTTGGCTCCCCAGGTAACTGGTTTGTCGCTTCTGCCTCATGGCAGGAGCAGCCCTGGACCTAAATAAGAAAAGTCATGAACCATATGATAGATTTTAAAATAGATTTTATATGTATGGACATCTTAGTAAAGTCAATAAAGCCACTTACACCCAGGCCCGGATTTGTTGTGAGGTCACATAGGCCGAGGCCTAGGGCGGCAGATTTTTAGGGGCAGCATGCCGCCCCCGCCGCTCTGTGGGGAGCACCAAGGATTTCTGTTAGAAATGTAAAAGAAAATCATCTGGACATACATTTTAGTTAATAGACAGAAATGGTAACTTAGCCAATCTGTTGCCTTCCTCTCCTTAAATGTGCTCATACTGACACACTGGATCAGCCCATCAGCACACACACAGAGCACAGATTGACTTGCTATAATAATATGATGACTGCCGGCACTATCCCAGACTATGGGGCAGATTTATCAAGGGTCGAATTTCGAGGGTTAAAAACTCTCTAATTTTGGTTGAATAAAAATCCCTCAAATTCTAATATCGAATTAGAGGGATTTTACTGCAATCGATGTATCAAATGATCAAATACAAATCATTCGATCGATCGCTAAAATCGACAGTACTTTAAATTCGAAAATGATCAATTCGAATCGAATTTTGGGTTATTCAATAGTCGAAGTAGCTCAAAATTACTTTGAAATTAGAATTTTCACTTCGACCTAATTCGACCCTTAGTAAATCTGCCCCATGTGTATTTCATGTTATCTCTGCAAAGAGATCTTATAAATCTAATATAAAAATATTATTAAATCCCTTGAATATTCTCTGACCAGCACTTTCCAAAATCTTGTCACCTCCATACCTGTGCCCAGTCTCCCAGCCTTTACTTTTATCACCCCGTCAGCCCTAGATAGTCCCACAAACAAGCATTGTTGCAGTGGTGGCTTTTGCCCCAATACTTAACTTAGTAATCAAGGGGGTCTCCTTCTCAGTGCTAATCTAAGTTGGCATCCAGCCACAGGCACCAAAAATGTTGTCACAAGTTTATATTAATATTTCAAAATAATAATAATAATTATTATTATTATTTCAAAGCCCATTTCCAGAAAAGTTTGACATAGAGTAAATATAAATAAAATGAGAATGGGATGATTTACAAATGATTTAGTGATGTTCATCTAGTTAATGATTTATAGTGTGTGTTTCAAAAAGTAAATAAAGTTCAAAATACTTATGATAGCTTTATTTCCATATACCAAATACACTATGAACACTGCACATTCTATTCCACAGCATTTTTGATGTCACCCCACGAGCTATCTATTGGATTAAGATCCAGGGATTGGGTTGGCCTGTCCATAACGTCAATCTTGTTGGTCTAGAACCAAAATGCTGCTCTTTAATGATGTGTTTGGGGTCGTTGTCTTGTTAAAACATCAATTTCAAGGACATTTCCTATTCAGCATAGGGCAACATGATCTCTTCAAGCATTTTGATGTATTGAAATTGATCCATGATCCCTGGTATGCGATAAAAAGGCCCAACACCATAGTAGGAGAAACATTCCCATATCATGATGCTTACACCACCATGCTTCAATGTCTTTGCAGTGTACTGTGACTTAAATTCAGTATTTGCGGGCGGCCTGACAAACTGTGGTCCCTAGACCCAAAAAGAACAATTTTGCAATAGGTAGAAATAGGTCAAAAGTATTTTTTGTGCAACATCTACTTCCTCGTTGCAAAAGATTGTGTTTTTAAGTGATGATGTTAAAAGAGAAACCCCTTTTATGCTAGACACTGGCCTACTGGCAAAACACAGACCTTATTGGAGTCTCAGCATACTACATAAAGTTATTTTGCTAAATTATGTATTTATTGTGTTGTAGCTTGGAGTACAGCAATCATAATAGGCTTGTTTTTAGCAAGGTCTTTTTATCTGCATTTTTATTATTTGGAAATCAAGAAAAATATTGTGCTCACTAGACTGGCCAAAATTTGCACTTTTTGCAGATTCTTCCAACTTTGCTCATTTATAAAAAATTGACAGAAATGGTCCACTCTTTTCTATTTGGACATAAAATTGGATTTCCATTACTATGCTGACCAGGACTTTGATATATCTATGACTTTTTAAAGGCAGTTGTAACATCTATGGAAACCAGTAAACTGTGTTGCAGTAAAACAACCTTAATATTTTGCTGCTAACAGGCTAATCAAAAAAACATACAAAAATAAGTGTAGAATGTATACAAACAGTTAGGTGGTATATAGTATACACAAAGTCCCAAGTCCCACGTTCCCTTTGCCGGCCTCTCCTTCAAGTCCGAGCCAAATCACCTATAAAAAAAAGCCAGTGCCAAAAGCACAGGGTAGAACAAACAGACATAGGGCAATATTGTTTGATAAGATTAACCCCTTGTGATTAGGACCTTTTTACTTAGATGCATCACACCATGGGGCAAATTCACTAAAGCGCAAAGCGTCTAAAGCTAGCGCTAATTCGCCAGCGTGACGTCAATTCATAACTTTGCAAATTCACTAACACAGACTCTGTCGAATTTTTGCTAGCGAAATAGATAGACTAGCGCAACTTCGCACCCTAATGCCAGGCAAAGTTGCGCACTGACGAAGGATCGGAATTACGCTAATTCGCTAAAATGACCATTTTACTGAACGTTACCACTTATGCTAGACGTTACTTCGACTCGTCAGAACGTGCCGAAGTTCAATACAATAGATAGGAGTTCGAAAAAAAAAATGGAAAGTCCAAAAAAAAGTTGGCGTCTTTCACCTTTTGTAGGGTGATAGTCTGAAAAAGAGCAACATTTTTTGGGGGGGTTACCCTCCTTCCCCCCAGTGATGTAACTACCAGGGGTGCAGAGGGTGCAATTGAACCAGGGCCCCCACCCCCTTGGGGCCCAACAGAGCCACAAAAATGGTTATGACAGGCGGTTATCTAGGGGGAATTTTTACAGCACACAAGCCATCAACACTCCAGCATGGAATTTATAGAGGTAAGGGCCCTGTACCAGGGCCCACCAGGGAGTAGTTACGCCACTGCTTCCCCCCTACATTTCCTAACATATGGCAACACAACTATACAGGGGGCACATGTAGGGCAATAGGACAACTTTATTTTATTTATTAAAGGTTTCCTGGGCTTGTATAGTGTAATGTAGTGGCTGTAACATATACTTCTATTATACTTTGAAATTTGCGCCATATGCAAATTAGGCATTGCTAGCGTAAATGAGCTTTGCCTGGCGAAGTAACACTAGCGCAACTACGCTACCATTCACCAACCTGAGCGTAACTTCGCACTTTACTGAATTCGCATAGCGCTGGTGAAAATTCGCCTGGCGAAGTGCGGCGAACGTTAGCGAAGGCAATGCTAGCGCACCCATGTGCAGCCCTCTAGGTTCACCACCACCTTCAGTAGCTATATTCCAATTATTAAGAGACTCTCTCAAACTGAATATATTCAAATGCATATAATAAAACCAATTTCCTCTTCTGTGCCAAGACGCACCTCCCGGTATATACTGTAGGACAGATGCAGCAGCAAATAGTGTACATCTGCTTTTATTTTCTAACACAAAATATATTAAAATTGCACTCACATGGCATTCATGTTTAGAATGCGTATCATTAAAATGTCCTGTGAGAACCGTCCCCGCCAGTACACAAGTCCACACAAAGGGGGAGATTCATCAAAGAGTGACGTTCCGCCACTAGAGGGAAATTCCACAGCTCTCAGATCATTTATATGGGATTTTGAAAGGCGTATTTATCAATAAGTGAAGCTGCGGAATTTCCCTGTAGTGGCGGAACTTCACTCTTCATTTCACTCTATGATGCATCTACCACAAAGTCCTTTATGCCAGATCGTGCAATTGGCTTACAGACTTTTCGCAGTGTCCTTTCGCAGCGTTCTTTCGTGGTGTTCTTTCTCCCCTCATGTTTACTGACAGGCGCTCACCAATGACATCACCAGCCTTATGCGTTTCGTCTGTGAGTCGCAGGACTCCTAATCACAAGGGGTTAATCTTATCAAACAATATTGCCCTATGTCTGTTAGTTCTACCCTGTGCTTTTGGCGCTGGGTTTTTTTTTATAGGTGAATTAATCAAAAAAACAGTTAGATGATTATTAGTGACCAACTTTGCTCTAACCAAACTAAATAGTTTGGGGGGACAGAATCATTCATATACAAGATAGAGTGAAAGACACCCCTGTAATTTATTGTAATTAGGTTAAAGGGGGTTACTTTTACTCTATAATGGTCTCATTGATACATACTCCAAGATTTGGCTTTCTTCTTTGGTTTGACTCAAGTAACTTGGAAGGGGAGAACACTCAGATTTATTTTTGATTAAATGCATAAAAATATAATAACAACCCCTATGTGACCCAAAGGCAGCTTCCATACAGACCACAAACACCACCTACTAAAATCCGAATATTTCTGGTTGGGAGTTTTATAGAGGAAAGCACCAGCTTTTCGTGGAAAACAAAACTTGAGTTTCAAGATTTATTGTACCTTGATGCTGCTAAAAGTCCGAATATTGAAAATAATCTTAAACCTGCTGAGGTAGATGTCTCTTGTAAATTGTAAGACATCATGATCTGTTCTGGGTTTTGTACGATAATCCAAAATATTTGTGGTTTTCGGGTGATAATCCAAAAAATATGTGCTTTTTTCGTCCGTTTAATAAATGTGTGCTTCAAAAGTGGAACAGGCTTGTTGCAACTTGCAGCCCCACGTGCAAACTGTACCCCCTGCCAGGGCTAAATTATATAGATCAACAGCAGCACTCCAGTATTATTTAAGAAGTGAAAACTTGCCTTAGGCAACGTTTGGGCTACTCAGGCCCTTTGTCAAGTCTTTTGGCTTGCCAAAGCACCTGAGTGGCCTGAAACGTTGCCTAAGGCACTTACAGTAAAGTTTTCACTTTAGGCAACATTTCGGGCTACTCAGGCCCCTTGTCAAGCCTTTTGTCTTGCCAAAGGGCCCGCGTTTCCTGAAACGTTGCCTAAATCACTCTGAGAAAAGTTTTTCACTTCATCAATGTCTTCATTGATCTGTAAACTAAAAGGCCTTCTGACATAAACTCCATTTTAATAAATAATTCAAATAATTAAAAAAAATGTTTAAAACGATAAAAGCAGTACCTTGTATTTTTTCACAACTAAGATATATTTAATCCTTATTGGAAGCTAAACAAAACCTATTGGGTTTCATTAATGTTTCAGTATTTCTTAGTAGACATAAGGTATGAAGCTCCAGATCACACAATAAGATCCCTTATCCAGAAAACCCCAGGTCCTGAACACTTTGGATAGCATCTGTCTCAGGCAGGTCAAAATCATGAATGACTATACAAAACTTGCCTTACTTTTTATGGTAATATAAACACAGCCCCACTCTAGTTCTTCTCACAGCAACGCTATACAGATTCAGACAGCACACACTTCTCTGCACTCTTGACAAAAAGGGTGCATTCCTTGACCTTTCACAGGTGGAATTACTTATAGAGATTCAAAATGGGCAGCACTCCAAACTTGCTTTAAAAAGCCTTTATACTCATCAGCAGGGCAACATTAACAGCAACATAACTTCTCACAACAACATAACCATTGAGCTAAAAACAACCAAACAGGAAAATGTATACATTGCATGTTTCTCTATTACATGCTGTGGGTTTAGTTATACATATACAAACTAAATACATAGAGTGGTAAGCAGTACCGTATAACAAATGAAACAGAAAAGGCCACAGCCTGATTTATTGATCTAGTAACAAATTGTTATTTAATCATTAACTTCTATAAAATTCATAAAAATGTGTTAGTAACACCACCCAGACGACCTGGTACCTTGTTCCCAGGTTGCCCTGACAATTGTTTAAAGAACAAGTAAACCTTTTTTTTTTCTATCTGTAAATTTGCTCTAAACAGCCCCCCAGATTAATGTAATTTAGTCCCTGCTGCAAGTCTGCTCTGGATCCGAAAGTCGTACGATAGTCGTACGAATCCTCGATTCGTACGACCAAGTCGTTGCGTCTATGGCCAGCTTAAGGTACATTAATCTGGGGGGCTGTTTAGAGCAAATTTACAGAAAGAAAAAGAAAAACATTTACTTTTCCTTTAAAGCTTCCTCCCTGTCCCCAGCCAGAAGCATTTTTCAAATCCAATGTACTCTCTTACCAAAAATAATTCCTCAGGCTACAACAATATATATTTTTTTAACTATAGGGAAAGGAGGGTTGTTACCTCCGCTGCTGCTGCCGCCATGAAGCCTGCCGTACTTCTGGTACCTTCGTATCAGAGTGATCAGGAAGGGAGGTGTAAGCAGGAATGCAGGGAGCAGGGGCCCTGGGTCTGGGCCAGCGGGGCCAAATGAGCAGGTGCGTGTGCAGGATTCCGGGTTGGCTGCCTCCTGACTCACTGCCTGAAACATATAATTTAAATGCAAGCACAGTGAGGAAAACCCCTAGGAGCATACAGGGTCCTTTGAAGCTCAGCTCCATGCAGGCAGCTATGGGCTGAAGAAGCAGGAAGCGGGCTGGCCTGCCTGCATATGGGTCACTAAACCAGATTATTATCACAAAACCAAGGGCCTAGGGGCCTACCAAGGCTGGGCCCCACAGGGTTTTTTACCGGCAGACCAGTCTGACCCTGCCTGGTTCTTCAGGGATGTGGCTTGGGCCAGTATTCAGTATCCAGACATTACAACGTGCAAGCACAGTTTTATAGTTCATCTATGTACGTTCATTGCATGCATTAGAATTTAGTGAAATGACAATTGGCTAAACAGATATCAGTAATTCTACCCCCTAATTATTAGCCTTGACTGCTTGTGTTGAAATAGGTTTTATATAGCAGCGACTGTGCCATGCTCAGCCAGTTTTATCCACAGGAGGCTTTTAGTTTCCATTTTCATAAAAAAGCAATTGTATAAGAAGTGTCACTCAGTGTCAAGCAGCAAAGCTGAACCAGCAGAATCAGTGCTTATTTGGAAAACCCCAGTCGGCTCTCTAACTGCTTGACTTTGGGGATTCCGTATCCGTGAGTTTGTGCATCCAATGTAATTCATATTAAAGGTCTCTGGAATCTTGTTTGAAAAGTATTACTGAAATATACAAACACGTGAAATGTAAACTAACAGCTAATGGAATACACTCATTGTATTTATATTTATATTTCAATAGTCATTTTGTCACTATACAAATATTGGCATTGGAAAATATTGCCATGTACTGCACCAACAGATTCACTTATTTTATATGGGGAAGAAAAAATTATTAAAAAAAATATATATATATACATATATATATATATAAATAATATATAATTATAATAATATAACTAGGGTTTAATATTGCCACCAACCACCAGGGTTTAATATTGCCACCAACCCAAATGTTCTGAGTTTC
>CM044448.1:65572200-65600402 GCA_024363595.1 Xenopus borealis
AAACAAACCTGGCCATTAATTTTTTCTAGCATTGCAAGTCATTAATCATAACATGCATTTCTTGGCACTAAACGCCAGGGGCTGCAGAGGAGCAGCACTAAGGGATTTGTATGTTATCAGAATATAAATAGAATTGCTTTTAATTGAAACTATAATTGCATGGTGTTGAAATGAATTAGCTTTAAATGGTATAGTGGTCCTTATGTTTTACACAGAGGCAAATTCAAATTCATGGATTCCCAATAGTGTGAATTTTATCACATTTATATGATGTGTGGTTTATCAGCAACCCACTGATTCATGCATTGTTATTAAATATAATGAACATTTGCTACAGTATTAAAATAATATTAGGGAAGAAGACTAGAAAATTAGGGAATATAATGTCTCCAAGAATGTACTACAACAGTAATTGCCAATTATTTTAGTACTAATAAAACCACAAATAATTTTACCCCATTATTCCAATATACATGCATTTTTTTACCTCCATGTTCTGGATACTTCTATTAGACAAATACTGTATATTTAAAAAGTGTAACCTCCTTATTGCTGTACCTAGTTACATTACCTAGGGATTTTTAAGTATAATTTTATGTTTATACCATACATAAAAGTAAAAGTTTCACCTTAGTATGGCTGCAAACTCTCCTTTCCTGGGTGACTCTGCATGACTAAGTGACAGGTCATTATAAAGCATTTATTTTTCCTGCCTGCACACTTATCATCTTTAATTGAGACTCCATGTTGTCCTTCATATAACCTAGATCTCTGCTGCAGTCATTTATTTCTCACTTTGCTCTGAGATTTGAAACATGAAGCCAATTTCTTTCTGTCTTTACTCCCCTTTGCTGAGTTTTTGCCAAGGGCTTTTCCTGAAAACGAAATGGTATTACAATATATAGTATTACGTTTGCATTGCAGCATTTAAATGCAAGTCCTGAAGCAAATTAACACATTTTTTCCCTAGAAAGAAAAAAAATCATACAAGGCACAGGCCACAGGTGTTTTAATCCTAGATTTCTAGATATTATGCAACTGTCAGTGAACTCCAAGCCTAGGTACCAAGAGAGGAGAAGTCCATATCTCAGGGACAATTTTAGCACCCTAGGCAGGTGCTTCAATTGACACCACCCTCCAGAACAAGCAGTCCCACATTACCATTTCCCAACGTGCCATTTTATCATTTCAGTTTCTAATAAAGAAATCTTTCAACACATTAATGAATGTTACGCAATATGTTGACGCTATAGAAATACATGTTACTACTAATAATAATAATAATAAGTGCAACATTCTGTGGGGCTGTGTAACTGACAAATTTAAAGCACTCTTTATCTCAGTTTTCTGCTTTTACTGTCAAACCCCAAACCTAAGAAAAACCCAATCCCACAGCCAGTCTGGGTGTTGAAGGCAGCAACCTGCAAAGACTGGCTTAGCTCTAGGGACTAGACATGTTAGGGGAATGGTGTCAGATTGACAGGACTAATGCCACCAGTACAACATTTTACCAAAATACACAACAGATCAGTTGCAAAAAAGGAGTAAAATAGTCAATCTTATATCTTACAATTAAAATTCATTTTTGTAATGTGAGTGTTTAACACACACATTTTGCATTGACACTACTGTACAACTTTACAGATTAGACAGACCTTTGCACAGATGTCAATGATCAATAAAACTATCACCAGGTTCAGCTTTGGGTTGATATTAGAGACTATGGAGAAATGCATAATAATGGTCACTTTTATTTCATAGACTTTAGGTATAGTGATACATTAGGGGGCAGATTTACCAAGGGTCGAATTAGAGGGTTGAAAAACCCTCGAATTTGACTATCGAATTTTAATGGAATTAAAATCGAACGATCAAATAGTAAAAATATGTTCTAAGCTTTGTTGTGCGATTTTCGAATTTCGAATCATTCACACAAATTTTGTAAATCTTCCCCTAGGTCTACTAATTATGTTTAGTTTAACAGCGTGACTATTGGATTATCTGTTTTGGCCACTTGTTACACTGTTGGATCAGTTATTTTGTTATTTAATTGATATTTGCAATTTTTGTGTTTTTTTATTTTATCATATGTTTATTAAGCATAGCTTTGGTACAGCAAGGCATCTTTTCCCTTGTTTGATTAGTGGTATGGTTTTCTGTGGCCACACAATAATAAAGTGTATTTTTGCTTGATTGCTGATAAAAACCAGGTGTACTGCCAAACACAGCCCCCTGTAGGCTGCCAGATACCAACAGTCAATTGCATCTCATATTTGACACCTCAGGAACTCTTTGTATGCTGGTGTTGCTCTCCAAATCTTTTTACATTTGAATGTGGCTCACAGCAAAAAAGAAGTTGTGGAGTGGACCCCTGCCTTACAGTATATGGTCCTGGCTTTGGAACTGTGAAAAATATTGTCCAAGATGAAGGTTTATTAAAGCTGTATGAAGATTTTTTGTATTTGTTTACCATTGGTTGACCTACAGATTTATCTTATGTATTTATACTCAAATGTGAAACAGAAAGCTGTAGAGTTAACAGTTCTAAACAACTGCTTACATAGTTAAGTCAAACTTATTTATCTGATTTAAGGGAGCAAGGTTTGGATGAATGAAGGTCACAACAAGCAAATATGTTGATTTGATGTAATGAAAATGATGTACAAGGAAGCAACTGTATCTGTGGCAAAGAAAGTTCATATTCATATTGCAGATTAAAGAACAAAAGGAATAGAATACTAGGGTCAAAGGTTATATACATGTTACCCTTTTCTTTGAACACGCCCATAGAATAGGATCACTTGTTCTTTCAACTGGTGTATAACCTGTGGCAGACCTGGCTTCTTTCCTTGTGGAAGATATTGGGTAAATGGGATTTACAGTGCAGTGCCTCTACTGATGAACACTAAGAGAAACAAAATACACAGAGTTTTGCAGCAAACAAATCTAAACTTTATATAGAAATAGACCCAGACAACAGTATCTAATAAATATTATTAAATTATAATAATATTTGAGTAATCTTGTCAGTTCTTGCTGTAACAATATTTGCCTGCTTTATACTTTTTTGAATATATTTGATGGACTTTATTTAAGTGTTTTTTGTTATTGCCATACCAAACTTCTCATTATTATGACACATCATGTATGGTTTTGTGTGTTATGCCAGCACGGATGAGCCCACCATGACTCATTTTTATCAGAACAACACAAACTCTATGGAAAAACAGCACCTTCAGTGAAATGGATCTACTGCAGATGGTGCACAAGTGGGAGGGCATGTAAATGATTTTCCTGCCAATTTTATTAATGTTGGCTGCACTGTGCCCATGTGTTGCCAATTAATGAATGACCAGCTGCAAGATTATTCTTTTGCAAATGTTTTTACTTAAAATTTTAGCTTGGTTTAATCATTATTGGAAGGAAAGATTTTAAATAAACCAACAAGAAAGAAATGTTTTTTATGTGCAAATCTGTTTTATGTACTAATTGTAATGTTATCGTCTGTAAAATTATTAATGTGCAAAATAAAAATGTCATGACACTTACACACACACACCCTGAACAAAATAAAAAGTGGCACTTACTCTTTAAAGTTCCTCCTCAGCAAGTGGCCTTCGTTGTTCTTTTCTGTTGCAGCTTTAGTTCTTTATTGGAGCATCTTCTTCTGCAGCATGGCTGGGGCCCCAAGAACCAGGCCTGTATGACAATCATCCCTGTGCCCCCCTGATGGCAGCGCTGAGTATATGTTCAATACAACATAATACATGAATAATAAATATTTTTGTAGTTCACTTTTGTATGTAGTACACATAGAGCCATTTATAGTCATGGTTTTGGGAAGGGTTTTGAAAGTGCAGCATTGTTCACTGAATAAAAGAATTACCATTAGTGGCATGAATATATTTATTCTGAATGGCTGTATTTTGACATATGTTGCGTAACAGCTGTACTTTTATCTGGCCTTTGTTCAGTTGCTGTGTTTATTGGGAGCTGTCTTCTGCATAATTGGCGCAGTTCATTGTTAAAAATTCTGAAAACATCTGCTTTTCAATTTTTTTACAATCCATATTTTTTTTGCCCTTGTAAAATTTCAGGCTGTCTTTTATCACCTACTTCATCACAGTTTGGAAGATGGTGCTTTATCAGAACTTGTTCTCTTTGAACATTGTTATTGTGTGCAGTAATTGCCATTTTTGTTCTTGCTTCCATTTTATCCATAAACAATGTTTTATTTTAGTACAATAGTTCAGCATTAAGCTATTCCAGTGCAACAGAATCAAGAAAGATGCTGTATATCTCTCAAAATGAGTTTGTTTGTAACAATTTTTTTTTATTTGTTCATATGCTGCTGTTCTAGCACTTAGCCATGGACGATTTCTCTCTTCCTCCAGTGTCAGGTCTCTGTGAGCATAGCTTCTTACCACTTTACCATCAAATGTATGTTTATTCCAATGTGATTTAGGATGGAGGGCTGTCTCTCTCTTAGTAAGTAAACATTTCCATTGCAGGTGCTGCAAGCATATCATAGATAGAGGTTTATTATAACGTATCCAGTCAGCAATTTCTTCACAACTTCTTTTTATACTGGCTGCTATTTTTTCTGATGCTTTTTGTTAAGTCATTTTTGTTTTGTATATGTTTACTAATTCCGGTATGTCTGTCAGTTGTTGTAATCTTCAGCTAACTATCCAAACATTTTCCCAAGACCAACTTTTTCATTGCTGCTGATGACAACTTAAAAATCGAGTATTTTTTTGTGACCTAATATACATCATGGTATAAGCACAGTATTTATAGCCTTTGCTATCACATTGTCTCATTTTTTTATGTCATCCATCGACAGCACTGCAATTCAAATAAAACCGTCTTTAATTATTACATCACAGGACAGTAGCAAAAGTGCAACGTTTCGAGTGGCACTCCACTCTTTTTTAAGCAAGAAACACCATCTGAGCACATGACCTTAAATACAACGGGGTGTAATGTCCCCTGGTGTTTACACATATTATAAAATTAATTCAACAAACAGATCAATAATTAGTTACATATGTAGCAAGTTAAATAACCAACCAATTCCATAGGAAAATTTAACTATACAATGTATCTATAATCTTACTCACTTAACTAGATACAAATCTGTCCAATCCACATAGTAACTCAATCCCTGATAAAAAAAAATACAGACAATATGTATAGTGATCTGTAGAAAACTTAGTTCACATTTAAAATCTGTATACAATAAGAAACTATTTAACTACTAATGGGCTTAGATCATAGTCTTGATTCAGACCATGGGGGGCCAAAGTCCCTAATCTCCTTATCCATTGTGCCTCTTTTCGTAAAAGTTCCCTCTCACGATCTCCACCACGTCTCCTTCTTGAAACTGAATCTATGATCTGAAACCATAACTGACTTATGGTGTGTCCATTCTCATTGAAATGTAGGGCAACTGACTGATTTAACTTATTCCTAATTGCTGATTTGTGCTCTGTCAATCTAGCCATCATTGTTCTAATAGTTTTTCCAATATAGGTCTTACCACAGGGGCATTTAATACTGTAAACCACATATGTCGACATACATCTATAATAGCCCTTAATCGGAATTCGAGTCCCCATTAGAGGATGATATATCAGATCACCTTTCAATAGATTATTACAAGGGTTACATCTACAACAAGGAAAAGTCACAGTTTTTCATTAAAATTTATTTTATAAAGAAATAAAAATGTTTTACACTATCGCTGCTGCACATTGTTCCACAGCTGAGATGGAGGGGAGAGCTGTGTCTGGAAACCGTTTTTTCTTATACGCAATTTGAAAAACTGAACGTTTGTGAGTACCCTTATGTATAAAAATAGGATTTTTAAGGAATGTCGTTCCTATTGAATTTAACTTCCTGTTGGTGTGGATTAAAATTGGAAAGGGTTGATCACACAGAGATGGCACTGTGTGGTGTTTATACAAATGGCCTGCGGGTATCACAATGCACAGGACTTGTACTGTGCATACACAGGGCTTTCTATACAGTTTGAAAGTGAAAGTAAGAGTTACTGCTGTTATATAATGGCTGCATTAACTTCTAATAAAGCACTGTTATACTCTCCTCATCCTTGGCTACCAACCACAACACACTGGTATCTGTAATACGTGGACAATTGCAATACAAATGGCATGCCCAAAAACTTTCTTATAATTTCCTCCTCAGAAGAGCAAAGCTGTAACAGAAAGTACATATCCTGCAAGGGTTTATCCTTTCAGCAACTGGCTATCCCATAAGTGTATTTTGTGTTCACTGTATCATTAACCATCAACAGACAAAAATCAACCATGAGCATATTTGTCTACTATGCAAAAGCTGAAACCACATAAGTTGTATAGATTTTAGTAGCAGTTCTTCAAGACAAGATTAAAATACTAAAAATTTCCTTTCCTGTGCAATATCTTTATTCATTTTCTGTTGTATGTGTAATGTTGTATCATTAGTATTTATAGTACTATTAGGATTATAGCCTAAGTCTATTGATACTTTATCAACATATCAGTGATCAGTGATACTGTTTCTGGTTCAATCAGATAAACATTGCCCATTTTTCAGCCAGTTTTGGGTGTTGAATGAGTCCTGGGATTACTTTCAACTTTCCATAGTTCTGCTTCAGTATTTTGCTCATATTGTGGCCATTGACAAGATCTGTTTTCAAAAGACAAAGGAGGATCTGTGGATGTAAATGCATGCATCATCTTTATATCCACTATGGTACCAACATCCTGCATTACTAAGGGGCCGATTTACGAAATTCACCTGAAACGATCGAATACTGATCGTACAAATTTTTTGTGAAATCGGATATGCAAATTTGGCCTCTACAATCATCGAATATCGAATAGATCGAATGATCGGCTATTCGATAATTCGATCATTCGATGAATCAAAATTTTATAGTTATTCGACTGCCTACTTCGCCGGATTTAACCTATCGAATTGGTATCCGATCATACAAATTCATCAAGAAATACAATATCGATAAAAATGATAGCCTAAAAGAATTCGATAAGCATTCGATGGTCGAATGCTTATCGAATTTTGAGTAGGATCGAGGGAATTTTTGGGAATAATAGTATATTTGCCTCTAAGTGTGGGTCAGCCCATGTACTCACAGTAGCCTTCCCATATATTGGATTCATGTTGCATTTTTTTACTCTATGCCTGGTATTTCTATGTGTACCTATGTTTTTCTCACTTTATGGTATAGATCTGTTCTAGTGCTGATATCTCTAAAGCAACTGCTGTAGATGTGCAGGCATCAGTCATACTTGGTAAACACTTTTTTAGTTTACATTGAGAAAAGTACTTGTTTTTTGGCCTTCTTCACATTCTCTACTATAAGGAAATAATGTTGGTAATGCATTTGATTTCAGGGTTTTTTGTTTTAGTTCTGACTGCTTATGATATAACTATCAGGTGTAAAGTGGTTACAGCACAGGTTAACATTTCCTCTATTGTCAATACCTCCAAAATCATTTCCTTTATGCAAAAGCCATAATCTTTTTTCCTCAATGTTTATTTGGAAAACTTTTAATTATTTTTTTTTAATTACTCCCTCTGCCTATGTTGTTTTGTTATTGCAACCAGATGCAATGCATATTGTCCTAAAACAGAGCAATAAATAGATATTGTAATAAAAGTCAGTTCATTATAAGACATCAGTCCATTTCATGTGTAACTTCTGATAAAAGTTCTCAGTTTAAAAACAAAAAAAGTTTAATTTCAGAGTGCATTATCCCTCGGTAAATAGCAGTTTCTGTGCATTTAAGGGGCCATTTCTACTATTAGGAAGGCAGTGTCCAATATGAAAAAGACATGCAATACGTACATTATCCTGTTTCTGAACAGAAACACATGTGGCTAACCCCATGAATAGTGCTGTGCTCCCAACTGTCCCCTAACTTGTGCATTAAGGGCAAGTTAGGGAACAGCAGGGACATACCTTAGATAAGTATTTAAAAGTATAATTAGACACTCTGTTATCAGGGGCAGCTAATACACAGGCTACCCTAAGCAATTGCATAGGGGCCCCTTGTGATCAGAGGCCCATCTAGCAAAGGCACACCTGTTGGGAGAATAAGGCAGGAATGGCATGGAACCTGACCTTTATCTGTTTATTTCTGCAGTAAGGCTTTTAAGTAATAAAGAACCAGATAAATTAGCTAAGTGGAAGCCTTACAACGGTCCTTCTTTGGAGAATAAAAAAAAATAACATTCAATTAACTTTCACAAATGTATCCTTTAAAATGAAGGCAACCTGCTATTTCAGCTCCCTGATCACACATCACAACATGCAAAACAGTTTTTTCATGTTTTTCTGCTATGGCCCTCAAAAGAATAATAATTAGATAAGGAAAAAACAGTATGTTCTTTGCAAATATCACTTTGGAATTGACTATGGTACTTACTGTAAAATTGCTCAAACTGACAGATTACATACATAAATATTGCACTTATAGAAATAAATTATATTTTCCCTCATAATCAAAATAACTAGGGATGCACCGAATCCACTATTTTGGATTTGGCCGAATCCTGAATCCTTTGAGAAAGATTTGGCTGAATCCTGAAAATCCTAGTCCAACAACCTTTATTTGATTGAGATTGTTTCTCATGTGTTTTTAGCTTTCCCCAAACCCAACCAATTTAGAATCCTTGGGTTAGCTTGTGCACTTCACTTCACTTGCTCCTTAGTGTTTATAAATAAATGTTTCTACAGATTTTCACAGGTTAAAATGGCAAAAAGTTTTATAAAAAAAGGTACATTTAGTTCATAGAATAGATGCATTTCTTTTCATATCCATAAAATTAGGTCATACACCAACATTCCTTTTGAACAGAACTAATTGTTAAATAAAAAACAAACTTCCCTTTATTTAGATCCCCCCCAAAAAAATTACATTTTACACTTCAATATTAAAAAAACGATCACAGATAGAAAGTAGAAAGTAATAGGAAAAAGTTATTTCTGGTGATGTATCTGAAAACAACTAGTTGTTTGAAGGTAAACAACCCCTTTAAGACTTAATCTGTAAATATACTTCTTGTTCCAAACTGGTTAGCTAGAAGCTCACTGATACCACATAGCTCATGTGTAGTTAGGGTTGCCACCTTTTCTTGAAAAAAATACTGGCCTTCCTATATATTTATCTTTTTTCCTATTAATAACATTGGGATCAACCATCAAAAATACCGTCAGGCCGGTAAAATACCAGCCAGGTGGCAACCCTATGTGTAGTGAACAAAATGTAAGCATAAAGGTGCCCAATGTTGTGATTTTGTGAAGATGAATCAGTGGCCGAGGTGCTCCTCTGCCAGGCCCTCAGCTCAGGTGAGTGAATCAATCCATATAGAAGCAATGAAGGTATAGGGCGCTCAGGGAACCACTACCAGGGGAGCAGAGGGTAGGGTTGCTACCTGCCCGATTATCACTGATTCCGTCCGGAAAATCATGTACGGAGAGGGGTGGGGAGACTGGCCACCTTTTCTTTAAAAAAATACCGGCCTTGGAATATATTAAGCTTTTTTCCCTATTAATTACATTGGGATCAATGGGGGGGGGCCTAGTTATGTTACTGGTTATAAAAGTAGAAAATATTTAAACAACCATGTCAAGCTTTACACTTATTTATTAAAATACAGTGCATGAGAGAAGCATGGCTATCTTGGTCCCACCTATGTGCTTCTTTATTAACCTCAACTATCAACGCAATAACTACTACTGAAAGCAGCATATTTCTATACTCGCTTCCCATGATTGCGACACCTTGTTTAGCTAGCTTGTCCTGTCTGGGCTCCCGTACATTTCCCTGTACGCTGGCTAAAATAGAGCATGCTGGGAAACAGGAAGTATACTATGTCGCTCAGTGTGTTCGGTATTGTAAATAGAAATTTGCGCTTTTGATCCTCTGTACGCTATTTGATTTGAGCTGGGTGCTACTGACTAGTAAGCTTTTGTTTATTTCACGACCTTTACATCTGCCGATCACCCCGGGTAGGCTCGGGGAAGGAGCAGCAGCTTGGTATCATGAAGAGTAGCGTGGCTCAAGTCAAGGTAGGTTTTGTGTCCACATTTGTCATAGAGCAATTTTAAGAATGTATCCCTAGAGCGATTGGAATATGTACAACTAAAAGTTACGTCAACGTCGGAATAAACAACGGAGATGTGTAGTTCAGCAACATAAACAGAGACACGTGTTTTGTGCCCAGCACTGGAAGGTACTAAGTAAGGAGGATGTCAACACTCAATCGTTCAAAAACAAGAGGAAAAAAATCGCATGCTAATTGTCTCAGTATTCCAATCTGTCTCTATAATATTGGATTTCATTTAAAGTTGATCTACTAAGGATTATGTTCTTTATTTCATATAGGAAAACTGCAGCAGCCTGCATGTTTAACAAGAGAACACCATAAAGCCCTAGATTTTAGTTTGTCTTTTAATGTAGATCTAAGCAATGTTCCAACACAATATATTTATTATAACGTGCCATTGTTTTTTAGGTTATATGTAAATGCAGTTGCTATTAAAGGGATACTGTCACTGGAAAACATGTTTTTTTTCTTCAAAACTCACCAGTTAATAGTGCTGCTCCAGTAGACTTCTGCACTGAAATCTGTTCCTCAAAAGAACAGATTTTTTGGAAGTGCATAAAGTGTATTTGCAAGTACCTTTAATGGATGGAATTTTACATACAATTCATAGCAGGGTCATGTGTTATAGCGGGTTCTGCAGTTTGGGACCAAAACAGAAAAAACTTTATGTGGGTTGCAAAAAGGGCAGGGCTTACAAGCAAGTGGATAGGATTCGGGTATAATTGGGGAGTGGCTGGGGCAAACCGGTGGTTGGCTTTGCATGTGAAGGGCATATTTGTTTCCATTTAACTTTTTGGTAGGTTCCAGCAACCAGGTGGCCCAGGTGACTGGTATGGTGATAATTGGTGCTACCTGGGGGGCAGCATGACAACTTGCTATGGGGCCCAGTTATTTCTGATAGTGGCCTTGTAAAAATCATGATGTATATCTCCACTCCAATGCTTGAGTTAACTTGTAATGCATGTCCAATATTTGATGTTTTGATATATACATATAACAACACATTTTCCTGAAACCTGGCATCAGTTGCTTCTGTTTAGTGCTGACTAAAGGTTTGTACATAAGTGGAGCTTTCTTACTTGTCCCAATCTGCCAAGTTGTATTTTATTTTCATTTGCTCCATGAACAGTAGTCAGAGGGGCAGACAGAAGTTATATGTACAGAGATTTACCTTGAAAATGTACTACTGTGTGTGTATATACTGCTCATGCCATGTTTAAGTACACTAAAACAGACCTATGTATGAAAGCTTATGTTCTAGATTTGCAATGAATGCAGAACAAGTTAAAAGACTCAATTTTCCCATCCATCTGGCTGCTATAGTCCAGTTACCCTAAAGTTGTGTAGAATTGGCCACTTTACACCATGCAGGTGAACAAGCCCTAAAACACAAAATGCATTATAGGTATAATTTTGTGTCAAATTATTCCTTTTGTTTATGAAGGACTAGGTTTGTCTGTTAAATAGCAAATTTTAGTTTATTGCAAATTTCATCTTCATATGTAATATTGTTACTGTAATTTTTCAGGGTTCTAGCTATGATAAAGTAGATACTCGAAGCTCTTCTGAAAGAAGTTCTTCTCCAGAAGACAGGTAAGAAGTGCTTGTAACTATTTGCACTATGCAGATTCATGTTGAGGCTTTAGGCTAAGGCCAGACGGGGAGTTTTCGGGGGAGATCTGTCGCCTGGCGACTTATGGCCGCAACGAATCTCCTCCTCGCCAGGCAATTTTCAGCGACTTTGAAAATCGCGTCGCTGCGTGTGAATAAGCGCAGGCGACTCTACGCCTAGCTGGTGCGCATCGCTAACAATCTATTCGGGGAGATTAGTTGCCTCAAAGACGTGGCGTTTTGTCGCCAGGCGACTAATCTCCACGAATCTGCTCATCTGGATGAGCCCTTAAAGCAGTGGTTCTCAACCTGGGGGTCAAACAACACTTTCACAGGGGTCGCTTAAGGGGTTCCAGGAGCAAGTTCAACCCTCTCCCCACTAGCCCTGGGGCAAGGTTGTAGCTCTCCAGGTGTTGGTTCTGGGAGTTGTAGTTCAGTAACCTGTGTGGGGAAGCCAGTTGCACTACAACTTTCTATATCCCCTTAGTAGGGACTGCCATACAGCTCTCCCTGCCCATTTAAAATTTGTAAAATTAACATGGTAATTGGGGTGTGGCCACAAAATTTTGCCGCACTATGCACGGAAAACAAACCTTTATGCAGCCACTCTGTCTCCTGTACTTTCCTAAGAATCCGCTCTGGGCTGGCAACCAAACTATTTTATGGTTGGGGGTCACCACAACATGAGGAACTGTATTAAAGGGTCACAGCATTAGGAAGGTTGAGAACCACTGGCTTAAAGACTGCTCTGTCGTGAAAAATATTGTTGCCAAAATAAGCGGCAGGAACCCTTTGTGCCTTTAGTATACTGGATGGTAATTTTGATACAATTGATTCGCCTGCTTAACCCACTGTTGTTCTCAAAGTTGTGTAATATATTTAACTAAAAAACATTTTAATCAAAAATTGTTTATTTTACAATGGAGGCATGCAAAGGAGATTAACAAATTATAACCTATTGGCCACTAGACCTTTAAGTGGCCACCAAGCCTAAATGTTTCATTATGACAAGAAACTAATGACAAGAAACTGACTGGCCCACATTAAAGTGAACCCATCACCCCAAAAAAATATTCAAAATCATATTTTATCACATTAGTTAATGTGAACACTGTTATTAAGGCAAGCCTTGCATCATCTCTGAATCTGAATGGGGGACCCAATGTCTATCCCCATGTCCTGGCTACACAATTAAATGGTTAAGAGAACTGGGGGAATGTGTGGGGAGCAGTGACATCTAGGAAGTGCTGAATGGAAAGTGAAAGTAATTATCCGCCCCGCCTCTATGCCTAAGGCATAGAGGATTGGCAGACAATATTTGATTGACAGCTGAGATTTTTAAATATGCTTAAAACAGCTATGAATGCTGTAATAAAAATTTGAAATTGGATTTCATGTTTAATTTGAAAAGGACTTTTATTATACAGATTTTTGTGTCTGGGTGACGGGTCTACTTTAAGGCTTAGGATACATGATTAATGCCCTTACTCAGAGGATGTCAGATATATATGCTCTGTGGTGCATATATTATTGCTCTTTTTATGCTATAGTAATTTTAATGTATCGCATTCAAATTAAAGCAGTGTTTGTGTTTTTCAGGGATTGAACAAAATAAATTGGATATTTTTTTTATGTGTTTTTCCTGAACTTCATTACTTTGCATAATCATTTCCTATGAATGATCGCCAGATTTTTGATCCACATTTGTGTGAAATAAGATGGTCAACCACCCACAAGAATCACTGCGTTTATTGTACCATACATTAAAAACTAATGAAGGGAGATTTATAAACCCCCCCCCCCCCAAAAAAAAAAACATTTGTGGTAAGGCATGTTACACTAGTACAGGAGCTCCCCATTATATATGTATTTTTATCCTTTTGTTTAGACATCAAGAAAGGTCCCCTTCTCCACGGGACAGAGGATATTCCAATCGGAGCAGGGGCTACGCTGACAGGGACCGTTATGAAGATCGATCAAAGAATGGGCGATATGACAGATCTCCCGAATCGAGGCAAGCATGATTCAGTACTCTTTAAATTTTTTTTTTTTTTTTTTTAAGAAAGAGTTTATCTTAATGTATTTTATTTCTCTACAGAAAATGTATATGCACAAATGTTATTAAACATTTCGCTTGCATTCATTTATTATTGTTATAGACGTCGAGAAAGAGAGAGGTCCACATCCCCTCAGGACAGAGGATACTCCGACCGTAGAAGAGGTTTCTCTGACCGAGATAGATATGGAGATGATCGCTCAAGGAGTGGAAGATATGATAGATCAGAGGATAACAGGCAAAGAATTTAGTTTTCGCTTGAAATTTCCTACTCCCCACAGAAGTGTGAAAAAAAAAAACTATATATATTACAAACAAAGGTTAACATGACATTGTAGCTCTTATCACTGTTATCACTGCTCTTCTGTTACCTGGAAAGATAGCAGATAAGCTCTGTAGAAAAAATTATCTAGATAATTACTTATCCTGTGCCATATAGCCATTTTTCAATTTCCGCCATTGCTACTCAGCAGCTTGTTTATATGAACTATAGTAGTGTTCTGAAGCATACACATCAGTTTCAACAGTGCAGGGCAACACTACATGATATTTTCTTTACTTTAAAACACTTACATTTTTTGGTGTTACTGTTCCTTTAATAGTGCTGCTCCAGCAGAATTCTGCACTAAAAATCTATCTCTCAAAAGCGCAAACAGATTTTTTTATATTTCATTTTGAAATCTGACATAGGGCTAGAAATATTGTCAATTTCTCAGCTGCCTCAGTCATGCTCTGATAAACTTCATTCATTCTTTACTGCTGTACTGTAAGTTGGAGTGATATCACCCCCTCCCTCCCCCCCAGCAGCCTTACAACAGAACAATGGGAAGGTAACCAGATAACAGCTTCCTAACACAAGATAGCAGCTGCCTGGTAGACCTAAGAATAGTAAAATCCCATGTTCCACTGAGACTCCTTCAGTTACATTGAGAAGGAAGGAAAAACAGCCTGCCAGAAAGCAGTTCCCTCTTAAAGTGCTGGCATGAGTAACATGACCAGGGGCAGCTGGGAAATTAACAAAATGTCTAGCGCCATGTCAGATTTCAAAACTGAATATTAAAAAATTATGTTTGCTCTTTTGAGAAATGGATTTCAGTGCAGAAGTCTGCTGGAGCAGCACTATTAACTGATGTGTTTTGGAAAAAAAAACATGTTTTCACATGACAGTATCCCTTTAAGGTGTGAAGATCCAAATTATGGAAAAGACCCTTTATCTGGAAAGCCCCAGGTCCCAATGATTCTGGATAATAAGTCCCATACCTGTACAATAAAGGCAAAAGGAAATTTTAGGCTTGCTATATGGAGTAATAAATGATACTAAAGATATTTAGGGCTCTCCATTTAGGCATAGAAGAATTGGGCAATAAAATTAAGGCCCAGGTGCAGAAGTAATTTCTCCTTATGCCACAACTAAAAAACTTACAAAAACACAATTTATTTATAAAAAATGCGCACAGAATCAACTGTTTTAGATACCTGCTATAAACCTTTTACAGTTGTGCTCATAAGTTTACATACCCTGGCAGAAAAGCTTTTGTGTTGTTATTCATATTCTCTGAAAAATGGTTAAGAAATTCAAAATTCTGCCAGGGTATGTAAACTTATGAGCACAACTGTATATAGATATAGTTGATATCAAAAAGCAATTACAGCAGGTTGAACTCTTAATTTTTTCAACTGAAACCAAACAGATGCTTCTCTGATTTTGCCATGTGTAATTTTAAAATTTGTAATGGTGTGTAATTATTTGTTATAAATTAGATTTTTCCTGTGGGCAATTCTTTTTTTCAGAGAAAAAGAGAAAAGGCAAAAGGACCAAGACAGAGACTATGAAAGGAGATCTCCACCTGCAAGAAGGAGATCTCCCCCTGCAAGAAGAAGTGAAGAGCGGACAGAAGAGCAAAACCAACCTGAGCCCCCTGTAAAGAAAAAGAAAGAAGAATTGGATCCAATCCTGACTCGCACTGGTGGTGCTTACATCCCTCCTGCCAGACTGCGAATGATGCAGGAACAGATCACAGATAAGAGCAGGTAAGTTGAACTGAAATCATATAATGAAGTACCAATTAGGGAGCAGCAACCATCAATTTGAGAGAAACGGTCGATGGTGTGCAGGATTAAAAAATGTAATTGGCAAAACAGAGAAAGGAAAGCTAACCCTTAAATTCGTGAAATCCAGTCACACGGAGAACAATTCATAAAACTGAACTTTTACTATAAACTAGTTAAAATTACTAAGCCCAGGAAAACATTAAAATACAGGTTAGGATAAGGGAGATGAATAAACTAAGGATAGTTAAAGTGATATATAGAAGCCACAGAGTAACTCACAGACCTATCTGTTCAGCCTGCATTTAATTGCTGATATGTTAAGAAATAGAAATCAAAGCATTCAGTCAAAAACAAAAAATTTATAAAAAATTAGGTCATCCAGCTGTCAGTCCGGTACATTTGAAAGCCTCCGTTAACAATCCACCTCTTCACCCTAAGTTTAACTTACCCAGTTTAATGGGAAAGACGGTGAGCAAAGGGGTAGTTATACTCAAAACATTTTACAGACCCATCTACCCAGCTTAATGCCGGTACATTTAGAAACTTCATATGCTCAAACACCCCTTCGCCCTCAGTCACAGCCTCTCAGGTATATGGAAAAGGTCATGTGAATTTAGTGGCATCAGAGCCACATACAGGATCTGCCTGATGAAAAAGTTTCTACTCCAAAGAAAAGCTTCGCTGACCTTCCACCCCCTCGCCCAGAGAGGTCCCCTTCTGGTTCAGCCGTGAAGCGGTGGTCTGAATAGCAAGTGTCGGGTAGCGTTGTATACAGAAGGCTCGCAAAGAACCAAAAAATTCTATCCCAGCAAAAATCGATCTCCCACCCCTTCACCCACAGAGCTTCCCTCCTGGTTCAAGTTGTGAATCTGTTGTCTGAATAGCAAGTATTGGGTAGCGTTATACTTAAAAGGCTCGCAAAGAGCAATAAAGTTTCTATCTCAGCCAAAAGCTCAGTCGATCACCCACCCCTTCACCCACAGAGCTTCCCTGCCGGTTTAAGTTGTGAAGCAGTGGTCTGAATAGAAAGTATTGGGTAGCATTATATACAAAAGGTTCACAAAGCGCAACCCAGCCAAAAGCTCAGTCAATAGCCCATCTTTAGCATATCCGCAATTAAATGCAGGCTGAACAAATAGGCCTGTGGCTTCTATATATCACTTTAGCTATCCTTCGTTTATTCATCTCCCTGATCCTAACCTTTATTTTAATGTTTTCCTGGGCTTAGTAGTTTTAACTAGTTTATAGTAAAAGTTAAGTTGTATTAATTGTTCTATGTGTGACTGGATTTCACTATGGGGAGGTGCAACTTTAAGGGTTAGCTTTCCTTTCTCTGTTTTCCTTTCTCCCTTTGCCTTAGCAACACCCTTTTATACACTGAGGGAATCAAAATTTTATATGGTGAGTTTCTCCTGAATAAATGACAAAAATCCTTTCATTACCCAGAGTACTTGTAGCGTGTAAGAAAATGATTCCATTTTAAAGAATGACAGTTGTGAAAAGGTCGCTTCATTTATTTTGTTGAGTAGAATTTTTCATATTTGTGCGACAAGTTTGTTTATGGCCATTGCAGGAGAGGAAAATGGATTTCTAAGAAGCTTCAAATTACTATTGCACATACAACCTGTGCTTCCTCTTGCAACATATTTGGACCCTTGGTGCAGGTTATAATAATGTATTTGTTATGCTGGTGTTTTATATATAGGTTTTGCTTTTGCAATTAGTATTTAAACAGAACCTCACAGCAGCCTCCTTATTTGCCTTATGTTTAAAATCCAGTTCTAATCAGAAACCTTATAGCCAATGTCATAAAGGTGTATATCATGACGGTGCTCTATTGTAACTCAAAGATCTACTTCTGAAATGTGTGCTTTTATTCTTTTCCATATAGTTGTTTTTCTGCAACAACTAGAACACTGACAAGTAGCCTTTACCGAAAACATATTTAGAAACTGCTTGTTTTTACGTTGTTTATTTCAACTCTGTGTTGTGGATACTAAGTGGCAGAATTATCAACTTTTTATATATATATTTTTTTTTACCCCAACAAATCAAAAAAAAATTTTTGCTAAAAATCCTGCATTTATATAATTATCCCAAAATAATTTTTTTACAGCTCAGTGATCCAGGAGAATTCTCAGCTGTTAGAATTTGCTACATTTAGTTGATAAAATTAGTTGACGGTATCTGTTTAATATCAATCTATTGTATCAAGTCTAACAGCTGGCTTTAATGAAAGTCATGGACTCTGCTCAGCAGGGACAAAGATAGCAAATGTGTCCGCTAAATGCATCAATTTAAAATATTGAGTCAGCAACCCCCCCTCCAAGAGTTAGTTTAGAACAGAGGGTCCTCAACCTTTTTTGGCCCGGGGACTGGTGTCGAGGCATAATTCTTTGCAAGGACGGGGGTGGCAGGGGGTCAATGTCCAATTTGGGCATGCCAGTGTCCAAATCGGTGCACCAGCATCTAATTCAGTGCGCCTCATTAATTGAGGCTTGGCAGCCAAGTTCAGGTCTGTCCGTGGCCCAGTAGTTGGGGACTTCTGGTTTAGGTTAAAAATTAAACCGTA
Organism: Xenopus borealis; assembly: GCA_024363595.1. Classification (NCBI taxonomy): domain Eukaryota; kingdom Metazoa; phylum Chordata; class Amphibia; order Anura; family Pipidae; genus Xenopus; species Xenopus borealis. The sequence continues at coordinate 65,590,632 of CM044448.1, forward strand.
TTACTCAATATTAGAAAAATGGTAACAAATATAAGAAATAGAAAGCAATTGGAAAAAATCTTTATTTCTGGTGATCTATCAGAAACCAACTGAACTGAAAAAAGTGTTTGAAGGTGAACAACCCCTTTAATATTTAGGCAGACAATTTGTTTTCACTTATTATGGTTTACCATTTGATTATATCTTTATTTTTTGACAGTATGGCCTACCAGAGAATGAGCTGGGAAGCTTTAAAAAAATCAATCAATGGTCTTGTTAACAAAGTGAATGTCTCCAATATTGGGAATATAATTCAAGAGTTGCTTCAAGAAAACATTGTCCGTGGAAGGTGAGTCTACATTATTTTCCTGTTTTTTGTTTGCAGGCAATCCCAGTGTTTTTCTACATGCAAATTCTTTCTCTTGACCAGCTAAAATATTCGTAAAAGTGTAAAGTTAGTTCAGATTTTATTGCAGTATTGAACAGTTAAATTTTGAACTAAAGAATAGAAGTGATCTTAAGACTTAAATTAATATAGCTATATAGCTATAGATTTTCCAAGCAGAATTTCTGCTTGAGCTGTGAAATGGATACTATAGGTGTGACACATTTATATGCCATCTTTCCTATTTGGTACAGCAGTAAGGAAAGGATTCCTACAATATCTGCAGTTAATATAGAACATTTTTGTTGGTTAAGTAATAACCGTAATTTAAAAAACTTTTTTCTGTAGTTTCAAGTAGACTGAAGGGCAGGGTCGAACTGGCCCTGCGGGCCACCAGGAAACAACCCACCCTCGTGGGCTCCCGACAGGCCAGACCCCCCCCTATAAAAAAAAAAAAAAAGGAAAATCTGGTTTGTGCAATGCACACCAATGCGCAGCAGTTCCAGTGCGGGTGCGGTACTAGAGGTGGCGGGGGGCCCCAGTCGGACCCTGCTGAAGAGGCCCATTATGATGATGGTTGGCAAGAATTCTGTTTACTTCTTACATATTCTTAGAGCTAATGATATATTTGCTATTTCTTTCAGAGGTCTCCTTGCTAGATCTGTTCTTCAAGCTCAGGGTGCCTCACCCACCTTTACTCATGTTTATGCAGCATTGGTTTCAATCATCAACTCAAAGTTTCCTCACATTGGGGAACTCATTTTAAAAAGGCTTATACTAAATTTCCGCAAGGGGTACAGAAGAAATGACAAGGTTAGTAATTTTTGCTATTAAAACCTTCATCTAAGCTAACCGTTTAGTTTAAATATTCTTTTTGTTCATTTGTACATTTTCCAGTACAACAGTAAGGCAAGTATTGCACTGGCATCAACAGCTGTAGCTCACTCGAGTAGTAATTAACTACTCTAGTGCTGCTTTGTGCAAATCTGCTGCACAGCAAAGTATTCCATTGCATTATATTATTTATGTTGCCCTGTCTGTTTTAGCCATAGATGCTGCAATAAAGGCATATAGTGAGAGTAACCTCTGTGCTCATGTTCAGTTTGTTTAAGTGCATTCTGCTTTTATTTCCTTTTTAGGTATACTTTCATATGCTTTTAGAATCCCCTTTATGTATTATAATTGAAAAGACGTGCAACTTGTCCACAGTCAGTGGTCATAAGGACAGATTTCAAAAACTATGCTTCTAGTTTCTTCATAGAAAAAGAGCCTGTAAAACAAATTCAGATAGGCTGCCATTTTAATGCAAATAGAGAATATAACAACATTTCCTAAATTCGTTAAGTCCTAATCCGCACTACTTTAAATAATTAGCATTGCATAAGTTGTTAGTCATCAGCAAATTATGATCATCTACGCAGGTTCTTTTGGTTTAGTATAAATTAAAAATTATCTATTTTATCAGTGCATAGTCGCTATTGTATTTGTATATAGCTTCTACAAAAGCTTAATTCTACTGTATTTTCTTTTCTTTAGCAACTTTGCTTGACCTCTTCAAAGTTTGTTGCTCATCTTATCAACCAGAACGTGGTACGTTTTATGTTCAATTATTCATACTTCTTTTTGAAGGTATTTAGCAAGTGAGCACAATGTATGTGTTATCTTTTTATTTTACTTATAAGCAAGTAATGGTTATAGTGATATGGAAACCTCTGATTTTAGTGTTGACTAGTGCACAGTTGGTCCTACCAGATATATGATACATAGGTCTTACGAATAGGGATGCACCGAATCCACTATTTTGGATTCGGCCGAACCCCCGAATCCTTCCCGAAAGATTTGGCCGAATACCGAACCGAATCCGAACCCTAATTTGCATATGCAAATTATGGGTGGGAAGGGGAAAACATTTTTTACTTCCTTGTTTTGTGCCAAAAAGTCACGTGATTTAGCTCCCTGGCCCTAATTTGCATATGCAAATTCGGATTCGGTTCGGCCAGGCAGAAGGATTCGGACGAATCTGAATCCTGCTGATAAAGGCTGAATCCTGGCCGAATCCCGAACCGAATCCTGGATTCGGTGCATCCCTACTTACGAATACTCATGAGACGTACTTAAGCTCTCAGATGGGCAAAATTCTCTTGCTAGTTTTTCAGATGATGTTCATTGCCACTGTCATTCTATTAATTGAAGAAAAGCCATATACATATTATATACATACACAGACCCCTTGTCTGGAAAACCTCAGGTACCAAGCATTCTGGATAACAGGTCCCATACCAGTATCTTTATTGTGTTAACTGTAGTTCATCATTTATTTTATTTTTATTGGTGCCAGAGTAACAGAGTGTTACTAAATGTGATAAAATTTAAAATGAAAAATTCTTGCAATTCTCAATTTGCCCTCGAGTGTCCTTTTTTTTTTTTTTTCACCCAAAGGATATACTGAATAATAAATACTGCAACTTAAATATACAGAAAGCTGTTTAAATGTATTTTATACACTTTGCTGGTAACTTACAACTGAAGATTTAACATCCATCCCTGGGTAAGAACTATCACTTTGTGGTTTCTGCAGGCTCATGAAGTATTGGCATTGGAAATGCTGACTTTGCTGCTGGAAAGACCTAACGATGACAGTGTTGAAGTCTCTATTGGCTTTTTAAAAGAAAGTGGGCTTAAGTTAACACAAGTAACACCCCGTGGTATCAATGGTAAGTGTTCTGTCTCATGAAGAAATTGCAATTATGTCATCTGCAATAATTTTATAGACAGTAGCTGCAAAAACATGCCCTTACCCTCTAATGAGCTTTAGGAGTAAAGTTTTTCATGTGATGCTAAATTACAGAAATACATTTGTAGCCATTTTAAAAAGGCCAGGTTGTGTCGCTTTAAAACAGAATTTTTATAAAAGACTGTTAACATACTTTTTATTTTATCCCTTTAGCCATATTTGAGCGTCTTCGTAACATCTTGCATGAGTCAGAAATTGATAAGCGCGTACAGTATATGATTGAAGTTATGTTTGCTGTTCGAAAGGATGGCTTTAAAGATCATCCAGTAATCCCAGAAGGCCTGGACCTAGTGGAGGAGGAAGATCAATTTACTCATATGCTTCCCTTAGAGGATGATTATAACCAAGAGGATGTGCTCAGTAAGTGCTGATGTTTGATTCTAATTGTTTTATTCTATTACACTTTTTTTTCTGGGTTGTAACATCACTGAATTTACTTGCTTATCAATGAGGGGCCAGCAAGGCATCTGTCAAAGATACTATGTCCTTTCCTTGATCATGTTTTGTTCATAAATATTGGCATCCCATGGTGCTGGTTCTGTTATATAGATAAGAGCATTTTAGGTTTGTGTGTGTTGCTTTGTACTCTAAAGTAAAAACAACAAAGGTGTGTGCTCTTTGATTCAGACCCTTTTGTTGCTAATGTATTTCTCCGAATCAGTATAAGGCTTGGCACAGTGAGCTGCAGAAATGTGTTTGTGATGTACTACCTCTGGGACTAATGGACTCAAGTGTTGCTCTGTGTACATTAAATGAAAACTATACCCCTGAACAATGTAGGTCTCTATCAAAAGTTATTTAATCTCTGAGGCAGCACACCGACCATCACGAGATGGTGGTTCAAGGCAAGAGATGTAAAAGGGAAATATTTACTTAAATATATATACCAGTTTGATAAGATTCTTTAATATGTCACTTAATTTGATATAAACTATCTGTTGCTCAATTATTCATTTTGGAGGTATATTTTTCCTTTAACCCTTCCCCCTCTATTTCTATATATATAATCCAGTGAAGTACAGCACTCGACAGACCTGTTGAGTGCTGTACTTCACGTTATTTGTTACCAGCACCCAGGCAGACAACATATTTTTGTGAGTGCTCCTCCATTGGGAATGTGTGTGTTTGTGTATATTCCTTATAACTATTTGTGCCAATCTTTGTATCTATCATATATTTCTTTTATAGATGTCTTCAAGATGGATCCAGATTTTCTTGAAAATGAAGAAAAATACAAAGCTATTAAAAAAGGTGAGCGTAATTATAACGTGCTATAGGCCAAAATTGTAAATCTCTAAAGATGTGTTAATACATGCTTACCGAAATTGATCTAGCTCACTAAAACCGTTTTTGTTTTTTTTTTTAAATCTATAAAATAAATGACAATTTAAAACCAACTTTAGAATCAACTCTACAGATGCTGAATCAATTTTTAGCCATCATATTGTATTTTTTAGTACCACATTACCAAAAACTAGAATGCATTTTTGAAACCTAAAATGTTTGTTTCTGAAACCTTGATAATACTGATTATACTGAATTAATTACTTAAAAATAGTATAAATATTACTATCTACATTAGGCATTTTGCCCCATGCATATAATACTGGGATGGGCTTCTTTTAGTTTGGAATTGTCTTCAAACATTCTATTTTTTTATAGAAATTCTTGATGAAGGAGACAGTGATTCGGAAGGTGAGGATGCTAAAGAAGGCAGTGAAGACGAGAGTGAAGAGGAGGAAGAGGATGGTGAAGAAGCTGGAGCAGAAGGTTAGTTTTCTGCTTGTAATTCACAACTACAAGAAATCAGGTAAAATATTATTAACATGTATTTCTATAGCGCCAACATATTTCGTAGCGCTGCTCATCACAGCTAATATTGTTCTGTTTTTCCTGATGCACTGATTGCATTTGGTGTGCTGAATAGAAAAACTCTGCAATGCATTACATAGCCTGTGACACAATTTCCATATTGTGTATTTACAAGTCCCAGTCATTACTATTTTATAGCAATATTTACATTTACATTCACTTCTAGGAGAGAAAATTACAATTCATGACAAAACTGAAATTAACTTGGTCGCTTTCCGTCGGACAATATATTTGGCAATCCAATCAAGGTAAGTTCTCTCTCTCTGTCTCTCTCTCACTCTGTCTCTCTCTTCCAGTTGTGTCCTTGGCTTTCAGTATTTTGGGGTGTGCTCAAAAGAATTCTGGTTTTGGTGGTATTTATTTTGCCAGAGATCGTAAGAACTTCAGCAATATGTGATTCACTTGCCTGTTTTCTGCTAAAATTGTTATTTTTAATAGAGTTTTGCTGCCATCTCGTCCCAATGGAAGACAAAGAAAGACCTGTTTCTTAAAGGGATACTGACATGGGAAAACATTTTTTTTCAACACATCAGTTAATAGTGCTGCTCCAGCAAAATTTTTCACTGAAATCCGTTTCTCAAAAGAGCTAACAGATTTTTTTATATTCAGTTTTGAAATCTGACATGGGGCTAGCCATTTTGACAATTTCCCAGCTGCCCCATGTCATGTGACTTGTGCCAGCACTTTAGGAGGGAACTATTTTCTGGTAGGCTGTTTTTTCCTTCTCAATGTAACTGAATAGAACGCAGTGGGACATGGGTTTTTACTATTGTGTTGTTCTTAGATCTGCCTGGCAGCTGTTATCTTGTGTTAGGGAGCTGTTATCTGGTTGCCTTCCCATTGTTCTGTTGTTAGGCTGCTGGGGGGAAAAGGGAGGGGGTGATATCACTCCAACTTGCAGTACATCAGTAAAGAGTGACTGAAGTTTATCAGAACACAAGTCACATGACCGGGGCAGCTGGGAAATTTACAATATGTCTAGCCCCATGTCAGATTTCAAAATGAAATATAAAAAAAATCTGTTTGCTCTTTTGAGAAATGGATTTCAGTGCAGAATTCTGCTGGAGCAGCACTAATAACTGATGCTCATACCCATGACAGTATCCCTTTAACTATGAGGGATAACCTAGTACAGGAATATGATTGGTTGTCTGGAAACCTGTTATTCAGAAAGGTTATGAATTATGGGAGTTTTGTCTCTCATAAACTCCATTTTAATCAAATAATTAAAAATTGTAAACCATTTTTCTTTCTTCTCTGTAACAACAAAGCAATGCCTTGTATTTGAACCCAACTGAGATATAATAAATTCTAATTTAAACCAGAACCAGCCAATTTGGTTTATTTAATGTGTAAATGATTTTTAGCAGACTTAGGGGCACTTTTACTAAGGATCAAAGTGCATTTGAGAATAAAATTGGAATTATTAAAATTCGAATTCCAAAGTAATTTTGGGCTACTTCGACTAACTAATAGCCCTGGAAGCTTCCCTGAAAAATTTCTAGGTCCTGGCAAATCGAATTTCTTGTTAAAAGATTCAAATGATGCAGTCGTTCCATTGAAAAGATTTTAATTAGATCGAAAACGCCCAAAAGCAAATTAGATGGTCTAATTTCAAATTTTTCTTTGAAATTCGACCAATAGCCCGAGCATTTGTACAAACGGTTCCATACCAGCAACTAGGGTGGCCAAAGGTTATCCAGAAGCCACTTATGCAGAAAGCTCCAGATTATGGAAAGACTGCATCCCTTTGACTCAGTTATATTCAAATAATTCAAGTTTTATTAAATTATTCACTTTTTCTCTTTTATAATGAAGCAATAGCTTGTACTTAATCCCAACTAAGATATATTATATATATCTGCTTAATGGAAGCAGCCTATTGGGTTTATTTAATTAAAACAATGTTTTCTATTGTAAGATATCTTATGGCATGAAACCAGTATTAAAATCTTTTTTTGGAGGAAGAAAGGCAGGGTCTGCAGTTTCTGGTTCATTAAAAGTTTTTAAATCAAAGTGTCCAATCTGCAGAATAGATTGATCTTGCAAAGTTCCATTGCAAAAAAAATAATTGAGAATTAATTAAACTTCAATCATTTTAAAAGAAAACCTCTCCTTTTAAATGTTGGCTGGCTGTATACTGCCTGGTATGCAGCAGTCTAGCATAATTATTATACAAGAATGGGATCTGCTATCCTGAAGCCCATTAGCTAGTTCTAATAGGAAAGTTTGCAAAATAGAACCTAGTATTTTAAATGATTTGCTTGTTTTCTTGTATGGTATGAGATCCATTTTGAGGAATGCTTTCAATCATCAAACCCCTTTTTCAAACTCAGTTGTTTTCCGATTGTTCACCATAAAGTCTCTTTTGAATTGCTTTCCGTCTTTTTTTTTTTTTTACCATTTTCACAAAATTTAAGTTTAAAGTTTGACGTTCCTGTCGCTAGTGTTCCAGGAGTAGATTCTGAACTGTTACAATTTGCTACATTTAGTTGATAGATTTCTCAGCAGCAATTGTGGAATATTAGATATAACTGCTGTATCAATTCTAACAGCTGCCTTTACTGAAACTCAGGGATTCAGTAGAGTCCTGCAGCGGGTTGGGTACCCGCAAAATCCTGCGGGTTGAATGTAAGAAGCGGGTAGGTGGTTGAGGGTCTGGTCGTGGATCTTCGCCATAGCGATTTTTACACCTTTTTTCTGATCATTTCTACTACCGATGATGTCACTTCCGGTTTACGACAGCGCTTCCTGTTTTACTCCTTTTTTTCTAATCACGGCTACTTCCGATGAAGTCATTTCCAGTTTACAATGATGGCACTTCCTCATTCTTGATGGTCAGCGGGTCTGGGTTTCGGATCCCGGGTATGGGTCAGGTCGCGGGTCCAAGCGGGTAAGAATGCGGGTCAGGATTGCGGGTATGGGTCGGGTATGGGTCCCAAAAAATGGACCCGAGCAGGACGCTAGGATTCAGTACAAATGTATCCATTAAATGTATCAATTTAGAACAGTTAAAGGAGATTTCAATGGGCATGCGCCCAAAAGGCTTCTTTAGAAGGCGAAAAATTTAACTTTACACTTCAAATAGAAAGTAATTGGAAAAAGTCATTATTTCTTGCATGTTCTTCATATAACCTACTTGACTAAAGAACAGATGCCTGCAATGGATTGTGGGAAATGTAGTCTTGGCTAAAGGACCACTTATTATCTACTGTTCCTGTAGTTCGGTAACCACTGAAAAGAACTACAGTAACAGTAGCAGAAAAGAAAACTGTACACATTTGATCCAGTGACAAAACACCAGGTATCTGGACATTTGATGGCAATGTTACGCTGATTAACTTCTAAAAACTAATCACCAGTCTCTAATGAAATAATGCTGCTTTGGAAGTTTTGATTTGGAAATTTAATTGACCTTTAGGGCTTGCTGGAGGGTGATAACTAAACTAGACCATTAAGTATTATTACCAAATGGATTTTTAGAAAATCTGGAAAGCGCCTTCTGCGAATAGCTGGATTTTAGGGATTTAAAGATGAAACCGGATCAGTCTATTGCAGCTGCACAAGCAGAGTTATAGGAATGGGTATGCTCCATCAAGCAACTGTATGTAAGTACATTTTACGGTTGGCAAAACCCATTACCCCAACATTATCCTGATCCAGGCATTTTGCCGATCATACACGTTTAAAAGTTGGGCATTATATTTGTTTCACGTTTCATTTTTATGCTTGGCTCACAAATAAATAGAGCAATGCAAATAATCACAGACAAAATGGCTATATCATTATCAAGAACTAAATAAGGCATAACAATGATTCTTGCTCGCTTTTATAAAAAATGCAGTTTTAAAGCTGAAAGAAGTGGATGAGGAATGATTGCAAATAAAACATCAAAACAGCACTCAATGAGTATTGTTTTGCAAATATACTGCTCATTATATAGAGATCATATTTAAAAGGCTGCAATAAAAAATGGGATTACTGTAGCATTAAAGATGGCTAAATAGATCGCTGTAAACTATATACGGGGTACACATCTGGCGGTCTCCTAGTCTAGCCTGATAAATTTAAAAAATAAAGGGCCAAGGACAGGCCCCTGGGGTACTCCACAACACTAGTCTGATTAGAAAATCCTCCATTTACCACCACTCTTTATAATCTATCCGTTAACCAGATATCTATCCAAGAACAAATATTATATTCCAGGCCAATATTCTTTCATTTAGCCTGTAACCTTCTTTGTGGTACTTTATCAAATGCTTTTGCAAAGTCATCCCAAAGTCAAGGTTCCTATCCAGCTTCTCATAAAAGACAATAAAATTAGTCCAACAAGATCTGTTATGCATAAAACCATGCTTGCACAAACTTACTTTTTCGAATAGTATCTTACCCCTTATAACCCCTTCCAAAAGCTTTCCTACCACTTATGCCAAAAGGCCTATATGCTTATAGCAAAACAATCCTATTATTTAATGTTTAAATGTTTGTTTTAGAAGACTTAAAGGGGCTGTTCACCTTCAAACACTTTTTTCAGTTCAGTTGGTTCAGTATTGGTTGCCTGTATTTCAATCAAGTGATGCATAAAAGGAACCCTGTTCTTCAGTTTTATATGATTGCATGGGGAAAATATATTGCCTTCTGACTCTTATGCCAAAAGACTTTTGCTTCCAGTCCTGAGATTCTCTATTAAAGTGGACCCGTCACCCAGACACAAAAATCTGTATAATAAAAGTCCTTTTCA
>CM044448.1:65605954-65633908 GCA_024363595.1 Xenopus borealis
TTCAATTGCCTGAGCTTCTTTGTGGCTTCATCCTTTTCTAATTACATTTCCAACACCCTGCCTGATTGTGATTAGATTATCTTGCATCAAAACAAATAACAGATTATAGACAAATTGCTTGGGTTTGATCTGCTGGGATTACTAATGTAGTATTTAGTAAACTTGTTTTTAATGAGTGTATTACAACTCTTATCCCTATCCACTTTCATTTATTTCGATTTTGGTCCCTGGATTTAATGCAAGCTGAGTAAGGTTTCCATCCCACACACAGTTCACTGTGTTTGAAGGTGAACAACCCTTTTAAAGTGGCCATAGACTCACCGATATTTTTGTGCAAAACATCTTTTGTGCAATTAGTGCGTTTAGATATCTGTTGTCTTGTCAGTCGGACAGGACTGAAAATTTTGAAGGTGCTAAAGCTAAAGAATTATATTTGTTTTTACCTGCATATCCAATATTTCAGCTCTTAACGTTTAGTAGAGTGGATGAAAGATCTTTCATATGACCAAGGTTGTAGGAAAGATGGTAATTGTAGAATGTTTGGCCATCTTTAGCTATGGATAGCAACCCCGTCTACTAATGGAAATATAGGTGTAGAGTAGCCAGATGAGGGATCAATGAAGTTATGAGAACCAGTAATCAGAAAGGCCAGGGTTGAAGAAAATAAGGACAGACTTGGCACCAAGAATCACCCAAGAAGTGTGAATAGATGCATACAATAATCAGATCTGCTGTTGGAATTGTTTGATGGGTGGTTATAGTAACAACTGGGTTGCATATACATTGTTTTGATGAGCAGGGCTTGTGCAAGCTATACAAATGTTTGTTTCTGAAGCAAAAAAAAGAACATTGTATCTAAATGTATTTCAGATCATTTATTTTTGTTTGTTCTTGATGTTGCTAGCCCTTGAAGCACAATTGCATTTACGTTTATATGAATGTACTGTTTAAATCACAACCTCCTGTTTGTCTTACATTGCTTTACAGTTTAGACTTTGAGGAATGCGCACACAAATTGATAAAGATGGATTTTCCTGAGAGCCAGACAGTAAGTTATTTATTTGCATACATTTATCGCCTTTGCTGTGCATGTTTATGCATTGCTTCACTGTAATTTATTGGCAACTGTCATTTTTAGTCTGTGCTTTAATGTTATGGGGTTTCTGGTCACATAACTGAAATGTCGACCTTTCTTTGGCTTTCATATTGTCTAAAGAGCTTGTTTTGCATGCAGGCTAAGTATCATTTATATTGCTATTATTAATGTGTTGGGGCAGATATGCTACTTAAAGTAACAGAAAATTTTTAATAATTAAAACCTTCCTGAATGTTTAATAAATGGACGCATTTTTCAAATCATGTAATGCTTTGTGTAGTTGTTCATCAGAAAGTCTTCTACTATTCAGAGTAGTGGCTGATCTCTACCGCCATGTGCGGAAACAAGAAGCCCCAGGGCAGTTACAAGTGTTGCATTAAATGCTAGTTAGTGGGGGTTAATAAGTTGGTAAAATTGTTTTCCACGTTACTATGAATTGGTAGTAATGTGGAGAATGAATAATAAAATCAGGGCTTCTTGCTTTTTTGTTTTGTTTTATTTTTTCTTCATTTTTGTAGACTTTTTTTTGTCTGAGTTTTTGGCCAACAATAGTTTAAATGTAGAAAAATAAATGTGCCCCCTGGTCAAGGTAACACACGGCAATGAAGCTGATGTTTGATTTCAAGTAAGTGTCTAGAAAATGCTAGCTGCTGATTGGTTGCTATGGGTTGCTAGACCTTGTGCATATGTTACGAAATGTATTACAATATTCAGAACTATATTAAGCATTTAGGATGGGTTTACATTGTACAATCCTCTTGTTTGGTGAGCCCTCAAATGAGAGGATCTATGCTCATTTTGGCCATGTAGTATGGCTATTTTGACTAGTGCAGGGCAACAGTACATGATCTTTTCATTACTTTAAAGCACTTTCATTTTTTGATATTACTGTTCCTTTAAGGCTAATGTCAAATCAGGAGATTTGTTAGCATTTAATAGTTTTTTTTTTCTATAAAAATAGCCATAACTTAACAGTTGCCTGTAACCTTTTCCTATTGTAGGGCTATGAAATTGCCACAATTATTACCTCTTGTAAAATTGTCTACTGCTGAGTAGCATGCTTCAGAAGTGTAGTATATTGCTGATATTACACAGAATACTACAGGTTCTCAAAGGTTTAGCACTAAACCTTTTAGGCACATGTGACCCTGATACATATGACACTTAATGCCACAGCTTATTAACCGTAATGACTGGGTGATGATATTGTAAAACACTATTCAGGAACGCTTGAGGGCCTTGGGTTTGACCGCTTTTTACCATAACGTTTTGTAACTCTATGGTACAACTGAATTTGCTGACTTTAGAGATTATGTGAATACCATTCCATTGTATAGCTCCAGCCCCAATGCACAAAAGCAACCCATTTAAAATCATCTCTCTTCATCCCACCAGTCTAATACTGGGTGATTCTTGGTGCCAAGTCTGTCCTTATTTTCTTCAACCCTGGCCTTTCTGATTATTGGTTCTCATAACTTCATTGATCCCTCATCTGGCTACTCTACACCTTTTGACACTCCTATTTGAGAAGTCAGGAAAGATTCAGAAGACTCGTACAAAGAATTGGCAAGAGGCTAATTACTTTTATGATGTGAGCTTGTCAATGAAATCAAGGACACTGGGTAGCAAGTGTGTCATTTATTTGACCTTGGTCACAGTCATGTTGAGGGTTATAGCAGCACCATCTGAAGGGCTTGTTGTTCCCTCAGGATTAGTCCCATCTGCTGGACCTAGCAAATATTTAATGTGCTTCTGTCATCTGCTTTTTTTTTTACTACTCCTATTGCTCCTAAATTTAGGACTAGTACGTTGGTTTAGCTATTTTATGAAAGGATTTAGTGTATAAAGTTTGTATTTTGGAGATTTCTTCAAAAGGTTTTACTCTCCAAGCACACATTATAAAACTGTTAAATAGATGACTGAATTAGGCATACTATTTGCACTTTATAAGTAAAATAATACTTATGAGAATAATTACTGCTGAATTCTCAGGCCTTTGCATATTTTTCCTGTTTAGTTACCCAAATGTTTTTCTCCTGCATTCAGAACCTGTATGGTGACTTAAAGGGTTTGTTCACCTTCAAACAACTAGATAATTTCAGATAGATCACCAGAAATACCTTTTTCCAATGGCTTTATATTTTTCTATGTGTGACCGTTTTTCTAATATTGAAGTGTAAAGTGTAATTTTTCATCTTCTAAAGCGGCTCTGTTCTACATTGATACATTTAGTTGACACATTTCTTATCTTTGTCCCTGCTGAGCAGAATCTCTGGGTTTCATTACAGGCAGCTGTTAGAATTGATACAATAGTTGCTAATATTCCAGAGATGCTACTGGTATCAACTAAATGTTGCAAAATTCTAACAATTTAGAGTCTGCACCTGAATTACTGAGCTGCCAGACTCAAACACCAGGGACATGAACATTCAACTTTAAAATTAGATTTTGTAAAATCCCTGCCCCTAATTTACATATGCAAATTAGGATTTGGTTTGGCCTGACACAAGGATTCGGCCGAAGCCAATTCCCAAACTAAATCCAAGATTCGGTGCATCCCTAATTTGTATAGATGAATGTTGCACACTTGCTACCCAGTGTCCTTGATTTCATTGACAAGCTCACATCATAAAAGTAATTAGCCTCTTGCCAATTCTTTGTACGAGTCTTCTGAATCTTTCCTGACTTCTCAAATAGGAGAATTAGCCCTAGTACACTTGATGAAACACCCCCTTTCTTCCTACAAAAAGCCTTAACAATAAATGTGGTTGGCTTGAGCGCAGAGGTACCCATATGTTTTCTCATCAACTCCCCATATCCTTCCTATTTTGTTATAATTCTTTTCCAAAAAATGCAATGTTCCTGGCCTAGCAGCCGGAGGGGTTTGAGTCGATGTGAGTGGATTCGTAATCAGTCTAACAGTCTAACATACTATACTTAGTATGGCTATTAAACTCTACTATGCACATTGTTAATACTTTATATTTTTGTACAACCACTTTTTAAGACAAACCACAGTTTTAAAATGCAATAGTTTCCTCACAAAGTCTTAAGGAATAAAGAAGACCAATGACAGTCCAAGTGTTGTGAAACCCAATTCTAAAAAGTAGAAACTAATCCATAATGAATTTTACACTTTATATCCTAAATATCTGATGATAAGAACAATACATAAACTGTGGCTTTACTTCTTTCATGGATTATTTTTCTGTCCTGCTTTTCAGTGCCCAGTTTATTAAATAAAATCTGGTAACAGAACGGCAAAGAAGTAATTCTACTTAAAGCTTTTCCAGTGTAATAAAAGCTTTTACCTTGTGTAATAGAATGATGTGGCCTGATCAAAAAAGTGCTATTTTTGTGTGCATAAATAAGAGTGGGACATAAAACTTCAATCATTAAGGCCTTCAAATGAATTGTGGCATTTTTATGGGCATCTGTTTAACGAAATGCTTCCAATTTGTTTTCTGTAAGGCACAGATGGCTTCTTAATTATGTTTTTTCTGTGATCACCAGTGAAGGGAGGTATTTCATCCATTTCCTTTTGATGAAATAGTGCATTTGTTTGAGTAATAATTATGACAAAAGCTGTATTAAACATTGATGTTTATTTACAAGAAGGTGTTGATGAACATTTGTATAGATGTGACGCATATAGCAGTTGTCTTTTCTTTAAAGGAGCAGTTCAGTGTAAAAATAAAAGCTGGGTAAATGGCTCTAAAACATTTTTCTAATATAGTTAGGCAAAAATTTAATGTATAAATGCTGGAGTGACTGGATGTCTAACATAATGGTATAGAATTCAACTTGCTTTTCAACTCCATAACTTAGAGCTTAGTCAGCAACTTTAAAAGTCACTGATTGGTTACTGCCTGCAAACCAATCTGTGGAAACCAAAAGAGCTGCAAAGCAGGAAGTAGTGTTCTGGATATATAAGATTCTTTTGGTTTTGTGTTTTGCACAGCCTATCTATCTACCCAGTTGCCATTTATACACAATTCCTTTTAAGTAGTATTCATCCCCTAACAAAAAAAAAATGCCTACCCCCCACACTATGTAGGTTTGAATTCTGCTTTAAGTGCAATCAAATGGATGGTATCTTTAACCATGAGGAGTTCTTCTCAGTCTTGGTTGCAGAACCTCTGTCAGCTACTTATGATGGACAAATCATTCAATCTCCTGGGGTGCTGGCACATTTAGTGTGTTTATGAAGCCTGCATGTGCATTTGGTAGCACTACACAGTATATAGCACTTTGACTCCACCATATTCCACCAGTATGTATTGGTATGGTATAGTGGATCCAATGATGTCAAACGCCAAGGCAGTTCTAATAGAAGATGGTGTTGTGAAGTCTCAATCCATGTGGACACTACATGCAGCAAGATAAATGTCCATGCATGAACCAGTGAAGCACAAATTAAGTAGGCTTACCATAATGGCACACAGAGGGGTATATTTATCAAAGAGTGAAGTTCCGCCACTAGAGGTAAAATCCGCCGCTCTCCATTCATTTCTATGGGATTTTTAAAGGCGTATTTATCAAAGGGTGAACTTTCACTTCACCCTTTGATAAATAGGCCTTTCAAAATCCCATAGAAATGAATGGAGAGCGGCGGAATTTCACTCTAGTGGCGGAACTTTACTCTTTGATAAATTTACCCAAGAGTGTTACAATCAGCACATGGTTGAATCCCAGGGTGCCAGTGCTTCCATAGAGATTTAGGGAAAACATTCTGCCTATAACAGACCTTGCAGATTCAGGCATACCACAAATCAAACGCATTGAAGCGTGCATCAGTGCTGTTACAAATATAATATAATCCTAATTTTGAAATAGTAGTTCTATTATGATATCCAAGGAACATACTTCCATTTGTATTATGTGGCAAAGAGATAAAACAGTACAGTTACGAATTGTCTGTATGGCATATATATTAGTTCTTTGTTCAACTGTCGACTTTAGCGTTTAACAATACAGGATGGAAAACAAAGGGTTTAACTTGACAATTCACGGGGGCGTCTGTATACAGGGTGATGCCCATACATTGTTTTTTGCTAGTTCTCTATAT
Organism: Xenopus borealis; assembly: GCA_024363595.1. NCBI lineage: Eukaryota > Metazoa > Chordata > Amphibia > Anura > Pipidae > Xenopus > Xenopus borealis. Next base: position 65,612,119 of record CM044448.1, read on the forward strand.
TGTCCAGGCTTTGAGGATGTTTAAAGAATGTAGGTTCCATTATAGTGTAGGCAAGTAAGCTCCCTTTAATATTTGTCTGTACATCCAGTTCCCACATCATTTGTGAACAAGTTCCTTTGTCTTTATGTGAAATCTTCTAGCTTGTCAGAGCCAAGAATGGCTTTATTAAATATAAATAGGAGGTTTTCTATACCTTGCGGACCCTGGTCCAATTGAACCTCCTGCTCCTCCGGTAGTTCCGCCACTGCTTTTCATGATATGCAGTATGTTTTCTATTGTTGTAAATGTGAATTGTAGCCATGGTCCAACACAGAAAAATATGAGACCTATAAAAGTAATTGAAAACATTTATGACCTATCAAATGGAATTATATTTCCTGATTTCCCCATAGGGTGCATTGTTTACACCTCTGGCAAAAAAGTATCCGTCAAAAAGGCATTAAACAGATCCTCCAAAACTTTTCACAGTTGTTTGTAAAATTTGGCATGTTTAATTAAAATGTTGAAATACTTAATTACTACAAACCACCAGGGATAACATTGTTATTTGCACATTTAGCTTTAAAATGAATTTGTTTTGCTTGTGCGGCATACTTCATTACCATCAAACCATGTTTTATTGTGTTGTACAAGACTCAATTCATTGGCTTTTGTAATCATATCCTGTAGACTGACTTAGTGCTGAGAAATGATTCTGTGTTAGAAGAGACTTAGCGATTGCTTCCAATGTGAATGCAGCTAAAGCATATTGTTTTCAAAGCAATTTAAACAAGGGTTTCTTCTATACAGTCCACTCCACTTTCAACTAAGGAGAGTGGTATGTCTTTCATTTCCCAGGAACATCTGAGTAAAAAAAGCAAGCAAAAGTTGGAATCAAAAAAGAATCTCTTTATATATAGAATTGCAGTGCACTGTACATCAATCAAAATATCTCGTCACAGCCATATATACACAACAATATTTTCCAAAATAAATACATACCATCCAATTATATGTTTACTTTTTATTTGGAGACCCAATAATCCTGAAAGCTCTGAATCACAGGAGGCCATCTCCTATAGCTGATTCTAGCAATGGTTTTTCATTGCTATTTTGTTTCCTGGAACACAGAAGTAACAGATGAGGTGTGAAACCATGATCTGGTTCCATGGTACAAGTGAGCCAGTCACTTGGTTTAATTAGCGTAGTAAGTTGTTTTGTCCCCAGAGCACTCAGAATCACTCCCCATTGAAGAGACAGTCTCTTCAAAATAATGGCTTTTGAGTTTTGGAGCAACTTTTGTTGCACTTGTGATTGCAGCTAACTGCCATGCAAACCGGTGGGGAGTAATTCTGGCTTCTTGTCTCCTGGACGATTAATAGCTGTGTGGGCAACAAAACACTTACAAATAGCTCCCTACTGGTTTGCTCAGGATTTGGCTGACTCCCAACATGTTTTTGCAGGATTTGGCTTTTGATGGATCCTAGGTTTTTAGCTAAATGCATGCTCTGGGCAACTCAACTCTACAGGGTTTTTTTTTTAGTCTTTTTTTTATTTTATTTTAATGTGCAAGGTATGGTTCAGATCTGACCAGACCATGGACCATCACATCTGACCAATGTGGTGTTCCATATATAAAAATGGTGCATCCCTAATATAAGCCTTTTGTCTGTGGGTCTCCATCACTGTGGAGCTCCATTGGAGCAGGGTGTGCTAAATCAGATTATTTTTAGCAAAATCACTCCTTGCATTATGTTGAATATTCAGAATCTTTTAAAATGTACTGTCATCAGCATACTTGTATTTCGAAGAAGCCCTGGTACAATCCCATATGATTGTATCCATTACCATAACTGGGAAGTGTCTTTCATTACATTTAGCATTGAGTCTATTGTGTTGCAGCTGCAGAGAGAAAAAATTGCTTACTGAATATTACATTTTATTTTTAAAACAGAAAGAACTGTGCAACATGATACTGGATTGCTGTGCTCAGCAGAGAACATATGAGAAGTTCTTTGGATTGCTTGCAGGGGTAAGTTCGCTATTTTACCCACTATCTAAACTCTTTGGATGCATATGGTGCTGTGCTTCATTAAGATCTGATACAATTATTCTAGTGTATAAAAGAAACATAGAATGTGTCTTTCTGAATAAAGACTATAATAAAGCCCTTACTAAATCAAGGCACATGTCCTAGGAATAATCATAAAGAATTTGTCCTTTACTTTGAAACTGAATTCTCAAGACCAAAATATTAATTAAAAGTAATTTCTTTATGATGATTAGAGGAGCTTCGTCCAAAACCCATGGAGGCTGTGGCTGTTCACATCCAACCTTATTATATATGCATGTATGCTGAGCAGCAATCCTCCATGCTCAAATTGTAAATGTACTTCATTATGATTTATGGAAAAGTCGTGTTTAGACCTCACTTTAGTTTGGTTAATTGTGTATCATTTCTTCCATTCTTCAGCGTTTCTGTTTGTTAAGGAAAGAGTATATGGAAGCTTTTGAGAATATCTTTAAAGAACAATTTGATACTATTCACCGGCTGGAAACTAACAAACTGAGAAATGTTGCCAAGATGTTTGCCCATCTCCTTTACACAGACTCTGTTCCTTGGAGTGTAAGTGTCTGAATCTGTTGATATTTTGCATATTTCAAGTGGATTTTTGTGCATTAAAGTCTGACACAGACAGAAAATAGGGAAAGTAAGGAACTCCTAATGCAAGACTTGCCTCTTTTAAATAACCTTGATAATATCATACCAGGGGGAAGCAGTACTCTTAAAAACAAACCATAATCATTTACTGAACATATTAATAAATTATATAGAAAGTTTGTTTAAAAAATATGCACTGCCTGGTTTCTTTCTTTTTTTTTAAAGCTTATGTTGGAACACAGATATATGTTCCCCTATTACTCTGTAAGAAAAAAATGATCTGCCTTCCCGCCAGCTACAAATCAAAAAATCACAAGAAAACTTTGGGCAAATTCGGAAAATGAAGCGCTTCTTGTGATATCCCACTGGCGATTTTTCATTGTAGCCGAGGGGAAGGCAATTCGGGGGTATTGTCACCTCGAAGCAGAGGTGATTAGTCGCCAGGCTACTCAATCTCCCTGAATCTGCCTGTGTACCTTGCAGTGCTCTGACATATTTAGCATACAAGCTCTGCTAGCAGATCTCTGCACAAGAACATTGCTTCTACCACAAACGGTTCAGTAGTAAGTCACTTTATTAACCTCCAACAGTAGTTAGCAGGTAGACCAACACAAAGGGAGGAATAAACTTGTGTATCTGACTCCTTAAATTGGAAAGGTAGATGCTTGAGCTACAGGTTTGGGGGCCATACAATGCATCCCAAGATCCTTGCCACGGTTAAGCTCTGCAAAACCATAGTCCCGAGGCTTATGGATAAAATCAAACCATCATTATTAGGTCCACATAATTAAAAACATGAAACACTTGGTTAGTAAACCTTATTTTGATTTAGCAGTTTGGTGAGGAACACTGATGCAGCCTGACCAGTGTATTGTCATGGTGAGTCTTAGTACATGTAACAGTGGTTTATATGAGAACTATGTTTCACTAAGCTCTTTGAGTTATGGCAATTGTTCAAGATATAGGATATCACTATATGAATTTAACTCTCCTTCACTGATTCATTTGAGATTCAGTAAATGAGCAGCAATATTGTATCCATATGGCGTCCATATACAGTAAACCCCTTGCTTAGGGCACCAAACCCATACTTTAAAAACCCTAACCCCTCCCCTGTATACCCCCTCCAGCTTTCCCCAGACTACTTGCTACCCTGGGCAAATTCCCCCGTTTTAGCAAGTAGGCTGGGGGGAGCAAGGAGGGGGTATGTTTTTTTAAATTATGGGTGTAGTTCTCCTTTAAATATAATTGTGGTATCTTTGAACAAACTCTGTTCCTATGGATGGAGAACTGTCCCTTTATTCTCCTATGAAAATAAACCCAAAGAAACATAGTAAGGGCCACTGCTTCAAGACCTATTGCCACCACTTTACTTTCCACTGTGCTACAATGCAAAGACAAAAGCTTGTCTCCATTGTTCTTATCACTTGCAGAATTAATACTGTATCCACCCAAATATTACTTCTCTTTTACTGATTTCTATGTTCTTATTCCTAATGCTTTTATGTTAGAAAAATGGGTGACTCTTCTAACATTTCAGGCTGTGAAATATGCTGGGAATCAATAGTAATGCCCCAGTGGGAGTTCTGCATTGCCTACATTGTTATATTTATATAAAAATATTATGTAACTGGATAGCATTGGAGCACAGGGTTTCTCAGGCACGCATATATAATATATATATTATACCTAAATCTAACCTGTTATAATGGAAATGCTTATGTTCATGAAACTTCTCTTCAGAGACTCTTTAAGTGAGAATAATAACCGTTCACAGGGTGTTCACATCTACAGGATCACTAAATTAGGTTGTCAAAATTTCTGATTGAAAAGGCCTTACAGGGAATAGCATCCCAGCTGGGAGTTAGGTTCAGTAAAGGTCTGACCATTATTGCAGCCCACAGAACTTCTCTACTTGGGTAGTGCATGATTATTTCCCTCAGTAAGAGGAAAGCTACAGTAACACAGCAGTGCCAAGGTTCCAAGTGTCAAATGTTAACAGTTAAAAAGAAATATTTCATAAAAGAAACTCTCTCGAAACCCATGTTCCTAAGTCTTAGAGGTACTTGTTTGCATAGGAATGCACTATACAGCCATGGTATGTTCTCCATCATACATTTCTTGCATTTTTTGAAGACCATTTCCCTTAACAGTGTCTAATGTTTATTTGGGCAATTTTTCTATTCTTATGCTGTACAGGTGCTGGAGTGTATAAATCTAAGTGAAGAAACAACCACCTCATCCAGCAGAATATTTGTCAAAATATTTTTTCAGGAGCTGTGTGAATATATGGGACTGCCGAAGCTAAACGCCAGACTTAAGGATGTGTAAGTATTGTATAGTGCAACTATTGCAAGTTGATGTATATCGGGTGTTTATCACACTACACCTCTTGAAAAGGACATTAGAACCTTGTATTTTCTAAATTGTGCTTATTACATGGGAGTACATTAGAACCTTGTATTTTCTAAATTGTGCTTATTACATGGGAGTACATAGGTCAGTGTAAATGTTTGGTATCTTTCATTGGTAGTTGTTGAGTTATCCCTACAAAGGAAAGTTCCGTGGCTGGTCATGCTCTCACTGATGTCATGGCACATCACAAGGCCATGTTTCATTTTGGCTTCTTGTAATGGGATTGTAAAGTCAATAGAAACCCAGTGGGATGTGATAAATTGGTTAGTGAAACAATGACTGGTTAAGCAAGGCTAAACTGTCAGGTTGATTTAGTGTTACTTTTATAGAAGCTTGGAATAATGCAAATAAAAATGTACTTTTATCTAATAATATTTCCACTAAGCAAATTTATGGGGGGGGGGCAGTCGTTTGACTCAATATGCAAATAGTAAAGTACTAATATCTATTATTCAGCATGAAACCTGAAATCTAAATCTTTGTGGTTCAATGATATTCAATATATATATATATATATATATATATATATATATATATACATACATACATACACACACAATGAATATTCTAAATATGAGTTTCTTGCTTTCCCTTTAACAGAACTCTCCAGCCTTTCTTTCAAGGATTGCTGCCAATGGACAACCCAAAGAACACCCGCTTTGCTATCAACTTTTTTACCTCCATAGGACTTGGAGGATTAACGTAAGAGAACCCCATTCCCCCCCCCCCCCCCCCCCCCCCCAATATGGTTGGACTGATGCCCTGATATGGTCTTTATTCAACTTCATAGGGATGAACTTCGTGAACATCTAAAGAATGCTCCCAAAATGATCATGACACAGAAACAGAGCGTTGAATCATCAGATTCTTCCTCCGACTCCTCGTCCGGCTCAGAGTCGTCTTCTGACTCGGAAAGTAGCTCCAGTTCCTCTAGTGATAGTGAATCCTCAAGCTCCAGCAGTGACTCAGGTATCTTCAATAATATAAGAAAGAAATTGTGCTACTAACCTCTGTACACTTGGGTGTCCTTACACAGTTAGTGAGTCAAGGCTCCTTGACTTCTCTTTTTAACTGTTACTTCATTGCTGACCCTACTATGTGATATATTGTTCTAATATGCATTAATGGTAACAATGTCTAGAATGCCTTTCAGCACCTTATTTGAATTTCATGAATTATAGTTCATAGTTTAAATTTTTAAATTTGCATTGAAAGTATTTAATTAAACAGCTAATGGCAAATATAACATTCTGTACTACACAAGTACACAATATATGCTGATTAATGGTGCCAAGTGATGCCACTTATCTAACGACTCACTGAATTTTCCATGTAGGTTATGACCATAGAAATCCTTTATTATGGGCTACATTATTCCTTATTTACACACATTGGGTGGGTATAAATACAAGGGCAGGGAAGATTGCACGTTTTATTCTAAAAAAAAAAACCTGAATCATAAAATGAATGTTGACCATAACCTTCCTTTGACTGCCATTGGCACTTGGCAGGTTTACGTTGCTAATTTGTTTTCTATTTATTTTCAAATGATAAATTAGAAGAAAACGAATATTAATAAATTAAACATCGTCATAGCCTGTTAAGTGCCATGTGCAAAAAGTGTCTTTTGCGGACTTTAAATAGTTTAATATTCCTTTACTGGTCTGGGTATCTGAGTGCCTGCTGTACTGCAAGTTGGAGTGATATCACCCCCTCCCTTTTCCCCACCCAGCAGCCTAACAACAGAACAATGGGAAGGTAATCAGATAACATCTGCCTGGTAGATCTAAGAACAGCACTCAATAATAAAAACCCATGTCCCACTGTGACTACTTCAGTTACACTGAGAAGGAAAAACAGCCTGCCAGAAAGCAGTTCCCTCCTAAAGTGCTGGCACAAGTCACATGACCAGGGGCAGCTGGGAAATTGACAAAATGTCTAGCCCCATGTCAGATTTCAAAATGAAATATAAAAAAATCTGTTTGCTCTTTTGAAAAATGGATTTCAATGCAGAAGTCTACTGGAGCAGCAAAATTAACTGATGTGTTTTGGGGGGGGAAAAAAAAAACCTTTTCCCATGACTGTATCCCTTTAAGTGCTGTTTGGATCAGAGGTGTCATTGGCAGCAGTGGGCGGGGTTAAGCCTGAAAAGCCACACCTATACCTACATCCACTAGGCTTTTCCTGCAACCTACAGGTTACCCACTTTTTGAGGATGCCACTACCCGCTGCAGGTTTCTTCCTTGGGGATTAGATGCTCTACTATGATGTAATAGAGCAGGCAGATATGCTGGATAGGCACAACTGTGATTACAGTAGATAGGTTTCAGATACAGATATCTTAAAGTTGATCTGCTCTTCTGTCACCTCCTTTAGCTTTATCTGTTATAGGCAAGTGGTGGGTTTCTTCACCATATAAAGAAGGTTTACATTAGCCTCTGTGTTGTTTTTCTTTAATCCTTTTGCTTTACCAGATCAAATGATTTGTATGAACTGCTGCTTTCTGAATTACCGGATCAGCGCTTTCTAAAAATGGCCAATATAATTAATTTTTTGCTGTATATTCATATTGCCATTAAGAGCCATGGTAATTTTACAAAAAGTGCTTCCTCAGTCATAATTCATATATGGCCATGCTTTTTCTAGAGATTGTTTCAAGAGCAGATGATAAAACAGCGTGAACTACTGTATTTAAGGGATCTTGCTGATTTGAGATTAATTTGATTTATAACATTACTGCAGCAGCAGAACTCTGAGCCTTCCTAATGGCAATTTACTGCAGTGCTAGGATACTTTATTAAGTCTACATTGTTATTGAGCAGCCTGGAGATTCAATTGACTGTGGGATTGTTTGTAAAGAAACATACAGGGAAATAGTGAGGTTGGTCTAAAATAAAGAGTTTTTTGTACAATGACGGCTATAGTCACCTGTGGGAAATCGCTTCTCTTGCATGAGTGTCCAGAAATAAAGAATGCAATGACTACATTTAAATGAATTTACATGGTGATCCATTTTAAACAAGTGAAATTGCCTTTTTCCATATGTAAAGTCTTTTCCATGTGACAACGCAGTTGACCTTTAAATTTTATTTTATTATGATGTATGCATTAATAATTGGAGAATACATGCAACCGGTCTTCATCTTTTATTTTTTTGTGGTTTATTAAATGGATTGAGATCTTAAACTTTAAAAAGATTCTTTTTTTTGTCCAGATTCATCAAGAAGAAAAAAACATTCACAGAAGAAGAAAAGTAGAGAGTCACACAAAGCTGCTTCTAAAAAACAAGCTCCTGAGGACAGGCGTGAAGAAGCCCCCAAACACAAACACCAGAAGGATAAATATGATGACAAACGGTCAAGAAAATCTAAAAGGGATTCAAAACACTAATGCTATGATGGTGGGGGACATGTTTGTGTTAAGGTTACTTCCACTTAAAGTCCTAAATTGCTTCTCATCAAAAGAAATGGGTACTTAAACAGTTGGACAGACCTCAAAGCTGTATTTTAACAGCAAATTAAATCATTTAGAAAAATTTTGAAATTTTCAACTGTCAAAGCTTTCATGTATTTGTATTAAAATATTTCTTTTGTAAGGTTTGTTTCAATTCACATCAGTGCGGGTGGTAGCTGAGCGTGCACAGGATGGATGGAATGGCACAATGGAAGAGCAGAAACAGGAGTGGAAATAATGGAACAAGGTCTAAATATGGGCTTGAGAGTGTTGGGGGTAGAATAATGTCTGAGCTTTCAAAGTAGCAACTTCCTTTTAATATACAACATGCCTTCTGGAAACGGTAGTATTTCAGCAGTGACAATATGCATAATAACATAATTAGACAGGTGCATAAATTTGTGCACCCCAACAGAGATATTACATAAATACTTAGTTTAGCCTCCTTTTGCAAATGTAACAGCCTCTATACACCTGCTATATAGCCTTTGATGGATTCTTTATAGTTGTATTTGTGACCATTCGTCCATACAAAATCTCCCCGGTTCAGTTAAACTTAATGGCTGCTGAGCATGGATAGCCTGCTTCCCCTGACTTGAAGATATTCAAGTCAGGGGACTGAGGGTCATTCCAAAATATTGTACTTCTCCCTCTGCATAAATGCCTTTGTAGATTTCAAAGTGTGTCCAGTGTCATTTTCTTTTTGGAATATCCAACCCCTGTGTAACTTCAACTTTGAGACTTGAACATTATCATTAAGAATTTGTTGATATTGGGTTGAATTCATCCAACCCTCAACTTTAACAAGGGCCCCAGTCCCTGAACTAGCCACACAGCATGATGGAACCTCAATCAAATTTGAAAGTAGGTAGGTGTTTTTCTTGGAATTCGGTGTTCTTCCTACTCCATGCAAAGCTTTTTTTTTTTGTTTTGACCAAATAACTAAATTTTTGTCTCGCCAGTCCAAATGAATTTGTTCCAGAATGACTGTGGCTTGTTGACATGAGCTTTTGCTTAAAACAAGCAACTCTGTTTGTGACGTGAGTGCAGAAAGGGCTTCTTCTCATCACTCTGCCATACAGATGTTTTGTGCAAAGTGTGCTGTATTGTAGAATTATGTACAGATACACCATCTGCAGCACAATGTTCTTTCAGGTCTTTGGAGGTGAACTTTGGGTTGTCTGTAACATTCTCACAATCCTCTGCATATGCCACTCCTGTATTTTTCTTAGCCTACCAGACCTGGGTTTTACAGGAACTGTGCCTGTGGCCTTAAATTTCCTTATTACATTCCTTACAGATGAAATTGACAATTTAAACCTCTAAGATTTTGTAGCCTTCCCCTAAACCATGATACTGAACAATCTTTTTGTTTTCAGATCTTTTGAGAGTTGCTTTGAGGATCCCATGCTGTCACTCTTCAGAGTGACAGCATGCAATTGGTCACCTTAAATACCGAATTCATGATGGGACACACCTGCCTATGAAGTTTCAAGGCTTAACAAGATAATCCAACCAATTTGGTGTTGCCTGTAATCTGTACACATGCATTGAAAATAGCAAAATTACAATTACATTTTTTGTACAGCCTGTTTTTTATTTAATCACATACAACTGAATACTGCGTCACTAAAAAATTCTTTGTTCAGAAAACACCCCAGTACTCTGATGTTCCTGGGAAATAAAAGACATAACATTATCTTTTTTTGTTTAAAGTGCAGTAAATTATTATGCAGACAGAGGGGTTCCCAAACGTTTTCATATGATTGTATGCCTTTTGAGGCAAATCTGCCATACATTTGCTCTTAACTTGTGACTGCATGACTTTCAGCAGTTGGACAGAACAGACAGGCACAATTGTGCTTGGTTGAAAGATGTACAAGTGCAAGGAGCCTGTTATAATACAAGTATTTTCAGGGTCTGGTTAGGCAGGATACCAGGAAAAAAACCCAGTGGGTGCTGCATCTAGGGGAAGGTGGCAGAAGAGGTAACTGAATGGTGCCCCTCTAGATTTGTGCCCTAGGCATGTTCCTCTTCTGCCCACCCCTAGTTCCAATCCTGGCAGCCCTATTTATTGTCAGTTTGCCCTTCTGTATTAGAGCTTTTTAAAACCACAAAGAAACTAATTTTCTCTGAACCATGAATGCCATGAAATTAATTCAAATATCCGATTATAAAAAGCACGAATGAAAACAGCTGCCGAGCAGAGAAAAAAGAAAAACGTCTATTGTCCATGAATGAATGTTCATGTGACAATGAGCAAATTGAGCTCTAAAAAAAACTCTAAAACCACAAATGAAAGACAGGTATTTGCAGGAAAAGAAGGGCGGCTTTCATTGACCTCTACATGACCTTGACAGCTTTTTTTGGCATACTCATATTCGTGGATGATAAATTATGAAAAAATTGTGGATTTAAATACTATTTGAAGAATACAATGTTCTACGCTAAAAAGCCTGAAATGGAGAAAACTCAAAGCTTTCAGTTTGTATGAAGACCGCATTTGAGTGAAGCCCATACAAAGAATGACTGTATACACACACATTTTATACTGATTTTATGCAATGGGTTATTTCCTATAAATACAGAACCTTGATTTCTACTCTCTATCTCACCATAGTGCTCAGCAACCGTTTTGTTATAATGAATTTATTTGATGTCTGCTCTCTGGAAATAAGTTGTTTTTTATGACGGGTTTTCGTAATTGCTATAGACCATTTAGGTCTCACACAATATGTTTTCAGCATTACAGTGGTAGAAGTGAAACATATGGATGAATATGCATGGTTTAGCAGATATATTAATGGCTTTGCATAATTGTGTGTATGTAACTGGGCCAGAACGCTGGAGGCGTATATACTGTATGAAGGGACTGTTTTTCAAATTACAGAGGGAATAAGCTGAGGAAAGAGCAGAGCCCAGTGATGCCTACTAAATCTAGTGTAAACCTTACAAAAGCATCTGGAATATCTGTTTCAACTGGGCATGGCATTGATATGACCATATGCACCAGCTGTTTATGGTTTGGACATAAGTTTAGGCAAACTGCACCCTGTACAATACAGTTGTGTTCAGTATAATAGCAGTATGTTTTGAAAAAAAGTGAATAAAGCTGGCCATAGACGTAACAATTACGATCTTTCTCGGAAAAGATCTTTCCAAGAAAGATCATTCGTTTCAACACACACGTGTAGAGCTGAATCGTCAAATATACAGGTAGAAACAATAGAATTCTACCTCTATCTGACGATTCAGCACTAACAATGGCCGATGTTCAGGGAGCTTTCAAAGGCATCCGATCAAAATTTTCCGTCCAGCCCGATCAACCAGCCGACCGATATCTTAATCTTCTGACGATATAGGTCGGCTCATATCCCACCATACACGCACCGAATATCATACGAAAATTCATTTCGTATGATATTATCTGTGCGTCTATGGCCACCTTAAAGCTCAGAATCCTTATAATAGCTTTTATTTCCATACACTATCTGCAGCCCCTAGACCCCAAAAGAACAATCTTGCTTTCATCAGTCCACAAAATGTTGTGCCATTTCTCTTTAGGCCAGTCAATGTGTTCTTTGGCAAATTGTAAGCTCTTCAGCAAATTTTCTTTTTTCACCAATGGGACTTTTTGGGGGCTTCTTGCCAATAGCTTGGCTTTACATAGATATCTTATAATTGTAACAGTACTCACAGGTAACTTGAGACCTTCTTTGATCTTCCTGGAGCAGATCATTGAGTCTTTGTCATTTTGGCTATTCTTCTATGCATTCAAATGGTTGTTCTCCATTTCTTCCACATATTTCCGGTTTTGGTTGCCATTTTAAAGCATTTGAGATCATTTTAGCTGAGCAGCCTATCATGTTATGTTTGCTGTTCTTCTGAACAATGTGAACGACCCATTTTACTCAGCTCTTCAGAGATAAATACACTATAACCAGCATGCACAACATTTGCTGCCTTCCTTCCTTAAATAAATGTTACTTGTTGTGATATGATGAGCTTTAATAAATGGGCAGTAAGGGGCTGACTTTTCATGTGAAGGACATTTTCATGGCAGGTCAGTTTCAGCTGCACTGCTCCCCAAATGAAATGTGAGTAGCAGTAGCTTTATCCTTTCCAGGGATGCAGTATTATAGAAATCAAGATATATCAACAGGGTACATGGGATTTAAAGAAAAAATAAATAGAAATGCAGAAATATAGTCCTGTCTCTAACAATCATGCATACAGATCCAAGCATGTTGTTTTCTTCGTCTGAAAGGGAAAACTAATAATAGTCTATAAACACTGTATTCTCTGTAGACTGTAGTCAAATGAGAATTTATGGTAGGTCTCTGTAGAGGAACTATTTTTTTTATAAGAAGACATCAGTGATGGATCGGAAGTGGCAGTGTGCTGACAAGGCATATTGCAGCCCCAGAGAAAAGATTAACCATGTAGGTATTTGCAGGAGCTACCAGGTTAGTGTTGCTCCAAAATATAACAGATAACTGCACTGGAAATGGGGTCCGGGGTATGCTGAAGGCCAGTGGCGTAACTAGATGCTAATGGCCCCCAACATATCCACAGGTTGTCCTGTTTTAGCAATATATGTTGAAATTGCTCATTAATTAGGGACCCTATACCTCCTGCAGCCACAGGGTCTGCTTCCTCTGTAGTTACTCCCCTGCTGCAGGCCAAACAGGGTGAGATTTGGTATGCATATGCAAGGGGTTGTAGTCATGTCTCCATGTAACTTTTTACCAGTTATGAACTAAGGAGGTGCATCCAAGAAATGGATCAATTTTTGTGCTTCCATGGGGAGCATGTGCACACAAGGCAGTCAGGCAACAGTAATACTCGCTTCCATTGATTTCTGTTGAGTTTGGTTGCCAGAACCTTGATTTATATGGCCTGTATTCCCTATATGTTCCTTTTATTAGGTACAAAGAGTAATCTGGAGAACAGACTAACAAAAAGAATGCAAGCCTTCAGCAACAAGAAAACCACAGGATATTGTAATATTTTTAAATAGAATTAATTATAACAAACCATTATGCTAGAAATGCTATACCTTATGCCAGTGGTGGGCTGACTTTTTCTGTTAAGGACTATTGGGGGTTTATCCATGCCCTTTATAGTTCATAACACAGTTACAGATAAGTGTGCACAGTGTAGAAATAGGTATTTATAATTTATCCTTACAACCTCAAGCTCTGGAGCTGATGGGGATAGTAATGATGCTGAGAACCCATCAAATCATACAGATGAAGGCACGAGAAATATGACTTTTGCATAGCAGGAATAGTGTTTGCACTGCATTTAAATCCAATAAATGTTTGTTTAATTGACTCAAGATGAAACTAAAAGCTGAGCAGATGTGAGAGCATTGCTAACAATGGTCTGACAGGCTAAAACACCTCCGGGCTTCCCTTGCTGGAGCCTGGCATTACTTTCCTCAACAGATCATTTGCTTCTACAAACAGACCAGACACGTGTCCAAAGAAATGCTTCATTCTGTAATATATACAAAGCATAAGCAGAACGAGAGGTAAAAACAAAATTTATGACTGTGCTATTATTTGGTTCTGGTGGGGGTCCATGGTGATATGGTGCCATGCATTCTCAGCAACAGTCAGTGGTAGAGCGAGCAGAGATGTACAGGCTATGGTACTGGTTTAGAATATGGACAGCACATCAAACTGACAGATTATCAAGATCTCACCCAATCAATAAGTCCTTCATCCTGAAGCATCTATTGGATACTTCAGGTTTCCTTACACCTGTTCACCTGACATTTTTCTATCACATGTTCTCAGGAAAGTCACCTGGACATCCCTTGGCATCACATCGGCAATGCAGGATGTTTATGATCTACAACATGACATATATTTGATAGAGAACTAAATAACCGTATAAGAAAAACAAAATACATGCTTGTGGAGTGTTTAACCAACCTTAGCTGCCAAACAGTAATAAATAAATAAATGGTTAAATGACATCAATTGTCATTGGGTTGTACCATAAGGGGTTTTCAGTGCCAACTCTGGTGCAAGAATATAATAAAGGGGGAGGGGGTAAATTTATACTTGTAATAAATAAGTCAACAATTGACTAAATGAGGGCTGTTAATAGTTTATGGTATAAGCCTCTCCATAGTTTTTATTGCCAACTCCCTGTAGGTCATGATAATCAGACATAGGGTAATGTACATGGTCTAGTGAATAGGGGCGTAACTATAGAGAAAGCCAGGGGGCTCTGGAACAGGTTAGACATAGACCATGGGGTCTGCTTCCACTATAGCTAAAATGAATACTCCCTCTCCAATCCCTCTCCTACCTGTGGGTGACAAAAGGGGACACAGGCAGGTGGGAGACTCCAGCATCACAGTGGAATCTTGTTTTTACATTTTCTCCTCTATGGAGGAGCACTCCACTAACTTGCCATGCTATGGTGCTGGTAAATATTAGGGATGTACCGAATCCACTATTTGGCATTCACCCAAATTCCTGACTTTCATGAAAGATTCAGCTGAATTCCAAATCCTAATTTGTATATAGACAAAATGTAAAATGTGGAAAAAACATTTTTTACTTCCTTATTTTGTGACAAAAAGTTACGTGATTTCCCTTCCCGTCCTTAATTTGAATATGCAAATTAGGATTCAGTTCAGCCAGACACAAGGATTCGGCTGAAAAAGGCCGAATCCCGAACTGAATCCTGGATTTGGTGCATCCCTAGTAAACCTAGTAAATAGAGTGACATGGTACCACGATCGATAGGAATACTTGTGAAGAATCAAAATTTTTCCAATATCTCAGCAAACTCTTCCTGAAAAACAGGCTCCCCCCTTTCCCTTTAGAAGACACGTAACTAGAAGCAACATGGTGGCCATTCTGTCTGATTCCTACATTTCTGACCAGGTTACTTCAAAATTGTGTTTAGGCAGAGCATTGAAAAGGAAACAAATTAGTAGGTAGAAATCCAAGGATTATTCATCTCTAAATGTGACAGATACTTAAATGCCAGATGAATAAATCAGCGCCTATAAAGGTGCACGTAATGTCCGTGCAGAACAATGCTGAAAACATTTATTTTCCCTTCAGTTATGAATTCATTTCTGTCCCCAGGTAAATACAGTTTATACAGTCAGTGTATAACTATACTATAAATAGTGCCACTGAAATTGTCCACTGTGGGGAGACTGTAGTAAACAGTATTAACACTAAGTGGGAAATATTTTTCTCTGATTACATTTCCCTGTTACACCGTGAGGCAGTTCCAGCTCATGTAAAAGATTGAGTAGATTCTTGTATATTTCTAATTTATATCTATTAAAATGTTTAATCATTTTCAAAAATTATTTTTACACGAAGAGATTGTCAGGTCTTTATATTTGCTGGCAAATGGGTAGACGGGTAGTAATCAACAGCATTTTGAGACAAAACCGGTATAATCCCTAATATTGCTAATTCATTTATTCCTTTATCCCCTACAGGTACAAAATATAGAAAGTGACATAACAGAAACTGTACAAAAAACAATTGGCCATCAGGGACCGACTACTTTTGAAAGACTATAAATAGGCAGTAGATGTTTTATTACATGAAAATGAATGGTAGCAAGTGTACCAACAAATGCATGGTTTCTTTTCCCTACATGGAATGTGAACATTTAAGGGCAAATTTACTAAAATTCACCCAAAATCCTACTAATCTATTCGAAATTAGATAAGCATTCGAATATCCACAAGAATCCACAAGAACTAGCTTACTACAATGCAAGCATTTCTGTCATTGTGAATATGCTGGCAAACATATATATTATCAAACATTATTGCAGTCATGCTACGTACGTTGTCTCGCAAGATTATCGCCAGAATTGTTGCCAAATATAGACAAAACTGTTGCTGATTTTTATGGCCACCCAGAGAGTGGAGTTATATGAAAAAAACTAAAAATTGTATAGTAAAAGAGGAGTATAGTCTGTTTTTTAAACCTAAGCAATGAAAATTAGTAATTGCACTGGGGTAGCATGATACTTAGAAATGTATTTGCTATTTATGTATTATTAAAAAATAATACAAAATTGGATTCCCACTAGCAATATAAATGATACAAATATGTATCTGATTGACTGTGTATGTGGAACTGAACCACCATTATGTAACGATTAATTATTTAAAACACATTGGACTGTAACTGTCATGTAAAAAACAATAAAAACCTAAATTTATTCCTGATAGTACTTAATTGACTTAAGAATATTTAATAACACATTATAAACTGGTGATAAATACTATTTTATATAAACTAAATATGAGCACCTAAAAACTGACAATTCATCAGAAATATTAATATTAACTATTAACTATTAATATTGAATTTTTAGAAACTATTTAAAGAATACCAACTCAATTATCAATTTGGGTCTTAATGGATTGCTATTAGATAATTAATTTATTATAGATCGCACAAACAAATATTATCTTTATTTATAGGAATGGATTGATTCTTTTAATTGATATATTTATTAATTAATTTGCACGTGCACTTTATTAGAGATTTATAGAGATCAAGAGGAGATCTGTTCTTTCTCTTCTTTCCTAATTAATTATAACTGAGTTTTTCAGTCCTCTTCTCTTGATCTTCACAAGTATTGGGAGATAAACCACACACAGTAGCACACTAACAAGTACTTAATTGACGTAAGAATATTTAATAACACATTATAAACTGGTAATAAATACTATTTTATATAAACTAAATATGAGCACCTAAAAACTGACAATTCATCAGAAATAATTCTGAAACAAACTGCCAAACTGTGTAATTAACGTAATTATAAATTTGGGGAAACTAGACAGTTTTGTCCTGGGACAGATGGCAACCCTACATTATTCCACCCCATAAGGGGGCAGGTTGGGCTTGGGTATAAATATTGCAAATGTTGGCTGGTGTTGGGTGTGGATTGAGTTGCTACAGCTTAGGGCTGACAGGGATCAATACATTTCCAACCACATAACTACTGTGCACCACCCACTTTGGAAAGCAGAAAAACTTCAGCTTCCAGAATCCAGTAGGTATATATATATATATATATATATATATACTTTTGAGAAAGGCCTCGGAGAGGCCGAAACGTTAGTCCGTGTTATTAATAAACCATTTTTTACTTTTAAGTCCTGAGAGTGCGGACCTTTTCTATTTGAAGATTTGTATCTAATAATTATGGACACTGCACCCAGGCAAGTTATACCAATTGACGAGAGTGCCGACTTCTCCCAAGTTCACTTTATATATATATATATATATTATATATATAGTTCGTCTCATGCACTGCACTCTTGTCCGGAATTTCTCTTTGGGTTAATGCTGGGTGCTGGATCCAAAAAGTGTGTATTCATCCATGTAGAAAAGATCCGCACACCAGTTCTTTGCTTGTATCAATTCAAATTTATTTTGTGCATAAATCCACAAAATAAATTTTAATTGATACAAGCAAAGAACTGGTGTGCGGATCTTTTCTACATGGATATATATATATATATATATATATATATATATATATATAGTCTTCCATGTAAATAAAACATTTTTTATTTTTGTTTAAGACTTGAGAGTGCGGACCTTGTTTGTGGGATAGATATTCTAATATATTGGACACTGCACCCAGTAACTCTCTTACACTCTTGCGGCTGGTTAAGTCGTTGCTGCATGAAAAAGTGCATGAAGTCTAGTCAGGCTTGTCATTTGTGGCACAGGTCCATATATGTCATTTTGTGGCGTAATGAGGAATTCGTCTGTAGCCTCTCTTAGCCAGCGCCAGTCCTTAATTTGCGGGTGGGGATCAGAAGAGATTTACTATGATATTGCAAGGACACACAGGCGGGGTTTTTAGCTTATTTTTGGTGCCGTTTATTATTGTTGTGCTGTTTTTAGCAGCTGCTCTAAGTCATTCTAGCATATTCATATCATGTAATTAAAGTATGAAATAAACGGCCTGTAGTCATAACTGGTAAATAGACTTCATTATTTTGAATCCAAATGGGGTTTACTCCATTGCACAAAGCTGAATATATATTTTTATATTTTGTTTATTCTGAGCTGGGGAAAAAGAACTATTTACATGCTATGAATGAAGTGCCCCTATTAACACATATTAACACATATAAGGGCATGTAAATGGACATATTTTGTGAGTTTACTCCAGGTTTCATTGGGATTTTTAAATAAAACAAAAGCGCGTTCATAATACAATGAAGTAGACAGATGCAATTTGAAATCACAAAACATATTTAAAAAGAAAAAGCCTGAACATTAGAGCCCTCACTCCTTAATCACATTCCCTACACATAACAGCATGTCTTCCTTGAAGGGAACATAACCCTTCTTTAACAGTGTAGCTCTACTGAAATGTTACTTTACTGTCTAACTTTTCCCCAGCTGTGGTCTCGTGAAAGCAAGAGAATACATATGCCTGCTCTGTGCACATCTTGCTCTCATTTTTGAATTTATGTGATCTTCTGCAATCTTATGATTTCACATATTTATTCTAGTGTAGGACAACTGTACAACACTATATCCACCCTAATGATAGTTCATAGTGTAATATTGAATACAAACCATATAATTGAGCTAAATGACACTAAACTGCAAGCTTGTGTGCAAAACACTGTTTAGGAATCAAAAAAATAGTGGCAATTGATTGGACACTGTTAGTCACAAGTAACCACTCGACGCCACAAAGCAAGCCAGTTCAGAGAAGTACACAGAAAGTACCTTATAAGTTAAAACGTAACTTTTACTATATTTGTCCAATAAAAATGATCATAGGAACACACACCCACTAACCAACCAGACTGTTTGTAGTGCTGGACATTGTCCTTAAAAATAACATATAAATAAAATTACTTAAGCAAAAAGTGGATCAATGGGGTCTCTCAGAGACTACTCGGAGATGTAATCTGCCCGTTCCCACCCTTTCAATCAGTTTTTGTCCGTGCAGCAACTGCCTATCTACATTGGGACTGCATGCAAGCTAAGCCCTCCACCGTCCACCTATGCCTGCCCTACACGTTTCGCCGATAACCTCAGCAACCATAGCAAGCGTAAGGGCACAGATTTCAGTTGATTTTCCAAAAAAATCATAGATTTCAGGCACAAAATCCAAAAAAATCATATGATTCTGATTTTTTTTCATGATTTTGTCATGACTTTTTCCATACAAGGAATCATTGAAGGTAAAACAATCTCATTGGGTTTATTTAATGTTTAAATTATTTTCTGGTATATTTAGTATGGTGATCCAAACTACCTAAAGACCCAGAAAAGCCCCAGGTCCATAACAGGTCTCATACCTGTACATAATTCCTGACTACAGGACTGGACAGGGCAAGATGCATAACACAGTAATCGCACGGGGTGCATGTTCTCCTAAGGGGTGTATTTTTACAGCAAAGCTGCATAATAAAATTTCCTTCCTGCATCTGGAATTAAGTTTGTGATGCCTAATCTGAGGACACAAAATAGTCAGTTTTAGTCAAAATTGACACCCCCTTTTAATGTGTGACACACTGCAAAATGGAACACCCATTATTTTGAAATCCCATTGACTCCAATGTATTTCACCATTTTGCTAATTTTTCCAAAATGTAAAAACAAAAGGGACTTTAGATCCCTCTTAATAACTTTTCCTGCCTAAAGACGGCGTGAGGGGAAGGAACTACTACTGACATAAATAACCAATGGCAAAACACAGAGGACTCAATTTTTTTTTCTACTTGGATAGTATGGGACCATTGGCAATTGCTGATAATACAGAATATTATGGGACTATGGGCAATGCTGATAATACTGTAAACCCATATATTATAGAGTTTACACTTTGCATCATTGTCTTAGTTTGATATATCTGTTATAATCAGCAATAGTGATGGGCGAATCTATCCCATTTCGCTCCGCCGAAAAATTAGCGAATTTCGCTGGAAATTCGCAAATTTTTCGGCGGAGCGAAACGGGATAGATTGGAAAAAAATTAGCGAATTGGCAAAAAATTCGCGAAACGAGTCGCAGCACAGTTTTGACACGCATCGCGTCGACGCTTCACATTGTTTTCGACACGCGTCGCATCATTTACAACGTGCCTCGCATCATTTACGACATTTACGACGTGCGTCGCACCTTTTTTGGCACGCAACTCGTTTTTTTTTTCGGCCTGGCAAATAAATTCGCCATCGGCAAAGATGTGCCCCCAGCTAATAAATTGCCTTTGCTGAGCTCATGTAAAAACTTCTTAGGGAAGTCTTTTAAAATGCCATTTGTCTATATTCAATAACAAGAACAATAATGAAGGACAACTGCCAATACCTTATCTGCCAATGAAGATGGTCAATGTATTAGAGAATGCTCACTGGCAGCGGGAGTTTGTATTAAGTTGAGCAATGCTGTTGTTGTTATTATTATTAATAATAATATTAATAATAATCATGGTACAGACATGAAAATATATAACTTCTGTTTGACATACAGACAGACTTAATCTTCACTGGAATTCATGTACTGTATTTGACTACTACCAGATATAGGTTGATGCTAGACTAACCCAACCATGCATGAAGCACAGTGAAATGAAACATGATCTATAAAGATGGTAATGTTATGTTCATTTCAGTCTAGCGATGACTGACAAGGTCCATACCATGCATAATATTTACTATAATTGCAGTGTGTTATGTCAGACTAATAATATACAAAGATGATACTAACTCCCCCTGATCTTAATGTTATTTATAGAGCCTTTAGAGATATCACTTACACTATGATCTTTCAAGTCCACCAGACGGATTACTACATGGATATTAGAAGATAATCAAGTGGTTAGCAAAGTAGCATCTCTGTAACACTATGATTTCTTTTGCACCTCCTGTTAATCTTTCCAGATATGCATGAACAAGCTGAGATGCAATGACGGGCACCCATATGATCTAATTAGGCAGTGATCTCAACAGATGTCTGCATCCAACTAAACAGAGCATTTCATGGAATTAAAACACTCTTCAGTTTCCAAATAAGTGTTGGAATTCATGCACAAGTAATGCGGAACATCACGACTCCCCACTGGAAAAAATGTGGATCATTCTCACATTTAAGCAATGAAGTCAGGTTAATAAATTATACTGTGTTTATTTAAGGACTGTTGGTGTCCCAGCTGGTGCAGAGATGTAGACTTATTTATGCTAGATAGATGCTAAATTATTTATCTTGTGTATAAAAAGTGAGGGGTTGACCATTTGCA